>OX465275.1:45495555-46095555 GCA_949987645.1 Tachina grossa | reverse complement strand
TTTTTTTCGTTTTGGTGATTTTTTCGGCTTTTGGTGATTTGATAATTTTGGTAATTTTTTATTATACAGTTTTTGAAAATTTCAAGAGTTTGCCTCTTACTGTGCTAAGAATCATTCCTAGGAAGTTCATATGTTCTAAAAAGTTGTTTATTGACATCTAAGGTAAATTTTTTTTGTGGATTGTTTCCTTAAATTTTGAACGGTTTGCTACCTATGGACCTAAACAGGGGGAAAAGGTAAAAAAAATTAAGTTTTTTTTTAATTTTTTGGCAATTTTGATTTTGAAGATGACCTTTTTTTGATTTTATGTGTTCACAATTTTTGTTTTTTATGACAAGAGCGACAACTTTACCTCAGAGAGTAAATCAAAATTCGGAACGCAATGTGCTAACTACTTTAGCCAATGCCACCATTAAACTGAACTAAATATTAACAGCCTTATTTATAAAAATTATTAAGTTTTTATAAAGGCTTTTTAGGAAAAATTTTGTATGAATTTTTTTTAAAGCCTTTATAAAGCCTTAATAAGTTTTATAAGTAAGGCTGTTAGAATTTTTGCCTCAAAAGCTTACTTCGAATATCAAGGTTCCACTTTAGTTTTTTTCTTGTGTTTCAAGTTTTGAAAATAAAAAAAGTTCCGAAAGTAAAATTGCTGTATGTGAATCCAGTCTATTATTACTACTGCAATAGACTCTAGATATTAGCCTTTTATAAATAATTAAAATCAGAGACTTAATAAGAGAGAAAAAAAACCTTTGCGGTATTGTTTTTTAAGTGTAATTTATTTTAAGCATTTTTACTTTATTCTAGACACTGTCGAAGATATGCATTTAAAATCACTTTTCATAAGATTTTCCTGTTTGCTTAAGTAAAAAAAAGTTGTGAATAGGTTTCTTCTAGAAGTCATACGAACTAAAAATGCGGAAAAATTTATCAGGTTATAAAATCGTGAATCATTTTTGTTTTTTAAGATTTCAAATAAAGTTATCATTAGCAAATTACATAAATAATTAAGAAAACAACAACTGTGTATATACATACATAAGTATGTATGATGACACTTTAATATTTATTAATCACGATTGTTATTATTTACTTTTAGATTTTATCAAATTACAACCTCTCAAGAATGAAATCCATCACATACAAATGCAACAGAATGTTATACTCATACTGTTAATTGTATTGCTGGCAATAACTGTTGGCCATTTTACCTGGAAATTATTAAAGTGGCTAAGGCACAAACGTTGCTGCGTTCAGCTAATGAAAAAATTGAAATTAAGAAAGGAACCTGGTCTGCCATCAACAGTCAGCAATGGCAAAGATTTGGGTGGTACCACCATACCAAATATGTTGGCGATCAATGACATTGAGAGAGCGCCATCACAAATTTACAGTTTAACAGGTAAAAGAGTAACCCACCTTATGCAAAAAAAATATTTGAGTTAAAAAAAATTCCAATACAAATTTTGGCTAAGGCACACTTGAAGTACAAATTAATTTTTTATTTTGCACAATGGGAGTAAATAAATAAAGAGTATGCTGCCTGCGCTCTTTACTGAAGTTGTCTTTATTTTTGAAATTTATAATTGTATTATTCATACTGTTAATATATTAATTACTTTCTTTCATAACACCAACAACAACAAAAAGGTGTAGAAGGCTCTGTGCGGACGGTAACAACGCCAATTAGTTCACGCCATCCAGCTGAAAATACGACACCATCACCTCAGCCCAATGAGTATTCCTATGACAATCAAGGCTTAGTAGTGACGCCAGTTTCAGAGAAACCCAGCTGCACACCAGTGTTTTCATAAGCATATAAACATATGCAAACATACATACATACATACATACATACATATGTATGTATATAATACATATACCCTGTAGGAAGTATCAATAGTAAACAATACTGATTCACTATTGACTTGGTCGCTTACCAGCACTATTCCTGGCAATGCCCTTTGCTTTAGACATTTAACATGTGCGTGTCACTGACTAGGTAGTTCTTTTGGGAACTATGTAGACTTGAGTCAAACTCATTCAGTTGGTCGTTTTTATCACAAAGCCATGATCAAACCCATGTAATTGAAATGGGTTTGATTCAACTGAATGAGTTCGACCCAAGTCTATTGGAAACAGAGACTCACTAGTCCATTTTAGTAACTTTAGTCTACATGACTGACGTTGGTACTATTGATTGACTAGCTTTGTCCTACCTAGTCAATCAATAGTACCAACGTAATAAATACTCAGCTGCCGTTGCACAGTGGTTCAAAATCGTTTTTCATTAGCCAAAACTGTTTAAGGCCGGGTTTCCAAACAAAAGTTTGATTGACTTAAATACAGTTTTAATTGATTTTTGGTTTTATTTTCAAATAAAGTTGTTTATTGCAGGAATATTTTTTTTCTGTGCATTATCGATAAAAGTTTTCCAGGAATCATAATTTATTTCAGATCAAATACGATAAATTTCTGTTTTTATTTTTAATTGACAAAAATTCGTTATTCTTAGCAAGATGCCCCGCCCAATACTGCGAATATTTTGATCAAATCTTTTGGCTACCTTAGTTTTGATACGTTTCCTTTCTGATAGCGTAAAAATTTCAAGAACCTATTTCAAGGAAAAACAAAAACCAATGAAAATTGATTCTGAACCACGGTGAGAGTCCCTATCTGACAAAATTTTTCCTACTCATGAAAAGGAAATATTAGCATGTAGGCACTCAGTTGACAATGATGCCTAAAAATCACCAAAACAGTCAATACAAGTGGTGATTTGGATATACTTAACACCCAGCTTCCTATGGGCAGCTTTCATATACATACATGTAAGTATGTATGTACGTGTGTAAAGTATTTAAAAAAAATTACTCCACATAAATCCATCCAATGCCTCACGCTTATTTATATTTATGTATATGTATATTAATCGATTAAATTAAGGTTTAACCGAAAAATACAATCATTTATAAAATGATCTTTATCTCTGCGGTCTCAATACTTAAATATAATTCTTATTTTTTTTGTAAGATTTTATAATTCTTGTCTTCCTTCTAATGAGAGTGTAATTGTAAAGAAAAATATTCGTTATAACTACATATAAACTACATATATGTACATACATACATACATATTATTATATCCCATTATGCAACCGCATCCATCACAACTCATCTCAAATTAGTTAAAATTAGAATAAGTCCTTTTGATGCTAAGTAAATACATATTTGGTCAAAGTATAAAAAAAGTTGTAAATTGTATATTATGACTGCGAATGTAAAAGAATTGCATTGATATTATACATATGAGACATATGATATTTGTTTGAAATAAATTTAAAAAACATAAGTGGAATAACATTTTCCTGAAAGACTTCTAGGCACAATTCAAACGATGATTTAAAAGAGTCGTTTTATTTTTAGCTTAAAGGTTACTTCCAAAAAGCTTTTGCCTTCACACGATGCTTTTTTCCATGCTTCTAGGGTTGATTATTTTAGTACGTACTCGGCTAATCTTATTTTCTTACTCAATCTTGCTAAATAGCTTGTATTCATAAATTTGCTTTAAAAATATTAATTTTATAAAAAAATTTAGCTTTTATTTTGTTGTATTTTATTTTATTTCATTTGATTTTCTTTGATTTCATTTTATTTTAATTATTTTTTATTTCATTTTCTTTCATTTTATTTAATTTTATTTTATTTCATTTGATATAATTTAATTTAATATAATTTAATTTAATTTAATTTAATTTAATTTAATTTAATTTAATTTAATTGAATTTAATTTAATTTAGTTTAATTTAATTTAATTAATAATTTAATTTAATTTAATTTAATTTAATTTAATTTAATTTAATTTAATGTAATTTAATTTAATTTAATTTAATTCAGTTTAATTTAATTTAATTTAATTTAATTTTATTTTATTTTTAACCTTCTTCAAAAAAAGTAGGTTAACAATTCGTCTCAATTTTTTTTTGGGTGTTACTTCATAACTCGGTACATTTTAGACCGATTGTAAAATTGTTTTTGTCCCATTGTAAAAAATGTGGGCGGAGTTACTCACACAATTTTTTTAATTTAATTTTATAACATTCTACTTATTCGATTGCTGCGAGACTTATAAAATACCTTTGGTTTTTGTAAATACACAACTTGAAAGTTGTACACAGAAAAAATTATTCCCAAAAAATTTTTAAACAAATATTTGTTTGAAATCAAACTTAGTTCCAGTAAATATTCTGTACTGTTCCACTAAATTAATTTGTACCAAAACACTGTATAGAGAAGAAACAGGTCGGCTACATTTCGGCATTTACATGTATACAACACGATCAAACAAAATAAACAACAACTAAACAACAACAACCGCATAACAGCACGTTGTTCCTATCAACAAGCAAGATAAACACCAACACACTGAAATAACATTTTCTAAAATTTACTGATTCAAAGAATTTCGTTACTGAAAATGAAATTTAGTTTTTTCTGTGTAAACATGGGCAAGGTTTCGCCCATTAAAGTTTATTATAATATTTCACGTTGTTGTACTTACCCAATTTTTAGAAACATACCACACACCTTAAACTTTAGACAAATAATCTGGTATTTAAAAAATAGGCGGGGGCACGCCCATTAAAATTTAGTTTTATATTTCATGTACATACTTCTTCTTATTTTTTCTACCTATCAGATCTTTGCATTGAAGTCGGCTTTTTTTTGGCAGAAAGAATTGCATATATGTAAGTATTTTAAGTATTGTATTTTATTTTATATTACTTCATTCGATTTTATTTTATTTCACAAAAAATATGAGCCAATTATCACTAGAAATGGTTGTAACAGATGACTGTTGACGAAATCTTCCAACTACACAAATGCTTTATTGTCGATGGTGTGGGTGCAGTCCGCACATTAAAATGACGACGATATGTAAGACAAAATAATAATTAACGAAAGTTATAAAGAATTTAAAGTTTAAATTTTAAACCATATAAAGTCGCCTTGTATTTTACAGTACATTTTTACTTTTAAAAATATTAAAATAATTTTTTAATATTTGTGTAGGTATTACATTTCAAATCATTTCACAAATTAACGTAATATACATATATACATACATACATACATACGGCCACGGTTGCCAGAAATGCAGATTTATCTGGATTTTGCAGATTTTTACCCTCCAAAAATACGAAATGCAGATTTGAAGATTTTTGGCCTAAAGACGAAGATTTTTCAACTCCAATTGTAGTGCATTTTTTACATGTTTCCTACTATTGCTACAATTTTTCTTTCTTTTATGTGTGTTTACAGAGTTACAATTTTTGAACTTAGAAGAAATCATTAAAGGAAAAGAAGAAGTAATTTTGGCAAGCTTCTGGAAACAAATATCTGATATAAAACGAGTTTATTCTGATTACGATTTTGCAGCCCTCAGCTTATTCAAAATGTAATGTCTTTACCATATTCATTTGCAAATGTCGAAAGAATTTTCAGTCAAGGTAACTTGAATAAAACAAAACTTCGAAGTCCCTTGGATATTTATGCAACAAATTAAATAGCTTTTTGTATACATTTTTATGTCTGATTTCTTTTCTCATTCATTTTATATTATTTGCACATAGCTATAAAAGTTTTATATATGTATGTTTGTTGGTTATATGCATTTCGTTTCTCAAAAAAAAACGGGTTTTCCACACGCAAATTTTACTTTGCAAAGTCTTGACTTTGTAGGAGAAAAGAGATCTTATTCTATATTCTCAAAGCCAAGACTTTGCGTGTGGAAAAACCGCCAAATTCATTCGCATACTACAACTAATGTGGCAGCTAATTTTAAAATAGGTAATGAGAAAATAACAGTGGATTGAAAATCGAAGATGTTAGTTTGTAAAGATTTTTGCTTGAATCCTTTACGCTTATTTTTATGAATATACCTATTATGTTTGTGTAAGTAATTCTTAATAACGTATTGATAGTCGTTCTATAAACATATGAAGTTTTTAACCTTATTTCAAACATTTTTGGTGAAGTCTGCAATGAGTTTCTTAAGCAGAAACGAAATGCACATTCTTCATACATTAAAGGCTTATTTATATTCATAAAAAAATTAATTTTTTTCTAAGAAAGTTTAAATACAGTACATTTTAAGCCGAGTTTAAATTTTATGAATATGTGTTAATGAAAAATATTTATATTACACATGTTCATCCACATTTATGTGAAATTTTTGAATAAAATATAAAAAAAGTAATTTTAAAAATTACTTTAAGATTTTTTTAAGATTTTAAAAACAAAATGCAGATTTTGAAGATTTTTTCGTGAAAAATTGTTAAATTTTCCAGATTTTATCTTTAGAAATTCTGGCAACACTGCATACGGCGTTTACATAACTGTGTATAAAAAACAGCCTAAAGGCTCAAGGCTCAGTTAGCCGACTGTAATGTAATGTAACTGTAACGTAGAAAACAGCTGATTGATATTTTTATATGAAAAGTAGGTTACGTTACAAAAGGCTCAGTTAGCCGACTGTAATGTAAAGTAACTGCAACAGTAGGAAACAGCTGACCGATATTGTTATGTGAAAAGTAATGAAAATGGTTATAGAGATGTAATGTAACGTAACCTACTTTTCATATAAAAATCTCGATCAGCTGTTTCCTACGTTACAGTTACTTTACATTACAGTCGGCTAACTGAACCTTAAACATGCCTAGATAAGAACGTACATACATACATACATATGTATGCACATACCTACTAAAGTAAAAAAAATGCAACAAAAAGTAACTGCTCCATTTATAATTATAACATCATTATCAACTTTAAAATAGTTTCCGATATACTTACATACATACTTACATACATGCATATAAACATTTTAAGTGCCCTTGCCCTTCGCCAAAAAAACAATAATAAAAGCACCAAAAACGAACTCATTAGCATACTTTTTTTAAATCGGCATTTAGTTCTTGTCGGCATCTCTTTTCGTGCAGTTTAGTTCGGTCTGTGATTTTAATAAGTGCGTTTTTTTTGTGGAATAAAATATGTACATATACATATGTATGTATGTATAAATATATACATTCATGTAAAAAATTAATGAAATGTCATAAAATAATGATTTACATATGGTATATAAGTGTTATTTTGCGTAATTGTTACATATGTAAATATTTATGTAATCCTATATTAATTAGTAAAGTTTTATTTTGTGTTTGAAGCTGTTTTATTCCAGTGCGTTTTAAGTGTGTATTTATTTTTTCTCTCTAATGGCAAGTTGTTTTTGTTATGCTTTTTGCAATAATGTAAGCAAATTGTTATTGTGATAGGCAAGTGTGCCTGCCGCTGCAGCTTTTGAAATAAAAGGTAATAAATATATGTACATATTTATTTAATATACATATTTACATATTTGTTTATTCACAAATAAGAGAATTAATACTAACTAAATGGATAGTCCTCGCCAGGGAAGGAAAATGACTTCTTGGATTTTGTATCAACTATGAAAACAATATGTACTTTTTAGACCACGACGGTACCATTTTTTTTAATATTTATTAATAAAAACAGAAACGTGACAGAATGTGTATAAAAATTCAGAAGTGTACAACAAAAAACAGAAACTTAGCAAAAATGTGTATAAAAATAATGGCGCATATTCAGAAATTATCACTAAGCGTTAACTTTTTTAAGTACCTATTTAAGTTATTCATAGTTGATTATTTTCAGCAGTAAAAGTTTACACTTAATTATGGGTAAACCTGTAACTAAATGCCAACTAACTAATACATTTAAAGAACAGCTGACTGATTTCATTTACAATTTATTTGAAAAGTAAAATATATTTGTGGCTCTTTAAAATGCACAAAACAACAAATACTCTTTATTTTCTAACATTTTTCTATATAATCAGGGCTATCATGAATAAAATTCCGCGTGAATTTTTTCCCGGGGAACAATTCCAATTAATAGCAAGTAATAGGGAAAACAAAAAATTCTAATTGGAAAAGGGAGAAATTTCACGCGGAATTTTATGCATGATAGCCCTGAATAAGCCTTCCTTTTTATCTTTACTTCTTGCATTTATTTCTATTGCGTCCAAATAAATATCCATATAAAGCAATAAAATAAATTAGAGATGTGTTATTGGTCAACACAATTCTATTGAATATTTTTATTTTTACAGGCCCATATTTTAATTGATTTATACACAGACTATAACTAAAAAGTTACTTTTTTAGAATTTGTAAATTTTTTTTAAGGAAATAAAACTGTTTTTTAATAGATTCATAAGTTTTTAATTAATTACAGAGTTTATCGTTCAAAATATTATCGACATTTTATTCTCTCTACATAACAATATGCAAGGTTGCATTTCGTTTACCAGCTGAAAGCAGTTGCTGCACTAGTTATGAATTGTGAATAAGAGCTATAACTATCTATAAACTATATTTTAGTTTCTGTTTTATTAGTTTCGACTTTGGTTACGATTTCTGAATATGGGCCAATAACATTTAAAAATATTAAATATTAAATTCATAAAGCTACATTCCTAGATTCGACTATTATATTAGAGATCAAAATAAAACAGACACAAAAAAAACTAAAGAGAACATAGGCAAAATTGATGTTACCATATAGTGAAACATTGACATTTTTAAATTGTACCAAATAGCTCGCGGTAGTACCACGGTACCAACAAGGTCAAAAATGTACCATAAAAAGTACAATTGTACCATGATTTCCATCCGTGGTCCTCGCCCATATGAAAAAACGTTTGCTGCAAAATTTGTGAACTTATGAATGAATGAGAAGAAGAAGAAATACACAAGGTATAAAATATACCTACATACCTACATTTACTAGCATACATACATACATGTACATTTGTATACTTAAAGTGAAAAAAATACTTCATAGGCTGGGTGCGAATGTAGTTTGAAAAGAGAATTTGTAAAAGTTTTGTTTGTGTAATGTTGGCAGTAACGCCGGCAGAATAACGGAACAATATTGCGATTGCTTTACTTATGTATGTTAAGCCTATGGAAAAAGTCAACAGAAAACTAGCATATCAAAAACTATGTAAACACTAATGTCAAATTTTGATATTCGCGAATACGAATATTTGAAACGATATTCCTGAATATGCATACGAATATATGTATGTACATATACTATGTATGTACATAAGTACCTATGCATGTATGTGAAATTTATACACACAAAATTAGGGTTCTGTTTACGCCTGCAAAATCAAATATGAAAAAATTGTTATGATAAAGAACTTCATACTCCTTTTGGCGTACTTTAAAGTTAATAAAAACTACCCAAAATTTAAATGATCGTCATTAAATACCTACAGCCGTATTCATAAAAATTTTAAACAGCGTTTCAAATGTTGTTTAAGTAAAATTCACTAAAATTGTATTCATAATAGAATTTTAGCTTAAGAAACGGTTTTTAAACCTTGCATAAATCAGCAAATTTTAAAATTGCTGCCCCCCCCCCCCTGTTTAAACCAATTTTAAGATGACGTTGTTGTAATTTTGCTTCGTTTTTGTTTACATTTTGAACTTTACCTGTATGTACATATGTGTGTATGTATGTATGTACTTATTTATATATGTATTATGTATGCATATGCCAGTGTTAAGGTAGAATTAGTAAAATCGTATCATTCTACTTTACAGCTTGCCATATCGTTCAACTTTGTGCACAAGTTATAGAAAATGTAAGAGTTTGCACAGCACATTTTTTTTTGTCTGTCATTAAATGCGGCGTTTTTGACATTCGCTACAGAAAAATCTGTTTTCTGCAGATTCCTACGTCAGCAGTGCTACCACCACATATTTTATAACTAGTAACATGCATTGTATATGGTACGGTTTTTGTCAGCTGACACGCAACATCACGATACGATTTTACTAATTCTACCTTTATTTAGAAGAAAGCAATGTAATTTTTTTATAGAAACTAATGCCGAAATATCAAATATACTCCAAAATAAGATTTAAAAGAAAAGGAGCGATCCAGTTTCCATTCCCAGTCATTGTTTTCTCATTTTATGTGTTAACCAAAATAATAACTATAATTGTAGAAAATTAACTAGTGATGTATAAACACTCAAAACAAACAAAATAAAGCTCGTTATTCTAGTGCTTTTTTATCTGCAATAAAATAAATCATATAACAAGCACTTTTAACAAAGATTTCTTGTGAACTTTTTTTATTTTTTTATTAAATACAAGTTGGAACACATCTTTTATTTTATAGAAACAATATTTCTCTGAAAAGCGACAAATAAAGAAATATAGACACGAGTACTTTGTGAGTTAACAATCGTTGTTTTGCAGAACTAATATGCAAGTGACAAATAAAGAATACAGCGTTGCCACGATATTTTAAAAAAAATTTGGTTAATTGATTTTTAGTTAAAAAACTGATTATGAATACCAATATTTAAAAAAACGTTATTTAGGCTTAAAACGTTTTTTAACTAACATGAATTTTATGCATTTATTTTGTAGGTATTTAATTTCTTTGGAAAAATAATCGTATAATAATCACCCCTATTCTGCGTTTCGATTACGTTCCCGCATTCAGTTACGCACGGATCGAAAAGAGGTATTCTGCCAAAAAACTGAATCGAAAGAAAAAGAAGAAGAGAAGAGTATGTTTAAACCTGCTACTTTGCTTTGAAACGGGTGAAATAGGAACAGAAAAATTAGCAATTTTGCAAAATTTTTAGCAAAAAGTTAAATTTAGTGCAAAAAAAAAAACAGTGATTTACCATTAAAACAATTAATAATTAAATATTGTAAAAATTTTTATTAACTAGATTCTTGCAAATTTAAGTACAGAGATTAAAAAAAACCAGATAAGCAATAGGTATTTGTGGCCAAACTTATCTAGTGTGAAGAATTCTGTCGCGCCGGAGGTGATATTTTAATTTTTTACACATAATTGTAACACAAAAATAAAGTTTATTTCTTTAAATTTAATTAAATACGTAGGTAATATCGTTTTTTGTTGCCATTAAATAGGTATGTCAACTTTTTATACTGTAATAAATTAAATAAAAATCGCATTTAAGTAGAGAAAAACAAAACAAACTGTGTATTATTAATTAAACCTTCTTTTGCATTTAATACTTGCATTATTTTTTTATTAATCACTTTTTGAAGCTAAACAAACAAAAATTGAAAACGCTCCGCCACTAAAATAACAACTTACAAAAACGTAGTTACGATTGAAATGCAGAATACATAGAATCGAAAGAGAAATCGAAGAACGGAACGCAGAATACCAAAGTTGCCAAACGGAGAAACTTTCGATTCGAATCGAAACGCAGAATAGGGGTGAATAATATATAAAAATGGCCGAATTTCAAAAGAAATTAAACAATAACGAATACTTATTTACTGCTGAAAAACACTTTAATGCAAAATATAATCATTTCTCATATTCCATTTCATTAAAAATGTATGTTAATTAGCTGATATTAAGAAGTAATCTCTACCCAAGTAAATATATATACATAAATATGTATGTATGTATGTATGAATGTATGTATGTAGGTGCTGATGAGGTGCGTGGCGGCACAGAAGAATGCCGGTATTTCCCCCCAGCTATAGTATAGTTTAATTTTTCTTGTCTTCTTTAGACAATCACATCAATCAATGAAAATACTTCTTTCTATAAGAAAGTGTATGAAAATACTGAATTTAATCCCGATTAAGAAATTATTCCTGATTATTTCATATTTAAATAATTCCCAAAATCCATGAATATTTTTTGAAAGTTCTTACATTTTATTTTTTTAATGTTATTTCGTTGGACGTCATGTGATTCATAGATCCGATTTCCTTCGTTTGAAAAGTATTTCGAAAGCTTTCTTTACATAATAGATTGTATTGAGTAGTGGGTACCGAGTAGAGACCTGCGTAAAAGGTCTTTAAATGTAAATACGTCATGATTTTTAAATGTATTCACGTCGCATGTATTATACTAACCAATAATAAATGCTGTCGTACTATAAGCGAAGCACGATGGATGTATTGGTGTATGTGTATATCAGTGTTAACAAGCGATGTCGCCAAGACAGCTTGTTTGTAACAAACACTCAAAAGAAGTACTGTTGATTAGTGTATGCTTGTTATTTTTAATATTGTACGTTTGAGTGTGTATGTAATATGTAGATGGTAAGCTATTATGTGATTAACCGCATACAACTAATGTTAATGCATGTGTGTGCCTTTGCATGTGCGCAGAAAAATAAAAGATCATGCACACATACATGCATGACGTTTGTACACGCGCTTATGCGTAGAAAGAAGCTAGTATCACAAATTCTTCCGTCACGAAGTGTTTTCTTCTTTAATCTTATACCTACAATACTCAAACGAATTTCTTGCAAACAGTGTTGTTAACGTTTGTTTTATAAGATTTCGCTTTAGTAAAGCATTTGAAAAATCCCTCATGTCTTGAAAGTTCTTATAAGATGTCTTATGCAGGAGACTAGTACCGAGTATCAAGTATGTATGTATATAGAATATCTTTCGGGTACTCAGTGGATACTCGATATTTTCAGAGTTGGTATTTCTTAAGCGAATTTGAATGGAAGATTTAGATGACAAAATACTGCTCTGCTTAAAAATACAACTTTTCCTGTTTTCTTAAAGAAAATCATATCAATTAAGAAAAACGTTTTCATTTCTAATAAAAACGTTGAGAGTTGAAAATACTGATCTAAAAAGCTTGATTACGAAAAGTGATTTCTTAATTAAAAAAATTATTTTTATATTAAAAGGGTTGCAAATTTAAAAAGCTCTTAAAACTATCCAGTAGTATTGAGTGCCCAACTGAAAAGTATTGTATTATAAAAACAATGAATGAAAGCAAGTTATAATTTAAAATTATTGTCATTTATTTATAAAAAATTTTGTTATAAATAATTTCAAAATGTTTCTTAAATTAAGCTAAAATATCGATATGCTATTCAAGAAGAGATATTAATTTTATTCGCAAACAAATGAAAATTTGAATTAAAGAAGCACTGTATTTCAAAAAATTTCCAAATATTCTATATTGTAACAATTTTATATTTTTCATAGATGATTTTTACAAAAACAGATATTCGAATGATCGTTTATATACATACATATGTATATGTATATATAGGGTGTTTTTTATTGAGGTATAGAACTTTAAGTTGGCATCACTTTTTCAACTGGCGGCCATTTTGTCAGCTGTCAAGTGATTAATATTTAGTTTCGTTTGCCATTTCATCATGAACAGGTTGACAAAAGAACAACGCTTGCAAATCGTGCAAATTTATTTCGAAAATAATGGTTCAGTTCGCGAAGTTTACCGCAAGCTCCGTCCATTTTATGGTCGACATAATCGTCCATCAGAGCAATTAATTCGGTTAACCATGGATCGTTTTCGCACTACGTTTACTCTATGTGATAATACGCATCCGCAGAGACGTCGAACAGTGCGCACCGAAGAAACAATTGCCGCTGTAGAGCAAAGTGTTGAAGAGGACCCGAATGAATCGATTCGCCACCGTGCACAGCAATTGGAGCCGACTAACCGACTATTTTGTTCCCGAATTGGATGGCATGAATGTGGATGAGTTGTGGTTCCAACAAGACGGGCGCTACATGCCACACAGCGCACGTCACAATCGATTTATTGAAGGAAACATTCGATGAGCGCATAATTTCGCGGAATGGACCTGTCAATTGGCCACCAAGATCGTGTGATTTGACACCATTGGATTATTTTCTTTGGGGATATGTGAAGTCGCTCGTCTACGCCAACAAACCAGAAACGTTAGGGGACTTGGAAGCCAACATTCGTGGCGTTATTGCCAACATACGGCCCCATATGCTCGAAAAAGTGGTTGAAAATTGGACCTGTAGAATTGGCTTTATTCGAGCCAGCCGCGGCAGCCACATGCCCGAAATCATATTTAAACATTAATGGCATAAAATTATCCTTCCAATAAAGTCAAACTGATGGACATTAAAACGACTTTCTTGTGTTTTATTTCAATGCAAAGTTCTATACCTCTTAAAAAAACACCCTTTATTAAAATGTCAGGCAAACGCTTTTTGAAATACTATTTAAGTAGTAAATTGTTTAAATAAATAAATCTTAAAATATTTTCTAAATTATGGCAACATGAACCATTCGTGATCTGATCAGAATTTTTTGTCACGGATGTAGATTTTTGGACTTTAGCTTTAGACCTTTCTTATTAAGGGTTTCCAGCTCAGTATTTAAATTTTTTTTTGCATTACAAATGATATATGACAAAATATTTACTATTAAGTCCTCCGGAAACGATAAAATAAGCAAGTCAATCAGTGAATATGTGTGGGAGTCGCATGCTTGTCCCTTAAAAGGAGACACTTGTATGTCTAAAACTATACTTTTGTCATTCTCTGCTAACTATCACCAGATCTTCTTAACTGATAAATAATAAAGTGTCCGAAGAAAACAGCAACAAATAACGTTATATTTTTATACCATGGCTTAAGCAGAGTTCCTTTCAATAAATTAATTATTGATATGTTTCCAAACAATTGCTTAAATTTGAACAATTTAATTTACAAAAACTCGTTTTAACAATTTTTTTAAAATTTGGCTTATATTATAAAAAAGTTCGTATTTAGTTTTCTTAAATAAATCGAAGTGTATAAAATTCTTAAAATAGATAACATAAAATTAAGTGAAAATAAATTAATTATAGATGAATAAAGTTCATGTGTGTAAACGGTTTCATAAGGCACTTTCAAAGCACTGATTTACAAAGAACGAACGAACGAACGAACAAAGGAAACTTAATCTACGAAACGACATACATATACATAATCAGACCCAATACTGATTACGCCTTAGCAAGGGATTACTTGGCGGCGCCGATGGTGGTGTGGCCGAAACTGCCTGTGGTGTACTTTGCGGCACACTGGAGTATCCCCCGAAATCATTGTTCATATCACAGGAAGAACTCCAAGTATCATTTTCCACTTGATAAGGATTGTAGCGTTGCGGCAACATCATTTGTTGAGCATCACAAGTATCGTCGGTTTCATCTTCATCGGGATCGTAGTCAGGATAGCCGTGCTTATACGATTCCACAGGTATAACCTTGCAATGTGGTATATTGCTAAAACCGGGCAGAGGCGTTGAATTTCCGGTTACAGGCACTGAATCTGCCTCAGAGCTGGCATAGTGATGGGCATGATGATGATGTTGTAAGTGATGCTGAGGTGAAACTGAAGTAAGATCGGGCGGACAAGGCAGTGAGGGTGGCTGATCTTTGGATATATTGGCCTTATGACGTTTTAAATAACGGAATTTCAGTATCAGCATTATAATCAAAATACACATTAGCAAAATAATAAAAGCACAGATAATGGCCACATAATTCAGCGAGAAATCTGAGACTGCCTTGGTAACAGTTTCATTGTTTTCTAAAGCTTGACGATAGACAATTTTCACTGAAGCTTGAGCCGGCTGTACAGTCTTAATGTGCAGCTGATAATCAAACTGGTCTGCATCCTCCATTGTACGCTCTACAGTTTCATAGGGTATAAAATACACTACACCACTTCTCAGTTCCTTGTAGGAAAAAGTGCTGGTGGCTTTTTCATTTTGATTGTCGGCCGCTAAGCCAGAGCTGCGTATAATTTTACGTATTTGTCCTGTTTGAGGCATTTTTGTGATAAAAAATTTGGGATTGAATTTATTCAGTTTCAAGGACAAGGGATTGTCGGCCACTAGAACAGACATCAAGCGCATCTTTTCGCCCTCTCTTACATCCTGCATAGATAGGTCAGTTATTTTGATAACTGGTTCAACTTGCACTGAAACGTCTATAGTGGCGGCATAATTCGTACCCGGTACATAAGCACTTACTTGAAAAGTATCATTCGATTTGTTTAAGTCGGTTTGCATGTAGTTAATCTGACCCGTCTCGAGTAAGTGTTGATTAAATCTCAGGGTGGGCTGATGCTTTAAAACAATTATGCCATACAAAGGTGAATTAGTGATATTATAGGCTAACCTCACCGGCTGCACATTTGTTCTTAGGCCCATATGATCTAATTTCATAACAGCCGTAGTTGAACCCTGTTGCACTTCTACGGGTATTTGCTGATCGGCGGGCAGCAACGATATGGGAGCTATTTTTATGGTAAATATTTCATAGGCTGGATTAAATTTTCCATCTGAAACTGTAAAACAAAATGTGGTTGAAAGAGGCATGCCAAAATGTACATAAATAATGCGATCATTATTAATGTCGGCCTGGGTAAATTGATTGGAATAGGCTAAAAGTTCCTCGGCCACGCCGTCCTTGGCTAGTTTCTTTAAAACTCCCAAAGTGGGACCACTCATGACATCATATACAATTTCTTCAGGCGGAGTGTCTTTATCCTCGGTCAGTAGAATATTGCGGGTTATGGTGCGGTTCTCTCCCTCCACCACGGTCATTTGAGGTAAATGGGTTACCAGCTTAAAGGGCTGATCATTAATGGGATTTATTGAGACCGGTATGGTAAGATTGCACAGGAAAATATTGCTATGGCAGAGAAAAAGAAGTTCAATATTATTTTCATACATATATGTACGAGTATGTGACTCGGAAAGTTAAAAGGGATGTATGCTCAGAAAATAGGTTTTGGATAAAAACGACTTTGAAGTTAACAAGTTAGTTAATTTTTGAAGATACAATAAATAAATATCAACACAAAAAAGCAAGTTGATTTTGATGCGCCTGAACGCTTTTACGCTTTTAGGGCTTGAAAGTCGTTACTCCGGGGGATTTTAGGGGTTGTTGATTATGAATCTGGTGTTAGATTTTGAAAATACAAAATGGCGGATACTATTTTGTGGACTATTTTTCGTAATATTATTGGATTTGTTTCGTTCTTTGAGCTATTGCGTTTTTTATAATTTTTGAAGTAAATAGTTAAGTTAAGAATCTGCTCTTTATTTAATTAACAACATGGAAATTATTATTATAAATTAGAACTATCCATCTTAAATTTTCAAAAACTAGTCCGCCAAATTGGATCAGCCTTTTTGATATTTAAAAATCCAACTTTAAATTCATAATCAGAGACCACAAAAACCTTCGAATAACGATTTTAAAATAAATCAGATGGATAAAAAAATCCTCATCCACCACATTGGATCCGCCATTTTGGATTTTTAAAGGCTAATACAAGATTCGTAATCATCGACCACGATAATCGCTGAGTAACGAGTTTCAAACAAATTAGAACAATTGCAGAAAAGTGTGTCACATCGGATTCTTTTTATAGCTATGCTATTTATGTTACGACACAAGAGCAAGGACGTGATTTTTGTAATAAAAATAATCGACGCTAACATGGTTATAAATTTCCTTTTGTTTTTATTTCTTTGTACTAAAAAGCAGAGTGCGAAATGAAACGAAACAACATGTTTGATTTTATTTTGTTTCGTTTGTTTGAAGTTAGTGAAACAAAACCAATGATAACGATTGCACAATTTGTTTTTGTATAGTTGTTGCATATGAGCACATACCAAAGAACGAAGCCAACCAGCTGTAAGCCGGCTAACAGCTGCCGCCGGCAACAAACAATGCATTAATCGTACGCCGCTAGAAAAGAAAATAATGGGAATTTGACATCATCATATAAGTTTGTTTTATATAGCTAAGCAGCATAGCTATAACTCTCTTATTTTGTTACTTTTTTTTTATCAAAAGTGTATTTTCGAGCTAATTTATGACAAAACCAATGAAACTAAAAAACTGCAATGTGTTTTATTAGAATGACCTTGTTGTCTTTTATAACAATCACCAAAAAAGTAAAAATCTATTCTTTTCGACCCATTTAACATTTGCTGTCACATACTTATATATATATATATTTTTTTTTCAATTTAACATACCCTTGCTCCAGGTAAACCGACATCAGTATTTTATCTTCCAAAGTATCAGTGTGATCATGTATGTAGTATACCTTCTTGGTGAAAAAATCGCTGGGATGAAACTTTTGCAGGGGCCTAAACTCATGGCCCAAGCCGATTTTACCATGACTGGGTTTTTGAAATGCCTCAATAACCAATTCTGGATTATTTAACCCCGCTCTGGTTTTCAAATACTCCAACATTTTAGAAAAATCTAATTTAATGGGCACCGAACCTCCCTCATCCACCGTTAGCTTAGAAACGGGCAAAAATCTCAACAATCCACCCGAAGACACCGATATTTCAATATTGAATTTTTGATCCAGCAAACGATCACTTCTCTCCGCAATTACATCAAAATAAAACGAATCATTGATGCGAAATTCTATAATAACAGCGGTATGTTCATAAAATATGCGACCATTATCAATGTCATCTTGGGTAAATTCGGAAACTTCTCGCGCCAAACCACTACCCGTTTCCATGTACTCGTTGACCAGGCGACCCAAACTGGGTGGCACTGTCACATTATAGCGTATTTCTCTTTCCTCATCTGAGCATTGGAAATACAAATGATCGCGCAGAATTTGTTTTTTGGTCAAGGGAAAAACATGCAAGTTCTCATTGCGTTCCTGTATTATTTCTATGGGCTTAATGGCGATATTAAGCAACTGTTCCGTGGTATTGAACAGTCCATCCGTAACGATAAAAGAAATTTCGTTGCGTCTTGAATTTGAATCGTGTATAAAATAAACTTGTTCATTGTTTATATCATTTTGGGTAAAATATTCGATTTTCCTTTCCGGCTCAGATCTATAAGCCAAATAGCCACCATAAATGTGATTAATAGCAAATGTTAGATTTTCTGCAGGAGTATCGTAATCTCGTGCCACTATTACAAGACAAAGGATATATCATTTGCAACAAAAATGGGATTCAATAACAGAAAAACTTACTCAAATCTGTGTAACGTATTATATATCTCCCGCCATTCCATACTTGCAAACCGGTATTTGTGACCAGCATGGGTTGTTCATCATTTACCGGTATTATCGCAAATTCCAAAACAAAAGGTTCACTTTCCTTATTACGAGCCGTGGCTATTAGAGTCATGATATCAGTGGCATTTTCACTGCCACTGTGTATGTACTGTATGGATCCTTGATCCAATTGTTTTTGGGTAAATCTTTTTACTTTCGAATTGGCCGCCATTATATAACCCGCGCTGGGATTTATTGTTATAATATATTCCAATATTTTGCCTCGATAATATTCCGAAAATGGTTGTATATCGGAGGCACTTAATTGTACCGTCTTGCCCTCAACCACCGAAATGACATTCGAATGCATGTACAACTTTTCGGGTATTATGACTATGCGCAGCATAAGATTCTTCAGCCAGGTAATGCCATTGGTAACGTCAAAGACAAAATAGTCGGTAGACTGGTTAACTCCGGCTTGTATGTAAAACATTTTTTCCGTATTAATGGCCAACTGGTCAAATACTTTGCAGTTGTATTCATCGTCAAAAGACATAGACTGCATTTCTAAATAACCGTGTAGGGGAGATGATGTTACCAAGAATGTAATGTCGCCGGGAGAAATGTTGGGGTGAATGACCTGGAAATTATGGATAGATAATTTTCTGTTTAAAACCTTTCCTTGATATTTATTAACACTAACCTCTAAAATTTCTCGCGAAATCAAAACACTTGTTGACTCTTCCACAAACAAAGTTTGATTTTTCTTTACCTGCAGTGGCTCCCAATAGGCAGAGGGATAAATGCGAAACATAACCTCACCTTCAGCTGTTATGTTTTTAATATGGACCCGATATCTTTGAAAAAAGCAAACAATTCTTAAACTTTCTTTGAAATCATTAGAACTTTTCATTTACCTCACTTTATCCATAGTAGCTATTTCTGTATTCCAATATACCAGACGATCTCTCTCAATATCCAAATGTGTAAAATTATTTAGCGAAGTTAAATTCGAGGACTTATAGTGCAAATTTGTAGAGGAAGAAGAGGAATCATCATTAGCTCTGGGCCTACCCAAATACATAAGAATACCATAAGCCGGCGGCTTGATGACCTCATAATAAATCTCATCCAACTTCATATCCAAATTGGTTTCCAATACAAAATCCTTATTTTTTAAAATAACAAATTTACCCTCCTGCACAATAGTGGCATTGGTGGGCAGCATAGAAACAAAAGCATCGGAGGCATGAATCTCCAAAAGGCCATTTACCTCATGCTGCCTATCGGTGACTATGAAGGAGGCTGCACCCACATCTGCTCCACTATGCTGGAACATAATGCGGCGATTGGCAATGTCGTCTTGTGTAAAACTGTCCACATAATGGCCGGACTTATAAAAAGCTCCATTAGTGCAGGATATATGTATGTAATGAATATCCGAACTATTGGTATTGACATCGGCATCTAAGTACTGCAAAACTTCCGTATTCAAAGTGCGTATGCCTTCCCTCATGACATGGAAGATACGCTCTAAAGTACGATAGGGAGCATTGTCATTGTTAAGCTTAATTCTAACCTCAATATTGGCCACAAATTGCAGATCTGTCTCATCACTCGAAATAATTAACAGATCAAAAGCATCCTCCGTAGACTCGGTATCATCATGGCAATAGTATATTTCGTTTAGAAACAATTGTTCCAAGCTAAACTCGGTGATGGTCAAAACCTTCAAGTCTCTCTCATCGTAACGACACAGAGTGCCATGTTCGGGCGTGTGGGTTAATAAAAATTTCAGGCTTTCATAGATATTGAAACGTATCTCAAAATGATTTTTTGTTATTAAGGCTCTTTCGCCTTCCTGTACCTGCAGTATTTCGCGCGTTTGATAGGATAATTTATTGGTGAGCTCTTCCAAAGGTGTAAACATAATTTTCAATGTGCCCACCACATCATCACACTCGGCCACGGACACTATAAACTCTAGATAATCGGAAAAACTGGAATAGGAGCTGTGATGTGTTTTATAGTGTATGCGATTTTTATCAATATCCAGCTGGGTAAAGGAATCCATTTCCTAAATTTTTAATAAAAAATTAATGCTAAAAGTTAGTTGCCTTAAAAATACTTACCTTGGCATATTTCCGTGAGCCTTCGACATAAATGTTACCATATTTGGTAGGATTCGAAATTTTGTAAATAATATTGCGAGGAAATGTCTCAATGGGTACTGTTTCATATGACAGAACATCACTGGTTAGCACAAATTCCCTGGAACCATTTATGGCAATCATAGAAGGTTTGCGCGAATTGATACGCAGACGTGTAAAAGTGATGCGAAAGTCAAATGTTTGTGTAGTAACAAAACCATAAGAGGCAATAAACTGAACAAAAATACATACACTATTAATAAAAAAATATATTCCTTAAGGCTCAATCAGACGTGACATAACCATAGCCATAGAAAACTGCCGTTCGAACCAAACTAATGGGCAACACTGTATTTGATTATAGATGACTCGCCATAACGCCATAACTCTCACCATAGAAACCAATTGAATTTTGGTTTGGTTATGGCTATGGTATTATGGCTATGTCACGTCTAATTTAGGCTTTAACACGACATCTCTTACCTTGAACTCATCTTGCCAGGGAAAATCATGACTGTGCACGTAACGTATGTGACCCAATAGCAATTGACTATCACTAAACCAGTCCACATTAACCCAAGTCGCATCTACTTGTCGCAATCTTTGTATGGAACCATATTGAGGAGCCTTCACTATGTCATAACGTATATCGATATTCTCATCAACCGTATTAGTGCCGATGGACAAATTGGAAGGTGTTATTAGCAGAGAAGATTTGTGTATCATTATGAGGCCGGTATTGTTGACCAAACGCAATTCCAAGGGATGCACGGAAACAGAAAGGAACACTGTATCACTGGTTTCTATGCCATCGGATACCTGCATTAGCAGTTGATAGCTGAAGGCCTCCGATGTCGTGGTATTGTACAGAAAGGTCACTTTTCCCATATTGACATCAGCCTGCGAAAAAGTCATTGTTGAATGGCCATTTAACATAAATCTGCCGAAGGCTTCTTGAGGATTGGTTGAGGGTAAAATGGTGTAAACCAAAACATTTGCTGGACTATCGGGATCTTGTATATTGAACAAATCTATATCCAAATTCTTTTCTATGCCCTCTATAACTCTTAAAATTTTATTTGCTGGTATCTTAAGTTGCGGTGGATCATTGATGGGCGTTATGTTGGCGTGCAACATAAAACGGTGTTTGCCCAGCAGGTTCTCCGGTACCTTGTGTATGTCACCATAGATTTGCATATCCAAAGTGGCATGATCATTAAAATTTTCAATGCCATTATGCACGTACTTCACTCTATCGGTGGATAAATCGACCAAATTAAAAGTGCGACAAGTTATGAAATTATTTTTTTCCGGGGAGAATTGCAACAATTGGCCATAACGCGGTTGTTGCACTACATGGAAAACTATGGAAGAGTCCGAAATTCCCGATGTTTTGTGTAAATCCAGAAGTACATCTAGAAAGTGGGGTGAAAGAAAAACAGTACCTCCCTCCAATAACTCCATGGGAGAGACATACAACAGCTCTACGGTGGGACTTATTTCAGTGAAAATCTGTAAATAAAATTGTTAATTAATGTAATTAAAAAATTCTTCCAATTATTTATTGCTTTTATGTTTACCTTAAAAGGTCCCTGAAAATCTGCCTTAATACAATACGACTGATCGCAATAGCATATAAACTCATCAACGCCATACTGATTGCAGTAACCACTCTTTAGGCAAGGCTCATACTCCACACAGGGATATTTCCATATACAGTTTAAGGATAAATGTTGTGACTTGTTCATTTGAGGAAAACCCAAATCTAAATTATTTATTTGTATACCCTTCATGCAACCCATAAAACTCTGATCATTGATTCTCAAGCCCTTATGCCACAAACGTCTTCTCATATCCTCTTGAACGCCACCAAAAAATACACTTTTCTCCAAATTAATGGTAGCCTTTGTATCATTTTCATGCGTGCCCCGAAACATTTTATCATCCAAAATTAGCTCTGCCATCACCGCATTGTAGCGTAAAATCAATTTATGCCATTTACCATCAGACACCGTTTCATTAGGATTTAGTTTTATTATGCTTCCTTCTTTATTGAAGTTGAAATTCAGTTTCTTATTTTCGATTTCCAGCAATACAAAATCGAAGCCACCATTATATAATATTACGCCCGCTTCTTCCATAGTGCGGAACTTCAAAAATATGCTAGAAGTCCAAAAAAAATTTTTTAGGGTAGTTATTATTTATTTATTTGTTTATTATACATATTATACAAAATAAATTTGCATAATATGGTGTTGCACAAATATGGGCGGGGTATCTAGACCATATACCCAAGATGACATTAACAGTATTTTAAAAGGTTTTGTGAGTGACTGTACACGACCTATGCCTTCAGATAGGAAGTAGCAACGTGGTTGTTAAAGAAATTCTACAAAATACCGCAAAATTATACGGTTATCCGTGGCAGATCAGTCAACCAGTGCGAGCGAGACGAAAAACTCTCGAAGGCCAAACAACACACACAAGCCTGACCGCCATTAATAAATAATTACGATGACTTGAGAGCTGCTTTACGACTGATTTAGAGTAATTATTTTCTTTTATCTGTCGCTGGTATTTACTTACGTTTCTCCAGTAGCTTGGGATTCTTTGGACATTAGGGCATATGAGTCGCTATTTAAAAAACTAATGCTATCCTGGGCAGTGCCTTCAAACTCAGAACTGCAGGTCCATGATACTCGTTTGCTATCCGTGTGTCCGGTACCCTCTTTAGCTCTCTTGATGACGTTTATGTTGTTGTAGAATACCTGTAAATACATATAAAAGAACAATTTACGATATAACAAATGTTGCAGTAACAAAAAAATTGTCTGACTGAAGTGGCAGAAGATTTAATAGAAGCTTTGTCCGTTCACTTTGTTTTGATAATGATAATTCCATGGCTTTGTACATTAAACAAATTTTTTCCGCAATATAGTCTGGACTTTCTTTCTAGATTTTTTATTTCCTCTAAAGGCTCAATCAGACGTAACATAACCATAGCCATAGAGAGCAGCCGTTCGAACCAAACTAATGGGGAATACTGTATTCGATTATACGTGACTCGCCATAACGCCATAACTCCCACCATATATACCAATTCAATTTTGGTTTTAATATGGTTATGGCGTTATGGCTATGTCACGTCTAATTTAAGCTTAAGTAATAGGATTTCTCAATTCAACAACAATTTTTTCTTTGCTAGATGAGCTAGTTTTTACTTTAAATCAGTAAAGAATCTGCTTAAAAGCTCTGAGTAACATTAGACGGTATTTTTTTATGTTGCGCTCACTATAAGATGTTGAGGTTTAAGGAAAAAAACGAACATCATTATAAAATTTGTGCCTTAATTCTATTTGACAATTGTTTCGTCTTGTCTGTGTACGGCAAAAAGTTGCGATTTTTTAAAACAATTATTATTCATTGTCTATGCTAAAAGGTTCGTGTATATACTTTACGCTTTTGTTTCAAACCATAATATCCAAAACATATTTTTTTTCGTAAACTATCATCGTACAATAATTTAATTTAATTTTTAGGTTTTAAAAATATGGTAATAATACATGAAATACCGAAGTATATTTATTTAACATAAAGTCTTTATTTAATTTGAAAATTTTGCTTGTTTTTATGGTTAACCATTGTCTATGTGCATTTCGTTCCCGCTTATAGAACTGGTCAGTAGACTTCAACCCAAAAAATTTATTTTTGAATTTAGCTCAAAAAACTTCGTATGTTTGTAGTAAGACTCTTTACAAAGCAAGCATCTTTATTCGATTTTGTATCTATTTTATTTTCCATCACCATTTTTTAAAGATTTTTGTTTAAAGCTTTAAAACTTATTATGTTTGTATATTGTGATTCTCAATAAAGTTTTAACAGTTGTACTATAAAGTTTGTTAGCTAAATTCAAAATTTTTTTTGAAGACTACTAACAAGTTCCATAAGCGGGAACGAAATGCATATAGACAATGCTTAGTCATAAAAACAAGCAAAATTTTCAAATAAAGTAGATTTTGTAAATACAAAGGATTTTTTATTTTTTGAAACGAGTTTTCGTTATTTTTCATAAAAATTTGAAACGTCTAGAAAGGATTACAAAATCTGCCTATTGTTTTTCATTATTAAAGACAGCAATCACTTTTGAAGAAAATGATTTATAGCGCTTTTACACCTGCACAAAATCTAGCAGATCTTAGTTAAAATATTTACCATTTACACCAAGTTTTTTTTTTTACATATATCAAGACCCTTTTTTCAAAACAAAACCCATTAACTGAAAAATTTCAAAAACTGCAACCAAACAACTGCAGTGTAGCCAATTCACACACACTTTTAAGCAGACCGTAACTAATTCAATCATTTTTTATATAAATATGTTGTACATGGTAGTAAAAATAAAATAAAATAAAAATGTTAGATTTTGAGTAGATTTCCTACAAATCTACTCACGAATTAGATTTTATTTTGTATGGGAAATCTAGTAAAAAGCAGCTAGATTTGACTCGAAATCTTGTAAGTACTAGATTTCGAGACAATGTAAATGCCCTTTTAAAATAATTCATAACTAAACACTCAAACATATTTCCAAACAAAAACGTCCTAAATCTTCTTACTGAATTATGGCATTATTCGTCTTTTATGTCAATACACAGAAAAAAGTATTCACCAATTAATATTTTAATATATTCCATTAAATTTTAAATTGCATTAATTAAGTTGAGGAAAAATTAAATTGATATTATCAATTTGTGATAGGTGAAAATTTAATTAATTTTTTAATTGATATTACAATCTTATTCATATTATTTTGTGTGTGTATTTTCCGAGTATATATTAAAACCTGTTGGATAGATACTTCCATATCTACCAAATATATCCATAGCCTGTTTTACCTCACAATATGCTAAATATATCTTGAACCCTGTGATGAATGTAATAAGAAAAATTGAAAATTTTAAAATCCCCACCGTACAGACTAGACGTTTGGTTCGATTTTCTTCAAGTATAGACTAGAAGATATAAGATCAAGTCACCTTTGAAACGAAAAAATTCCAAATAAAATCGGTCTAGCCGTTTGGTCTGTACGTGGACTCGTACAGACACACAGACAGACACACACTACAAATTTCTAACACCACCTTTTTTGGACGGAGATTAAAAATAGGCCATATTACAATTTTCAAGTTATTTACCCCTTCTAGCGATATGCCCCACAGTATGCTGATAATCCATAGACGACTAATGCCCTAGGAAATAAGATTTGCTAAGAGGGAAAGAAATTATCATGTGAGTAAATCCAAATTCATGGCAATTAATAGGTTATTTATACCTGCATAAAATTAAGTAAATTTCATTTGGAATTTTTATCAAAATCTATAACGTTTAAACTAAGTTTTTTTTAATTAATTAAGATTTCGTATTGAAACCAAAAACCATTGACTGAAATTGTCCTTAAATTACAATCAAACATCTGTAATGCAGTCAATTCACACACCTTTTTAAGTTTAAAAGAAAAACAGTTGCATCACTAAGTTCTGCTATACTTTAATAAGGCATTTACACCTCCACAAAGCCAGCAGATTCTAAATAAAATTTCTATGAACATCCATTCCGATTTTTTTCTATACATTTATCAAGATTTTTTTATTCAAAACGAAACCCATTAACTGAAATTTTTTTCCAAAACAGCAACCAAAGAACTGTAATGAAGCCAATTCACACACCTTTTTAAGTACACAGGGTGACTTTTTAGTACAATTTAAAAAAATCATAGTTGTATGACTAAATTCTACTAGATTTTAAGTATTTAGACTTCGACAAAATTTAGTGACGGAATAGATTTTTTTTTTGTATGGGAAATCTACAAGATTTTGCCCGAAATCTCGCAAGTACTAGATTTTACTCGAATGTAAATGCACTTTAACACAATTTATCTGTATTTTGTTTTAATTTAACTATCTATACCTGTGAAAAAACCGTGTATATATTTAATTAAATTTTATACTTACATCAGATATGCAGCCACGAAAGCTGCCCAAGTCATTTATGAATTCCGGTGAATACTCTCCGGGACCACCCAAAAATGTACCAAAATGTACATTTAAAGCACCCATCTCGGGCGGTAAAGTTTTCCTAATAATTGTGCCATCAACTTGTAAAGTAATATTGTTTTCATAACGCTGAACAGCAACGTCGTGCCAATCCAGATCATTAAGCTTCTGTTTTTTCGGTGAACGCAACTTTAGAAAAAGAAATAAAAATTATTTAATTGCTGTTATAAGAAAATGTTAAAACGTAAAGAATTATTTGCGGTAATTGAAGTTTAACCAACCTGCACCACACTGCGTTCTATTTTATAGGTGAAACTAATGGCTCCAGCCTCCAAACGCATTAGACAATAATCGGTGCGACCATGGGCCATAAATAGAAATGAATTCTCTTGATGTGTGCGAAATTTAACACGAATATTTGTAGACATTTTTGCCTCCTGCAGCGGCATCGATATGTAACCATCGCCAAAGAATGAAACTGAAATTGAAGATGGCAAAAAGCAAAACATAAATAAAATCCAATTAATTTTTGATTATTTATAAGTGAATGAGAAGCTATTTTAGAGACATTACAAAATTCATTTCAGTAAAAATGATGTTTGTAGATTTTCCAAATAAAAGAAAGTAATTCGAGATGTATGTTGTTGACGATAGTGTTCTACTCGCAGTTAAATAAATTTGAAATTGCTTTTTTAGTGTTTTTGATAAGAGATGTGCAAATGTCGTGATTTGATCGTGATCAAATTTATAATTAATCACGTGTGAGCGTGACTTAAAAAAATTACTCGTGCGTGAGCTATTTTTAATAATCAGGCACGAATTCTCACGCTCTCACGAGATATCATTCCTACATACGCGAGTATCAATATGTATACTATACCATTTTGCACATGCTACGATGCAAGACCATTTGCACGAGATTGTGGATTGGACTATTGTTATAATTTTTACAGGCGTAGTAAACTGGCTCATATGAAATTCCAAAATGCCAATATAGAAAAATAAAATTAATTTAATATATTTTTTATGGTACACAACTATATTTTCCCTAAATTTTTGGAAAATCTGCGCGTATATCCGCATTTACGAAAAGCCACTCTTAAATTTTAATTAAAAATGTTTAAAACTACCAACATAATAAATGTTATAGTTGAAACTTTCAAAATCTATTGTCACAACTTTTTATAAGCGCTTAAACACAAAAAATATTTTTAAAATTTACTATTTCAGGACATTGCTGAATACAAAAATACAAATAATTGGCTCTAAGCATATTGTTAATATATTGTGTTTAGCGCTATGTAATTTAAAAGTGAATGTATTTAACAAAGTTTTTTACAAAACTGAAAATAATGAAGATACTTAAAACAAGTAAGAGTGCTATATACGGCTGTGTCGAATCTTATATACCCTTTACCAACGTATGTATATGTAGTATAAAGATACATACTAGAGACCTGCATAAACAGTTTTTAAATGTAAATACATCATGATTTTTAAATGTATTCACGTCGCATGTATTATACTAAACCAATAATAAATGCTGTCGTACTATAAGCGAAGCACGGTGGATGTATTGGTGTACGTGTATATCAGTGTTAACAAGCGATCTCGCCAAGACAGCTTGTTTGTAACAAACACTCAAAAGAAGTACTGTTGATTAGTGTATGCTTGTTATTTTTCATATTGTACGTTTGAGTGTGTGTGTAATATGTAGATGCCCTATCGGAGAATGAGTGGTTGACTTTTCTTAGACTGACTAAAAGCTAGCTGCAAAGTCATCCAGAACAAACCCAAAATTAATTCTAAAGTTGAGTACGTAATCGAATTTGGTGAGAGCCAACAAATTTATTCTCAGCTACTTTAAAACTCATTTCAGTTTTATATTAACATTTTGCTGTTGTTATTTTAGATGGCAGCTTAGCCGAGTGGTAGCGCGTTGAGTACACAACGTGTGATGTTACATGTTCGAGCCACACATTTTTTTTTTTGATTTACTGACTACCAGGTGATTTAAAAAAGTCAACTTTAAGTTAGCTTAAAGTAGTGCCTAGTGAGACTATTGACTACCGCTTAGGACATTGCAGTGTTAAAATAGTCAGTTGATTACATTGCAAAGTAATCCAAGTGTAGTCAGTACTAGTTGCGAAATAGTTGGCTTAAAGTTAGTTTAAAGTTAGCCAAATTTTCGATGGGGTGGTAAGCTATTATGTGATTAACCGCATACAACTAATGTTAATGCATGTGTGTGCCTTTGCATGTGCTGCAGAAAAATAACCCTGCAGAAAGTGCGAATAGTGAAATTGTGGTGATTTACTAGTGACGTTGTCAGTAGTACTACTGACCAGGCGTACCCCAGCCAATGTAATCGCCTTTTGACATTTAACATTAGCTTGTCATTGAAAATCCACCACTAGACTGTAGCACTACTGACTAAGTAGTTCTTTTGGTACCACATGGAGACATTGGCACCAAAGATTCACTAGTAAATTTTAGGTGCTCTAGCCTACAATATCGATTTTTCTTCGCTAGTTGTCAATAGTAAATTTATATTGATTTTCTAGTGACATTGTCAATAGTGCTACTGACTAGGTGTACCCCAGCCAATGTAATCGCCTATTGACATATAACATAGGGTTGTCATTGAAAATCTACCAGTAGACTTTAGCACTATTGAGAAGGTAGTTCTTTTATGACAATATTGAGATATTTGAACCAAAGATTCACTAGTAGGTTTTAGTGACGCTGGTCTACATATATTTATTTAATATTATTGCACAGCACAATAAAAAAGAAAAACAAACTATTGACGCGTTCATTGACAATATTAATAGAAATACACTACAACGGTTGTCTGTAACGTATCTCTACTCTTGCATAAAAGGAAAGTTGTCGACATTTCAACTAGTGCAATTGTCGCTGGAGAAAGAGTACTGACATAGAGACATATGGTTCTAGGCTGACTAAAGGGAAAAGATCATACACACATACATGCATGACGTTTTTACAAGCGCTCATGCGTAGAAAGAAGCAAGTATCAAAAATTCTTCCGTCACGAAGTGTTTTCTTCTTTACTCTTATACCTACAATACTCAAACAAATTTCTTGCAAACAGTGTTGTTAACGTTTGTTTTATAAGATTTCGGTGTAGTAAAGCATTTGAAAAATCCCTCATGACTTGAAAGTTCTTATAAGATGTCTTATGCAGGACACTAATACATACATAAGTACATACATACATATTTGTTTTTTGATAAAATTTATAATTTTTTGTTATAGTGCAATTTTAGTAAGTGACCTCTCGGTTTTTTTCGACTAAAGAATTTGCGGAGTAAAGACCTTCCTAATATATAAAATATGTTTAAAAAAATTTTTTTTTGATATTTTTTTACCCCAAATTTTTTTTTTCAATTTCCAATCCTAAGACCATAATTTAAATTTTCTGTGTTTAATACGAGTACTAATTTATTTTTTTTCTAAAATATAGAATATATTTAATTACCAAAGAAATAACTAGCTTTATTTGATTGGTTCTATATATATTAAAAAAGTGTACTTTTCCCAACCCTGTAATCATTCTTTTAGATTTTTTTGTTCCTTATACCAATCTTGTTCTTTAAAAAATATAAAAAATATGTTAAGTGAACAAAGGAAAAAGAAATAAGGAAAATACTAGTTTTATTTAGTTACTTTAATAAAAAAAAGTTTAAATTTTCCAGCTGTGGAGTGTAAGTTTCCCAAGCTTTGAATCATAATTTAAAATTTTTCTGATTTCTTACACCAGTCTTTTTCTTTTAGGAATGTAAGTTATTTCAAATTTATAGATAAAAAGGAAAAATTTGTTTTAGTAGGTTATTCCAACCCTGGAAACGTTTTTTTATTTTTTTTATATTTTAATACAAATTTTATTCGTACTGAAATATAAAATGAGTTTATTTAATCAAAAAATCCAAAAATTTGTGTTATCTAGTTACTTTTATATGGCAAAATCAAGTTTAAGTTTTCCAGCTCTGAAACCGTCTGCTCGATTTCGCTGATTTTCAAGACCAATCTATTTTGGACCTTTTCTGATACACCAGTCCGAAGTCTCTAGCTTTTCTGGGAGCTGCGGAAAACCGATTTCACATACACCAGACGGACATCTCTTATTCATCTTCCCTATTCATAAGGACCCAGAATATATAGGGTCCGCCGGATAACTTTTTTTTTTGAAAATGCTATAAAAAAACTACTGAATATTTTCTCAAATTTCTTTTTTTATTTGAAAGTACAATCCTTCCGGTTAATAATGAAAAATAATTTCATTCAAATGGCTGCCTCGGCTGGCCATGCAGCCTACACTATCGGTCCAATTTTTAAGCACATTATCGATTGTGTGCAGCTGTATTTCACCAATGGCTTCACGAATATTGCCCTTTAAAGCGTCAATTGTGTCTGGCTTGTCGGCGTAACACTTATCTTTGACGGCACCCCACAAATAATAGTCCAACGGTGTCAAATCGCAGCTCCGAGGTGGCCAAACCACATCAGCTCTGCGGCGGATAATGCGATCTTCAAAAACAGGGCGCAAAACATCGAGTGTAGCTTCGGCTGTGTGGCACGTAGCGCTGTCCTGTTGAAACCAAATGTTGCCAATATCCTCCTCTTCAATTTTTGTGAACAAAAATTCGTTCAACAGGGCCAGATAACGATTGCTATTGACTGTAACGGCCACTCCTTGCTCATTTTCGAAAAAAAATGGCCCAATTATGCCTCTGGACCAAAATCCGCACCAAACAGTGACTCGTTTTGGGTGCGTCGGCTTTTCAATGTATGCGTGCGGGTTTACTGTGCCCCAAATGCGAAAATTTTGCTTGTTTACATACCTGCCAAGATCAAAATGAGCTTCATCTGAAAAGATGATTTTTTTTTTTTTTTGGCAAAATCGGCATCTTCTGTAAGTCGATCGCAGGCCCACTTGTTCAAGCGTATACACAACCATATTTGTTCAACGGAAGGATAAAACTAATTATCTGGCAAATCAGACATGAGCTAAGTGTTACCATTCACGAAATAAGAACTAGTTGAAAAAAAAACGTTAGATGGTAAAGGGTATAAAAACACATGCCGTTTTCAGGGAAATTTTAAAATTTCGATTTTTTTTAGCCTTTTCGCGATTTCACGATTTCACGACTAAAGATGTGTATTATTAAATTTTTTTCCTATTTTTTTTTTAAATTTTGTCAAAAATTTAATGCTGTCTTTTAATTTGAAATCCAACAAAAAGTAATAGGCGAAATACTAAAAAAGTCAAGGCAAAAAAAATTTTTCGTTGTCTTAAGTAAAATATCTTATGAGAGATACGGAAACACATCTTGGGAAATTATTTCTTAAGAATTTCAAGTTTATCTGAAAATCGGATAATTTTTAAAAAGTTACAAGCCTCGGAAGTTTTTTTGAGTCCCAGGTAGTCAACTTTGGCCCACTGTAACTCCTATCCAGCTCAAGCCAGAAGGCTGTCATGACGTGTGTTGTAAAGCCTAAGTCCTCCCCTACGGATGTTAGGAGCTTCATACAAATCCAATTAGTAGTTTAGAAGTTCCAGACTTATTGTCATTTACTTTGTAAAAGTCCCTACTGAGCAATGTAAATTTTACATATACACGTGCATGTATGTATGCGTAAAAACCTATTTTTCAACCCAAAAAAAGATAAAAATTGGATTATATACTCTATCGTGAGCCTGCATGATCGTGATAAGTTGTAAACCACTCGTGCGTGATTGAGAATATTTTGTTCGTGAGCGTGCGTGATCGGGAAAATTTTCAATATCGTTTGTGTGTGAAAGTGCGTGAGTAAAATATTTTTCTGCGTGAGCATGCTTGTCGTGAGTCAAAAAACGCTCACGTGCACATCTCTAGTTTGAATTTATAACTTAATATAGAGTTTCTACGTATAAATTCAAACAATTTTACTGTTCGGCTTTTGCTTTTAGTGAAAAGTTAACAAAGCAATAGCTTGCGTTAGTATAATCAGGGATTATAAATAATAAACTTAAGACGCCAAAAAAAATCATGTTTTATATATTATTTAAATACACGCCCTGTTTTGGTGAAGATTGTACTGTCAGCTTTCACTTTGTAAAATATTTAAATTTATATTTATTTAAAAATTAAAAAAGTTTTAGGCCACATAAAACTAAAAAAAATATTAAGCTGCTATAAGAGATAAAAAAGGCATCTACGCCAACTAATAAATTGCAAAATGAAACAGCTCGTTAAAATATTATAACGATAAAAATTTCAATCAAAATCTATAAAAAAACGTTGCATTATTATATAAATAGGTGTAATCAAAAGTAAATTATTTTGATAAGATTTTTTGGAAAAATTCCTATCCAGTGTGGCGGCTCCACGCAAAAACTTCGCTTATGTTTCTTGCTCGCCTTGAAAATTCTTTGTTAAAACTGCTATTGATCTTGTTTTTTATAATAATAATGCTTTTTCTTCATTTCATAAAAATCTTTTCATTTCGAATGTTTTTCTTTATAAAATCAAATCTTGCCCAATTGCTTCCTTCTTCCATTTAACTAAAAAAACAATATTAACAATATGTATTTGTTTTTTTTTTTTTTTTTTTTTTTTTTTGGTTCTCAAAATAATTTTCTTTCGAGTGTTTCTGTTTGATTTGCTTTCGCAAATACGGGTCACAATGTGTTGTTGTGGAAAGTGTTGCCTGAACTACTTGAAGACTTTGCCTAATTGGTGCTAAAAGTCTTAAAATAATATTTCTGTTAAAGATTGTATTTGACAGATTTGTTCTTTTGTTAGAAAATACTTTATAAACATCTGTTTTCTGTTTATTTTAAATTAAATCTTCACTGTAACAGATATTTTGTGTGAGGAATTTTTTTGAGTTAAAATTTCTTGATGGAGAAAAAATGTTGATTCCCTGAAGGAAATGTCGATGGTGAAAATGTACTGAGTCGCTTATGACTTTGTCACCAGTACTACTCTACAATTATTCCCCATAAAATGCTTTGTGCTATAGACATTTAGCATGTGCTTGTCTACTAGTAACACTAAAACAATTGACTAGATAGTGAATTCATAGTTCTTATGGGAACATGGAGACATACCAACCAAACATTTACTGGTATATTTCTATGCCTTACGTACATACAAATTTATGTATATTGACAAGTTGTTGCAAAATCCACCAGAAATACACCACATCTGTTTTCTCTCTTTCTTTTATACTGACGAATAGAAGAGAAATTGTAGACAATGCAACTACTACTAAAATTTTAGTGTTGACATAGTGACATTCTGACTGCAGGGTTGCTAAAATGTGTATGTGTGTGTCTGTGTGTGTGTGATATCAGTGTCATATTGGTTATTATAATGTAAATAACACTGCACATCAAAATAGAGGTTGTTTTATGATTTTTAAATAAAAATGGTTTATCCTTATGTATTTTTATTTCCTGATTACGATGGTGTCATTAATTTTTTCCTAGTTTTAAATATATAGTGACAATTAGCATCATTTGCATAATTTAAACCACTTTTTGTATTATTCCGTGAATATTTCATGAATAATCCTCCAAACTTAAAAGCATTATCCGGATTATTAATCCACACAAAAATCACCATCGTTAGAAGGAGATGAAAATACATAGGATCGGCCATTTTTATTCAAACATCAAAACCATTGTTGTGCAGTGTAATAGTTAATACCAGTAAGAGACGAACTCTAGAAAAAAGGCGAAACGAAAAATCGCCAAAACGAAAAAAGTGCTCCAATGAAAAATATCATCAAAAATAAAATAAATCGCTAAAATACAAATCACCAAAAAAGTCGACAAAAACTAAAAAAATCGCAAAAAACTGAAAAAATCGTCAAATGGTAAAAAGCACCAAAATAAAAAAAAACATTGAAACTAAAAATATGTATTGTAAAAACAAAAAAGAAATTACCAAAAACCGAAAAAACTCCAAACCAAAAAAATCGCCAAAAAACCAGAAAAAATCGCAAAATAGCTCCAAAAAGAAACATACGCCGTACGGAACCCTTCGTTTGCGAGTCACTCAATTTTTTTATTATAATGGCAAAAAAAAAAAATAGAAATGAGTTTGATTGGACTACAACGGTAAAGTCAGCATGGACAAGAATCTTCCACCGTAACGCTTTGCAGTAATCTAATAATCATTCTCATATAAGCATTTGTAATCTATTTTGGACAACTTGAAGTTGGTAGTCTGCTGTGGTGAAAGTGTTTAATGCTTCAGTTTTAAATTTAAATGGAGCATTAACTTGGCGCTTTTCAAATATTTCGTTAATATTTTTAGTGCTTTAGAAACAAATGAAGTTCGAATAATAATAATTAAAATTAACTAAAATGAATTGCAAAAATTAAAACAAATATACTTAATAGTAACAAACCAAAAAAGTTTGTCTTAAGTAGAACCAAAATAAGCAAATTAACTAACATGTGCATAGTTAGTAAAGAACAAACTTACCGTTGTAAGTTAGATGGTAAAATTGAGCTTTAATTACAAAAGAGCTTTCACAAATTGAAAAACGATGAATCAAAACAATTCACAACATATTGCATTTGAATTTAAAGTTGCGTATATAAAGCAGAAATCTAAATCCACACAATGGACCAAACACAAAGAACGCTGATAATTTAGGTGTAGTGGCCTACGAAAAAAGGTAAAATTCGTATTTTAAACCGGCATTAACTTTAAAAATCGAAGTTAGTTAGTTATTAGTTCGTCGAAGTGAAAGTAAACATTCGTAGGGATCCCGACACCATTGCCTCGTTTCTGTAAGGAATGTGAGAACGTTTTGAGCCCAAAAAATTGTTATCATCCTGTGAAACACAGGGTGAGTAAGAAAAAAAATGTATTTGTTAATATTTTTTGTATAATTATATAAGTTTTTATGTAAGTAAAACCTGTACAACCAATATAATTATTTAAATTTTCTCGGTGCGAGAACTTCTCACAAGTTACAGAAACGGGCCATTTCTGATACACCAGTCCAAGGCCGAATTCTCTAGCTTTTCTGAGAGCTTGGGCAAACCGATTTCACGTGCATCAGACGGGCAGACGGACATCGCTTGTTCTTCTTCCCTATGGATAAGGATGCAGAATATATACCCTCATATTCATAAAATTTGAAACGAATTTGAAATGTATTTTATTTCAAATTTTCTATACAAAATTTTCCTAAAACGAATTTCAAATTCATTTTATTTTTTTATGAATATGGGGGATATACTTTATGGGTGGCATATTAATATTGTGGAAATTATACATAGAGGGTATAAGTAATTGTAGAAAAATCTACTCTTGTACCGCCAAAGAGACAAAAATTGCAATTAAAGTCTCATATAGAAGTTTTGCATGTCTGCTTTGTGTAAAAATTCATCTGGTCTTGCAAAGACATGATAACTTTTTTTATTTATTTATTTTAACTTGACCCTGATTTAGTTAAAATCTAAAAGTCGTTCTCAAATATATTGTAAGTGAATTAAATTTTCTTGCTTTTTTTGCGTCATTTGCAATTTATCTTAAGAAATAAAAACAAAAATCTCGTTTATATATTTTTAAGATCAATGCACGACTTTCATATTGAATGATGAAAAAAAAATAAAAGAACCAAAAATGGTTTTTTACATGACATATAATGCACTTCTCCAATTTTTACCCAGTAAACATTTCGTACTTCAGTTGTAAAAATAAAGTAAAAATAAGTAAAGTAAAGTGCTGTAGAAACAAATCAAATATTTTGTAAAATAACGAGGTTCTACGGACTGATTCTGGCAGATCAAATAAAAATATATACCTGTGATGCCCTGCGTGCCTTGAAAGAATGAAAGATAATAAATATATGTATATAGGTATATCGGCGTTTTGAAAGCTGATGTCTGAAATTAAGGCAAAAAAAAAAAGAATTAGAACATTGCATTCAAATTCTTCACATGTGCAAATTCATTAAAACTTCCTTAATCGGGCGATTTTTTTCGCTCCTGAGCTAAAAAGTTTCTAATAGTCTCTTAATCGAGTGCCAAAAATTAGTTTATTTATTATTGCCTCATGCAAATGTTTGCTGTGTTTAGTTTATTTATGTATCTCCTTTTTTGCCATATAAAAACATTTGTTTTTACAATTAACATTGTTTTTTATTTTGGCATGAAGTAAGCCACAAAAAAAAATGGCCAAAAACAAATTGTATATCGAACATTGTTCATGTCCTCAATTCTATTGTAGTGGCGGAATGAAAAAAATTGTGTGTGCAAGAGCGTGCTATTGTTGTCTTAATGCCAAAAATAAGAAAATAATAAATTAATTATGTATAAAAGACTAAAAGAAAAATAAGTCAGTCACATTTGCATTAGGGAGATGCGTAAACAGTCTTGAAATGTAAAAAGTCATGATTTTTAAATGTATTCACGTCGCATGTATTATAACGGGTGTTTTTTTAGAGGTATAGATCTTCGAATTGAAATAAAACACAAGAAAATCGTTTTAATGTCCATCAATTTGGCTTTATTGGAAGGATAATTTTATGCCATTAATGTTTAAATATGATTTCGGGCATGTGGCCGCCGCGGCTGGCTCGAATAAAGCCAATTCTACAGGTCCAATTTTCAACCACTTTTTCGAGCATATGGGGCCGTATGTTGGCCATAACGCCACGAATGTTGGCTTCCAAGTCCCCTAACGTTTCTGGTTTGTTGGCGTAGACGAGCGACTTCACATATCCCCAAAGAAAATAATCCAATGGTGTCAAATCACACGATCTTGGTGGCCAATTGACAGGTCCATTCCGCGAAATTATGCGCTCAACGAATGTTTCCTTCAATAAATCGATTGTGACGTGCGCTGTGTGGCATGTAGCGCCGTCTTGTTGGAACCACAACTCATCCACATTCATGCCATCCAATTCGGGAACAAAATAGTCGGTTATCATGGCTCTATACCGGTCTCCATTAACGGTAACTGACTCTCCAGCATTATTTCGGAAGAAGTATGGCCCAATGACTCCACCAGCCCATAGAGCACACCAAACAGTCAGTTTTTGTGGATGTAATGGCGTCTCAAGGGTCTCATGTGGATTCTCTTCACTCCAAATGCGGCAATTTTGCTTGTTGACGTAGCCATTCAACCAAAAATGAGCCTCATCACTGAACAAAATTTTGCGATGAAAATCAGCATCGAGATCAATCTCATTTTCGGCTCATACACCAAAATCACGACGCATTGCATGGTCTCGCGGCTTTAATTCTTGCACAAGCTGGATCTTGTAAGGTCGCAAGCCAAGATCTTTGCGCAAAATCTTCCATAAAGTTGATGGACAAAGCTCCAATTGCTGTGCACGGTGGCGAATCGATTCATTCGGGTCCTCTTCAACACTTTGCTCTACAGCGGCAATTGTTTCTTCGGTGCGCACTGCGGATGCGTATTATCACATAGAGTAAACGTAGTGCGGAAACGATCCATGGTTAACCGAATTAATTGCTCTGATGGACGATTATGTCGACCATAAAATGGATGGAGCTTGCGGTAAACTTCGCGAACTGAACCATTATTTTCGAAATAAATTTGCACGATTTGCAAGCGTTGTTCTTTTCTCAACCTGTTCATGATGAAATGGCAAACCAAACTAAATATTAATCACTTGACAGCTGACAAAATGGCCGCCAGTTAAAAAAGTGATGCCAACTTAAAGTTCTATACCTCAATAAAAAACACCCATTACTAAACCAATAATAAATGCTGTCGTACTATAAGCAAAGCACGATGGATGTATCGGTGTACGTGTATACCAGTGTTACCAAGCGATGACGTCAAGACAGCTTGTCTGTAACAAACACTCAAAAGAAGTACTGTTGATTTGTGTATGCTTGTTATTTTTCATATTGTACGTTTGAGTGTGTGTGAAATATGTAGATGGTAAGGTATTATGTGATAAGCCGCATACAACTAATGTTAATGCATGTGTGTACGTTTGCATGTGCCCAGAAAAATAAAAGATCATACACACATACATGCATGACGTTTGTACACGCACTTATGCGTAGAAAGAAGCTAGTATCACAAATTATTCCGTCACGAAGTGTTTTCTTCTTTACTCTTATACCTACAATACTCAAATAAATTTCTTGCAAACAGTGTTTTTAACGTTTGTTTTATAAGATTTCGCTGTAGCAAAGCATTTGAAAAATCCCTCATGTCTTAAAAGTTCTTATAAGATATCTTGTGCAGGAGACTAATTTGCATATGGCAAAAAAAAAAAAAAATCTGCATCAGTCACTGACAGCGGAAGAGGTGGGACACCTTTAGGTCTTAGGTCAACAAAGATCAAGAGATTAAAGCGGCTCATACACTACAACAGCATACATGCACAATCAAGCGATTGAGCATTCATGCTCGAACCACCCAACATACCAGCAAGCTGGTACAATATTCATTTCTTAACAAATTGCGGGAAGGGTAGTTATGTATAGTGACACAGTTTTTGTTGCAATTATTATTGGAATGTTGTTAAAATTAGCAGCTATGTATAACTAAAGTGCTAAAATTCTGTTTTCCATTGAAACAAATTATGTTTCATCAAATTATATTACTTAAATGCATGTTTGCTCCATGACAACTTTGCTCAATTGAGCTAATTTCACCATATACCACACCAGCGAGCTGGTACCATCAGCAAAATATCAAACTCTACTTGACATCGCTAAAGCAAACCGCACAATCGCACAAAACGCTCATACACGACCAAACCGCTGGCACAAACACTTGATTGCGCATGCATGCTGTTGTAGTGTATGGGCGCCTTAAGAGATTTTATATTTGTTTTTAATAATTTCTCTAGTTGTTTTAATAAATTTTTTAAATGTTATAAAAAAACAAGTAAAACATTAATTTTCGGAATAAGCCCAATAAATATTTTAAACTTATAACTTTAGCAATGTACAAAAAAGTATAAATTTTAAATTACACTGAACTTTAAAGGACTGAAAACAAAGTCTGGTAACACTATTATATTTTTTGATTTTATATAAATTATGATAAATGGAATAAAAGTGCATAAAATATAATACATATAAAATTTTATATGTACCAGACATGTGTACCATATGTGCCAAATTTTAAATGGGAGTGAATCCGCCTATTATTATAATCTGAAGATTGTGTCATCATAGCAGTTTAAGATTTGCCCAAATTCCTATAGGCAGAGACATTGACGAATTCTATCACTACAAGTGGCCAAGGTTTGTGCCAAGTTTCGTTAGAATGTACTGACTAGAAGTACTATGAAACATAATATGTCAGTTCAAGGGGCGTGGTCGCTCTTGTTATTTTAAGTAAAGATTTGTCATTACAAGGTCCTTTAGCTCTCATAAGAGTTGATAGATTGGAAAGACCAATAATACCAAATTTTAATGGGAATGCCAAACAAAACTTAACTTAATTTTTATAAACGCTGTCTGATTTCGATTAGCCAGAGCCGAATCTTCCCTTGAGAGGTAGAAAAATTCGAATAAGAATCGGGACATATAAAACATACATACATGTCCAAATAGTTATTCAGTGAGGTGAATAATGCTCACATGATTTATATATTTTCAATATTTCTATTTAAAAATGCCGTCAAGAGGCTTTCTTACACCCTTTGATAAGTCCCAGCTCTGTGTTTTCACTTGGACAAAGATCCCTCAATGTAGAATTGTTAAGACAAATTAAACAGCGCAAAGATATGAATAATTTTTAAGTGCATGCTTCAGAGACCACATACAACAAACGACAGAATTTATTCAGGAACAAGGAATAAAATTGGCCCTATCCCAGCTGGAAACCTCAGAGTGAAGGCCTTATTAAAAGCCTGCTCAGGGTTTTTTTTTATTCAATTACTATTCTTATTTAACTGATAAATAGAAGGACTCGACTATTTCTCATGAAAGACAATATACACCTTCAAAATTCCCTTCTATGAGAAGGAAAAAGGGAAGGAGTGGCATGTTTTATTTTGTAATTTTTACCAAAGCAAAAGTAAAACCCCTTAATTTGAAGGCCTTCCAGAATTTCTGATGAGAGAAGCGTAAGCGGAAAGTCTACCCCGTAATGAGAACGCGTGCAAAAAGGCATGAGTTTGGAAGAAGGAGTATAGCAGCCTTCTAGAAGGCATCCTTACTTCTTCCTTTTCCCGCTGGGTTAGTCTTCTACAACAAAAAATGTTGTTATTCCCAGCTAGCCAAGAGCTGTTTAATAGGCGGTGGTGTTTAATATACAACCCCTAAACAAATCTTCTGCTGATTATTTGAACAGTGATATTGTAGCATTTCTGTTTAACTCTCTTATAAATCTTGCAATGTTTAATGGACGATAGATACATTTATCGAAAATATCCTTGTTCTTTTTTATTTTCATATTTACGGTTATAGATTGTTATTTTTTCTTCATTTCTTTGCTGATGCTGTCATTTGAGTTTTGAATAAGAATCTCGTCGGTTGTTTCAAGTGTGTTTTTATTTTTTATAGTAATTAAAGATATGTATGTTAAAGTGAATTAAATATTAATGTGTTTGGTGTTTTACATTAAATATTTATTAAGTTATTGAAAGTAGGTAAAAAGATTTTAAAACAATGTAATTCTTTTAATTAATTGAATTTTTCATAGATCTTTGCCATTTAAAGTTCTTGCAGCATCATTTTTTGTACGCCAAAGATAGGAAGAAGCGATAGATAATTAAATAAATTCAGTAAAGTGCGACTCTGACTCGCGCACGAAGGTTTCCGTACGAATACTAGATATGTAATTTAATACAAACTTCATCCTATGTAATATATAGTTTTGGCAATTTTTTTTCGTTTTTGGGGTCTTTTCGGTTTTTTTGCTTTGGCGTTTTTTGGGTTTTTTTCGGTTTTTGGCGATTTTTTTAAGTTTTGGCTTTTTTTTTAGTTTTGACACTTTATTTTCTTGTTTTGGAGATTTTTTTCGGTTTTTGTCGTTTTTTCATTTTGGCAATTTTTTTTTTATATTTTTGGCGATTTTTTTCATTTATGCGATTTTTTTTATATAAAAGTTTTTTTAGTTTTGGCGACATTTTCGCTTTTTGGCGATTTTTTTCAATTTTTGGCATTTTTTTCATTTTGGCGTTTTTTTCATTTTGGCGATTTTTTCGAATTTGGCGATTTATTTTAGTGTTAGATTTTTTTTTAATTTTGGCAATTTTTTTCGTTTTGGCGATTTTTTTTAATTTTTGGCAATTTTTTTTTTGGATTGGCGATTTTATAATTTTCGGTTTTTTAGTTTTACCGTTTTAGAAAATTTCAAGTGTTTGCCTCTTACGGTTTCCAAGATTTAGCAAATTGTCAAAATTACATAGTCAAAATTGCATTAACTGATGGACCACCCTTTAATTTAAATTTTTTTAAATTTTAGTGCTAATTGTTGTAGTCTGTATAAAAATACACAAATTTCAAGTTTGAATAAACATATGTTCATAATTACAATTGTATGTATATTACATGGGATTTTAACATTTTTCGTTGCTCGTTTTGGAACACCCTTTAATTTTTAATTCTCATGTATTTGTTGTTGTAGCGGCCAAGTTTCTACATACTCTGTCCAAATTTCATGTCCGTAGCTCTTACGGTTCCTGAGAAAATACCGTGTGACGGATAGACGGACAGCGTAGCGAAAACAATAGGGTGCCTTTTCACCTTTGGTGTACGGAACCCTTAAAAGCAAACTTAAACATAGTAATCATAAATTTTCTATGTATAGAGACTGGTTGCATCTACATATGTACATATATATGTACATAAAATAGTCTTTAATCAATTATTGCAGTTTTTTTATTAATAAGTACTAAAAATTTTAATTTTTTTTTTTCATATTTAACTTGCAAAATAAAAAGCATACTGAGCATTGTACAATTCCCCAAATCATTATCGAATAACTCATAAAATGGTTTATAAAAGATTAACGTTGTTGTAAGATAATCTCTAGATAAACCCCAAATGATTGCACCTGCGACAAATAAAAGCACATTCTGCGACTATTGTACACGAGTCGTCTTCGGAAACAGTTCCTCCCGTGCGAAGTATCTTCCACGATTAAAATATGAGCGATTGAAAAGGCTAGCTGGGTTGTTTTAATACTATTACTACCACTATTGCAAATTATTAAAGTTTGCAAAAAAAAAAAATAAAAACTAAATGCATCCGAGCAACCGAACACTCAACGCATTTTTCACGCTTGACATTTGACTTGTGTGAAGCACATTCTAGTCATGATTATTTTACATATTTTTTGTTTTCAATTTTATTTCATGTTTGTGTTGTTGTGCTTTACTTGTTTGCAATATTAAACGTGCAACAAGAACATTGCTGATCACATGCCGTTGATAAAATGAAAATAGTCGTACTATTTGGGCGCAAGCATAACAAACCACACAGTATACGAATTGGAGTGGGACAAGTTCGTGTACATGAATTAATTCATTCATTAAAGTGGAAACTTTGATAAGTTTTTTTCTTCTAAAGAAATATCGCTTAAGCGATATTTTAACATCTGTTAGAGGGGGATGGATGCAAAGGAAATTATTTTGGTTGAGTTGCAATATTTTTTGGGGATTAAATTTTTAGCTCTGCTTGGCAGCTAAATACATAAGTCGCACACTGAGAAAAAAATTCTATGTAAGATTCTAAGGTGAAGTTTTTTTGGGCAGATTTTCCTTAAGTCTCTTCTGCATATGGTTTCTTTTTGTTCGTTTAGTAAAAAGAGGTAAAATAATTGCCCCGACTTAGGGGAATATAATGTATTGAAATTTTGAAAAAAATATATTTTCTATACAATTCTACGGAACCTGGAGTTTTTCTTTAACTTCTAAGTATAATATAAATTTGATATTGTTAAAAATTCACCCAAGGCAAAAATGAAACCATAGTCAAGAGATAATGTGTAGCATGTTGAGATCGGGTTTTAAGTAGCAGCGCTATATATGTATAAAAAACAAAAAGTGCCATATTTTGGGACGTGGCAAAATTTTTTTCCTGTTTTAGAAACTTCATTGACATATCTTTCATTCTAGAGTGTTACTAACATTACTTATTTTCATGTATGTTTGACCCTTCAAGAAAATTTGACCCTTCGGATGAAAAGTCGGGACATCAAAATATATCTTAGAGGTATGGTTTCTTCGGCAAAGTTTCTTGTTTTGATCCCTAGAATACGATTTTCCTTGTAATTTGAGCGATTTTTTTTTGCCTCCATACAAATTGTACACCTTTAAAAAGAATACCCTGTATAGAATTAGTACTGAAAAATTATTGATGCATACTTTTAGGACCAGCAGTAAAAACATATTTATGATTAACATTTTGCGTATTAAAAAAATTTCTCAAATAGCATTTAACGCATGTGAAATAAATGTAAAATCTCTTTACGAAAGCACTATGAACTGGAAAATATGTATAAGTATAGTATTTTGATACGTTTTTACCATTTAAAAACGCTTTTCTGTGGACTTGAAGATTTGCAGAGGAATAAAAGACCCCATTGTACTAATTAGGGTTAAGAATGGCACTTTATTTACTAAATAGATACACTTATACTAATCAAGAACTTAAATACAAACACAACTTAAATAATTCACAACTGGATACACGTCTCTTAAAACTCTTATTGAAGCCATACACCTTTCCTGCTGTTCTTCACACGTAATACTCATTCTGCCGACGCTCACTGTTTGTACAACAACAATTACTCACGAGCTTTGCTTAAATACGTTTATGCATAAATATCAGCTGCGTTGTTCACTTTACTCTTCACTCAAGACAACAAGACTCCACGATAGACTCATGCTAGGAACACAATTGGCACGAACGACGAGTTTCGTCCACGTCCACGAGTTCGTCGATAAGAATTCGATGCGTAAATTCGTTGTGTGAAGCGCAACAACGATATCGAGTGCCGTAATTTGCCCCCAAGCTAACTTCACGATACATTTAACTGTAGACAACTTAACTGCCAGCAGATGCGTCGACCTTTTTATACTTCACACAAGGCGTCCAGAATGTGACAGCAATGTCTAGACAATCTCAGCAGTATTTCGTTCCATTGCTTGTTTTCAATTGTGTCATTAGCTTATGTATTAACTATGTCTGTGCACATCGTTATCGTTTGAGATCGAGATTTTTGCATTCTTCGATACATTAGATGTTCTATCGAAATATACAAAAAAAAAACACGATTTAAAAAAAAAATATCGAGCTAGGTCCTTTCTGTATTAAGGTAACGATATATGTATACATCATTATAGAAGCGACTCATGGTGTATGTATATCTGTTTTTATTTTTCTCTACACTATCATGTATGTTTGTGTATCTTCTTAACAAGCAGAAGCTATACAGTTATTTTTATTGTTTTTTCTGTCTGCTTGTTTACCAAATATTTGTTTTTATTAAAGTATTTGCATTTAAAAGGTTTCTTCGAAGCAATTTTCTTAACAATATTTTTTATTTTATCAAAAATTCTGCGATAAATCTGATAAATTGATAAATCAATGGCAATGGTTTAAAAATTAGGTCCGTCAAAATTTCAGTGTTTTATGTCAACGCCAAAAATGTTTAATTTTGTATTTTTGTTCAGTACTTTAGCGATCGAACTTGGCTTTAGCCTTAGTAAATTTTTAAAGTTTGTAAAATTTTTATATAAAATTTGCAGTGCACTCTTTTAAGGTCATGCACTTTCGACACACACACGCTCACAAAGTACGGTTATTCATTTCTTTACATGAAATGTAAAATTTCCTTCTTATTTATTTTCACAACGTTCGCCTTTATGTGACGTCATTTTCAAAGTGTGCGCTTGTGTGAGTGTGTGTGTTTGTGCGTGTGTAACGAAGCGTTTGATGTGTGAGTGTGTCACTCACTCAGTATGATTCATTCCCAATTTTTATTTTTATTTTCACATGTGATAGTTATTGAACCTCGTGCGTTATTTTCACTTTCTAGTCACATTAATTTTTTATTTAAATTTTATTTTTAAAATAGACGATTTTTGCACAAATTAGGTTTGTTGTTTGTTTTTATTTAGCTGCTTATTTTTCTAAAATTCGATATGATGCCAATTTTGTGCGTGTGTATGTGTGTTTATTATATGAAATTTTGAACCGGCTTTTTGATTTTAAATTAAGAGATGTTTTTGGCGGCTTTTAGACTGTGACTATGGTGTTCTTTTTTTCTTTCTTTCTTTAAATTCACTTTTTTATAATAAGATTTTTTAATTTTATTTATTTATATATGTGTAATTATAAAATAACACCAATACACATAAATATGTAAGTACATACTTAATAGAGATGGGTGTCGCTCGCGTGACTAGCGAGAGTCATGCATTATCACGTAATATATATTTATTTCAGTAATGCGAGTATTACATGAGCATTAAAATGCTTAATAAACCAGCTCACGTGAATGAGTAAATTTTTTATGTGATGGTATTGTAATTGATAACTTCCCTCTAGTCAGCCTGGAACCATATGTCTCTATGTCAATACTATTTCTCCGGCGACAATTGCACTAGTTAAAATGTCGACAACTTTTCTTTTATGCGCGAGTAAAGATACGTTAGAGACAACAGTTCTGGTGTATTTCTGGTGATATTGTCAATGAACGCGTCAATAGATTGCTTTTCTTTTGTATTATGCTGTGCAATAATATTATAAAAATATATGTAGACGAGGGTTACTAAAATCTACTAGTGAATCTTTTGATCAAATATCTCCATATGGTCGTAAAAGAACTACCTTCTCAATAGTACTAAAGTCTACTGGTAGATTTTGGATGGAAACCCTATGTTAAATGTCAATAGACGATTACATTGGCTGGGGTACACCTAGTCAATAGCATTATTGACAATGTCACTAGAAAATCACTATAATTTTACTATTGACAACGAGCGAGGAAATATCGATATTGTAGACTAGAGCCCCTAAAATTTACTAGTGAATCTTTGGTGTCAATGTCTCCAGGTAATCGCAAAAGAACTACTTAGTCAGTAGTGGTACAGTCTAGTGGTGGATTTTCAATGACAAGCTAATGTTAAATGTCAATAGATGATTACATTGGCTGGGGTACACCTGGTCAGTAGTAAAGGGTGTTTTTTATTGAGGTATAGAACTTTAAGTTGGCATCATTTTTTAACTGGCGGCCATTTTGTCAGCTGTCAAGTGATTAATATTTAGTTTGGTTTGCCATTTCAACATGAACAGGTTGACAAAAGAACAACGCTTGCAAATCGTGCAAATTTATTTCGAAAATAATGGTTCAGTTCGCGAAGTTTACCGCAAGCTCCGTCCATTTTATGGTCGACATAATCGTCCATCAGAGCAATTAATTCGGTTAACCATGGATCGTTTTCGCACTACGTTTACTCTATGTGATAATACGCATCCGCAGAGACGTCGAACAGTGCGCACCGAAGAAACAATTGCCGCTGTAGAGCAAAGTGTTGAAGAGGACCCGAATGAATCGATTCGCCACCGTGCACAGCAATTGGAGCCGACTAACCGACTATTTTGTTCCCGAATTGGATGGCATGAATGTGGATGAGTTGTGGTTCCAACAAGACGGCGCTACATGCCACACAGCGCACGTCACAATCGATTTATTGAAGGAAACATTCGATGAGCGCATAATTTCGCGGAATGGACCTGTCAATTGGCCACCAAGATCGTGTGATTTGACACCATTGGATTATTTTCTTTGGGGATATGTGAAGTCGCTCGTCTACGCCAACAAACCAGAAACGTTAGGGGACTTGGAAGCCAACATTCGTGGCGTTATTGCCAACATACGGCCCCATATGCTCGAAAAAGTGGTTGAAAATTGGACCTGTAGAATTGGCTTTATTCGAGCCAGCCGCGGCGGCCACATGCCCGAAATCATATTTAAACATTAATGGCATAAAATTATCCTTCCAATAAAGCCAAATTGATGGACATTAAAACGATTTTCTTGTGTTTTATTTCAATTCGAAGTTCTATACCTCTAAAAAAACACCCTATACTACCGACAGCGTCACCAGTAAATCATTACAATTTCACTATTCGCACTTTCTGCAGGGTTCTGACTTCTGTTAAAAAGGCCGAAACTCTAAAGTAATAACTAGAATATTGTGACTGACAGTTAGTCTATAAAAAATGCTTTTTTGAAGCAAACATCTTTTCTAAGTGTCTTACAAATCTTGAGGGATAGCGTGTGTGTCCTGCGTGAGCCTACGTGGCAAATTTTGTTTTACACTTTACACTCTCTTGACAAGATTGTGTGTCTAAAAATATAATCTTTTAGAAACATGCAAAACTATTTTGTTCGATTTAATATAAAAAGTTAGTCACCCTCCCATCTCTTGGGTAAATACAATACAATAATAATTTTAAATTTCCTATGAATTGAATTTATACACGGCTTCTTATATAGTACAAACACATTTTCCTTCTCAGAGGTCATATTTTTTTAATTAAAAAAATAAATGATTTTCTCAGAAAATAATGATAATCGATTGTTGCTCTAAATATAATATTTGAAGCAGAAAAATGAATCTGTTTATTATTTTGAGTTTACTCTTTACAAAAACTGACGGCTATTTTTGAGTATAGCAAGACATGTTTTTGGTTATAAAAACAAAGGAAATTATCATAAAGAACACGTTTTTATGGGAACAAGCGACTTTTCGTGGAAAAAGTGAATAAATAATTTTGCTATCAGGGAAAAAGTGAACAATTTCTTTGTAAAGAAAAATTGCGCTTTTAGTTGTCTTTAAGTTGTTTAACTGTAAAGGCTCAGTAAGCCGACTGTAATGTAATGTAACTGCAACGTAGGAAACAGCTGACTGTAATTTTTATATGAAAAGTAGGTTACGTTACATTACTTTTCCAAAACCATTTTCATTACTTTTCACTTAATAATATCGATCAGCTGTTTCCTACTGTTGCAATTACATTACATTATAGTCGGCTAACTACGCCTTAATATAATGTAACTGCATCGGTAGGAAATAGCTGATCGATATTGCTGTGTGAAAATTAATAAAAATGGTCAGGGAGATATAACCGGAAAGTAAGAATCTTTACATTACTTTTCACATAACAATATCGATCAGCTGTTTCTTACCGTTGCAGTTACATTCCATTACAGCCGGCTAACTTAAGGCTCAGTTACCCGAATGTAATGCAATGTAACTGCAACAGTAAGAAACAGCTGATCGATTTTGTTATGTGAAAAGTAATGAAAATGGTTATAGAGATGTAATGTAACGTAACCTACTTTTCGTATAAAAATATCAATCAGCTGTTTCTTACCGTTGCAGTTACATTCCATTACAGCCGGCTAACTTAGCCTTAAGAGTTAACGTGAACTTTAACCGCAAGTTCTTCATACAAAACTTATCGTTAAACTCCCTGTTATCTTTTAATTTTACATTGTTAAAACGGCCGTTATAATCATAAAATCTAAATAAAAAATTTCCTAAGCATTTTATAAATATTTTAAAATAATTTTAATTTTGAAAATTCTTACTCACCTTTCATGCTGCCAGCGAGACGACTCAGTAGCACCAACATTAAGATGATAAATAGTTTTTGTTGCAATAACGCCATTGTTGCATTAATTTATGATCAATCCAAACCAGCTACATCAGTTACATGCAATTCAATGTAATATTAAGGCCGAATGAGGCCTTTTGCAAGTCGACTCTAAAATGCACTTAGAAAAATTTTAGGCTACTTATGATTTTCTTTATGAAATGTTTATTTTTTCATCACTCTATTATTTTCCCACAAGTGTTGATGTTGGTGGTTGGGGGGAGAAGGCCAGCGAATAGACAATAATTATAAAAATTCATATTCATCATTTTAATTTTATGCGCCAGATGTAAAATGTCAGCATTTTTGTCACACTGAGGTGTTTTTTTTTTTTTTTTGGAAAAATAAATTTTCTTTAATTTTGAGCGGAAGTTGTTGGTATTGTGAATTAGTTAGTTGTTATAAGTTTTATTTATTTTTTATTATTTTACGTTGTCTTATTTTTGTTTTTATTTTTTAAGTGCTTAAAAATTTATAGCTGCTTTAATTTATTGCTTGGATTTTTAATTTTTTTTGTCTTTATTATTATTGGGGTATGCGATGCATTATTTATGTTTTTTGTTTGGTTTTATTTCTGTTTTTATTTCTTTAAAAAATTAATAAATGCAGTTTGTGTAGCTTTTTCTTACATTAAGATCATCCGTGTTGCACATTTTATAGCTCAATTGATGTGATATGAAATTTTCTTGCTGTTTCCACAACCCAGAAAATCGACGGTTCTAGAAAAATAATATGAAAAGTTCTAATTTTTTTGAGAAATTTTTATGATTCTTTTAGACCAGTCGAATGCTGGACTTGTGGAAACAGGAGCTAACTCTGTAAAAATTAATGAATAAAGTCTATGTAGCTTTTTATTATAAATATAATTATCATCAGTGGTATCCATTTCATAACTACACATATTCTTATGCTCTGACTTAAGACTTCAGCTGGGTGATATTTTTTGTTATTTATTTTTTCATTGTAAGTTTTTTGAGAGGGAAAAAGATATTCGTGACATTTGGCCGAGGTCTTACTTAAAGGAATGCTATAAAATTCGCCCTTAGCAATAATTTCTCTCTCTTGGGTGTAAAATAATGCAATCAATACACAGTTAGTAAAAAAAAATATAATTTGCTTTTGAGTTCCCGGTAATTCCCAAAAACATTTCGCATAGTCCCTAAAAAAGAATTTTTTCAGTATTTGTGCAGTATTCTTTTTTGGAATTTGAGAAAAAGGCCTTAAATCTTGTATTTATAATGATAACGAAAATTAAAAATTTTAAAAAGCCTGATATATCCAGAAAATATGTGATATCTGCACAGAAAAAACTAAATTTCGTTTTCAGTAACCAAATTCATTGAATCAGTAAATATTTTGTATGAATGCGGACCTACAAAGAAATTTGTAGATTCTGATAACCAGGGACAAGGACTTCATGCATTAAAAAAGGTGTTTTAGGCGCCTAAAATATGACATTAAAAACGCAAATTATGCACTAAAAACAATAAAATATGCACATATTTTAAAAAGTTTTGTTCAAAAAAAAAAAGTTTTACATTTACATAAACTAATTAGAGATATAGAAATATTTTATTTTCTGAAGAGGTGCGAATACAAGCCTTTTATATTAAATTTGTACACAAGATTTAATATGACAACGATTTTTCTGCATTATTTACTCCAAATAGGCATTTTTCGAGATATGTTTATATTGCAGTAAAGGAGCGATACGTAAATTGAAAAAAAGTGTTATTTATTTATTTTTATTTAAAATTTTTCGAACGTGAAGTTCTATCAACTTGTTTTTAGAAAGTTTTGTTGCATTGAAAAAAATCCTTATAACGTCTATAGATGTAATCAGATCAAATTTAAATAATTATTTTTATATAGAATGTTACTACTTTCGGCTTTAATAGAAGAAAATATCATCTTGAAATCACCAAATGACAATATTTATTAAATTTGGTAAGTGTTTATGCTTGTACAGTCCTTCTACAACAATGCTAGCGAATTAATTTGTCAAAAAACAGTCTTGCATTACTAATTTTTCATTAATAATATATTTTGAAATTTGAATTTTTGACTAAATATGAGACAAAACTTTTAATTATACCAAAATATGACACAAAAATATGCATTTATGACCAAATTATGGAAAAATATGAATTTTCAGCAAAATATGCAAAAATATGCACTTACAAATCGATGCCATTTTCACTCAAATTCAATGTTTCGTAAAGATATTTCGTTCTTGCCATTATCTGGCTTAAGGGAAAAAATGTGCATTTGCATGAAACCCCTGTCCCTGCTGATAACAAATTTTGTAAAAATTTAACTGGAAAAAAAATTTATTTAAGTTAACTTATTATGGCATTAGAGAAAAAAGTTAACTGAAACTCAAAATATTTTCAGTCAAATGTATTAATAGGAATAGAAAAACATTTTTGCAGATTTTTTTTGTATTATTCAGCAATTTTTTTTTATAATTTACAAACACATTCACTAAAATTTTTCGTATTATCAGAAAATAAATTAACTTAATCAATAACAATTCTTACCAGTTTAAAAAAAAAATAGTAAAAGATTTATTTGAAAAAAAAAAATAACTGAATCAAATAAAAGGTTCAACTATATTTTTTTTTTTATTTCAAAAATTGGCTTCTTTTTAATGGTTAAGCATTTCGTTCCAGCTTATGGAACTCGTCAGTAGACTTCAACCCAAAAAATTTTTGAATTTAGCTAACAAACTCCGTATGTTTATAGTAAGACTCTTAATACTATATTGAGAATCACAATATACAAACATAATAAGTTTGAAAACCACAAACAAAAATCGTTAAAAAAAATAAAATGTTTTTTATATCTATAAAATAATATATAGAAAAAATTAAAAAAAAAAAATCAAAAAAATTTTTATACAGTATATAAAAATAAATTTAACTGAAAATAACAAATTTAAATTTAAAAAAATAAATAAATCTAAAAATTTCTTTTTACAAATTTTACTTTATATGGATGATTTTCATTCTATACAGTTTTTTTTTACATAAAATAAAATTGGAACAAATAATTTACTGGAACAGTAAAAAATATTTACTGAAACCATGATACAATAACATAAAAGTAAAACCGTTCTCTCTTTTCAACGCCATATTAACCTTCTGACGTTTGTCCCGATTATTTTTTACTCTCAAAATTAATGCTACCTTATTAGTTTATGAAATCCGAGTTTTCGATTAATTGTTTGACTTTGTTGTTTATTTAATTAAAAAAATTGAAAAATATTTAAATTTTTGCATTATAAAAAAACAGCAATAAAAAAATACAGCAGCACCAACAGCAGCAGCAGCAAAGATAGAACAGCAAGGAAATGAATAGCTGCAAGGAAATTCCTAACTGAACAGCATCTGCTCCACTTCCGAATCATAGGCGGGACTTCGTGTTCGTGCTTAACTGTATCATTGCGTTACATCAGGTACGTCCAAGGCATATGCACAATCTGCAAACTTTTAAAAAGGAGGTTTTGTGATTTCACACCGACGGGAGCAGAAGATATCATCACATCAGCCAATAAAATCGTGTATATGAAAATACACACAATCAGTACGTCTGACGAAAGTTTCCCTGTGTAACTAACTGACTATAGTTTATTTCTTACGTCGTCGAACGATGACAAAATGTTTGCATGTTTATGTCCATTGTAGTTTCATTTCGAAATGAAAATTATACAAACACTTTTACGAGACATTGCAATTTCTGAGATGTTAGGAATTTTTTTTCGATTTATCTGATTTTCTGGGAGTTTGTTATTCTATGCAGCGGAAGTTTTTTTTCTTCAATACATTTAGAAATTTTTCGCGAACTTGCGATTTTTTTCGCGTTATTTCCTAGTAATTTTCTAACAGTTTTAACAGTTTTAGCGATTTCTAATGAATTTTAAGGCTTTTTTTTCCGATTTTGCAACTTCTCAAGTATTTTTGCAATGTTCGCCATGTAAGCGAGTTTTTTCAAGTATTCTGCTTTCTAACAGTTTTCAGTAATGTTAAATTTTGCTGTTATGCTGCTTTAACAAAAACATGATGTTTTTAAGACTGATGTTGCATGGCATTTTTTATTTTGTGGTGAAATAAATAATAAATCAAACATTTGCCAACTTTTGAAGATTATATTTCGTTATCCTCATGTCCAATAAATACAGCATTTAAAAAATGTGTGGATTAAACTACAATTTTTTAACTAAAATTACACATTTCAAAAAGCATTCCTAAATGAAAGTTGCCATTATATGTGTGTGGCAACGTTCTGCTCTCTGTTTACAAAAAAACAGTAATCAAATAATCGGGAAAAAAGTCGTAAGTCAAAAGTCATAGTTGACTCGTACAGACACAGAGATACACAGACACACAAAACAGCAGTTTGTCCTTCAATAACGAAAATTTAAAATAAAAAAATCTTTTGTAATGTATCTTATCGGCTTTTGAATAAATCAGGGCTATCATGAATAAAATTCCGCGTGAAATTTCTTTCGGGGAACAATTCCAACTAATAGCAAGTAACAAGGAAAACAAAAAATTCTAATTGGAAAAGGGAGAAATTTCACGCGGAATTTTATTCATGATATGAAAATATGCGGTTGTTTATAATCAGCGATGCCAACTTGGTGCTTTTAACACTATTTTTAGTAGTTACTTTTGGAAGAATTTTTAGCGTTAGTACCAAACTTAGAAAAATCACTAAGTAGTGCTTTTAAGAAATTTGTGCATTTCTTAATACTACTTTAATAAAAACTAGGTGTATTTATTTTTTCAGTGTAAATAATCAGGGCTATCATGAATTTTATTAGAATCTTATTCATGATAGCCCTGAATACATTTTTCTTCTGATGTACATATATCATTAAACAGAGAAGGATAATTAAACTTCACTCGTTTCGATCTTTGCTTCTTTTTCACATTAGTGCTTTTTACACTTTTTAGATCTCAAAATTATTAAAATTTTAATGTACTTTTAGAGCCTGAAAAGTTGGCATCACTGTTTATAATAGCGAAATAATTAATCTATTTTTTTCTGTAAAAAAACGGCGAAAAATCTACTTCTTTCTAAATTTTAATTTAAATTGCATATAACTCTTGACTTAATTGTGTTTTTGATACCAATTTTTTTTAAACGTTAAAAAATTTTAGTGTTTTTTATGGGAATTGTTACAAATTAAGTTTAAAATTTTTTAAACGCACTAATAATCCCAAATTAATATTTTACTTATTAAGTAAAATATTAATTTGGGATTATTAGTGCGTTAAAAATTTTGTTCTTAATCCACAATAAGCTTTTTTTCTAAAACTAACCAGATTTGAATTCTCCACTCGTAAAAAATATTTTTATCAGATCAAAAAAATCAGGTTGGCATCGGTTTGAATTATTTATTAACCCTTTAAAGATTTATATAGTTCCAATTCCAGAATTATACTGTGTGACACCTCCTCTGTATGAAATTTCATAAAAATCGGACGGCCCGTTAAGAAACTGAAGAATTATTTGCAATTTGTAACGAAATCCCCACTGTACGGCGGCGGTTTAGCTTAAATTAGACGTGACATAGCCAAAATGCCATAGCCATAACCAAACCAAAATTCAATTGGTTTCTATGGTGAGAGTTATGGCTTTATGGCGATTCACCTATAATCAACTACAGTGTTGTCCATTAGTTTGGTTCGAACGGCTGTTGGTTATGTCACGTCTGAATAAGCTTTTTCTTGGTCGGCGTTAAACGATTTAAATTTTTGTCTGAACATTAAGAAAAATAAATTTGAAGCAGTTATTTTCGTCTCAAGAAGAAATTTCTCAATGAACAACAGTAAAGTATATTTATGGAACACAAAAAGCTCGGGCCACTTCGTAAATGCATCAATGCGCTGCAAATGGAAATTTAAGTGTTCCAAACTGGTCCACTGAAGTAGATAACGCACAAATAGATGTCAAATATGGTGTACAAACATTTTAAATAAAAGTTTGCACGTGAGCAGTGATGCATTTACGAACACAGCCCTACTTTTTGAAAATAAATCGTGTATGTGGCACAAAAAGTATTTGTTGCTTAGTCCTAGTTTACACTATGCAAGCCTTATTGCTAAGCTGATTAATTTGAAGGAGAGAGAGAGAGAGACAAAGAGGACAGAAACGTTCCTTTTTCCCTCGTCTCTCTCTCTCTCTCTCTCCTGGCAAACTAACCAGCTTAGCAATAAGGCTTGTATAGTGTAAACTAGGACTTACAATAAATTAATATTAGATAACTTCTAGCCTCATTCATGAAAGTTCACACAAATTTCACAAAAATTTTTTTTTTTCAAAACTTCATGTAAACTTTTTTTTGTCGTTTTTCTCCGCTTTAACTTTTTGGCGTATGCGCTAAACCAATTATGAGGCGACGATATGGCCAATTGACAAGCAATACTCCTAGCACTCAGCTGGCCTCACTATCACTGCAGTGGACATCTTTCAGACCAGCTAACAAGAGCTTTACTGAAACTTAAAAGCATTAGAGAATCTATTTTTCAAACACGGCTTAAGATCATTAAAATACACCTTCAGTTGCAAACAAACTTTTTTACTTTAAATTTAAACTCATCGAATATTATGGGCAGATCAAAGTTTCAGCCGTTTCGTTATGATGTCTTCCCCCCTAACAGTTTGTTTATAACACATTCCACGCCTATTTAAAATTATTATTTTAACGGTTTTTGCCTCTCACCAGTATTCTTTTGATTAAACATGACTTTTTTATGTTATTTTTGTTTGTCGATATGTTGTTCACTTGGCTTGGCTGCTGCCAGTCACATTACAGGGGTCACGTAATTACTTGAAGATGAAGCATGAAGCAACTCCACCCGTTAAACAGTGTCAAATTCATATTATGCCTACATTTTTCTTAATTTTCATATAAAATTTGTTCAATCTTTAATCAAATTACATACATACATACGTAAGTATATACAGACAGACATAATTATAGGTACTCACGAGAGTTGAATGTGATCACTGATCATGGCGCGCGGCATAAACAACTTGCAACAGCAGCAGCAGCAATAACAACAACTACTGCTATCCCCTAGATCATAAACATGCAGATGTGTTTTACTTGCATCTAAGAGACACCACTGTTGTGCGTGTGTGAAATAGGAACAAGCAGTTTGTCTTTCAAAGGCATAAATCTTACAAAAATAACATTTGTTTTAGTCTAAGAAGTTATATATGGATAATATTTTTTTTTTCATATAGATTTAAGTAAAGTTGGCAATATGGGGAAGTATAGCCAGGTTATAAAAAAAAGCTTAAAGTGTCTCTTGATGATCTAGCTCACATGGTTTTTAATCATATGGATGAATACAAATAAGTAAGATAAAGATTAGGGATGAAACGATACCACTAAGGTATCGATACTTTTACTTGACACGGTATCGGTTCAAAAGTATCGATACCTACTCAGTATCGAATAAAAGGCATCGATACTTACTTGTATCGATCAAGTTCTTCACATGATTTGAAGTAGTGAAACAAAAGTAAATACACACAATACACACACATACATATCTACATATGTATGTATGTATTATGTGCAGTTAGTATCACTAATATTCGGTTTTCAGATTCAGAATCAATAAAAAGTTTGCCAAACAATGGTAACCTTTTAATCTGAAAAATTTGCCATTGTTTGGTAGACTTTATATTCAGGATGACCGATGATATTTTTCAAAAAGTGGCAACAAATATTGGATTTATCAAAAAAAGGGCCAAAATTAAAAAAAAAATGAGAAAACTACACTAAACTTTTTATTTTTAATGTATTTTCATAAAACTCACCTTTAAAACTCATCCTAAAAAAAGTGGAAACAAAAAGTGGCAAGGCAGTCGAAAAAGTGGCAATTTGCCACTTTAGTCGGTCAAACGGTCACGCTGTTTATATTGATTCTGAATCTGAATACTAGTGAAACTCACTGTATGTACTTACTTTGAAATATTTTCGTCGACAGGAGCAGTACAATCGGGATGACATTTTAAACGTTTGTTCAAATTCGATGTATTGCGACTTTAAAACAATTTTTTCTGCTAGAAATTTTATAGTCTGTTTTATAAAATATAACCACACACTTAACTTGGGATCCCATTTTCTTTAAATGAATTTAATATCTGTGGCAATGAGGAAAAGTTCTTAAGTCATATTTTACTGCACTACTGCAAGAGCATTTTTAAACTGTCAAGTCGATTTTCGGAAATTGTTTTACAGTTAAATTAAGAAATTCGGTATTCACTCAAATTCCTTTTAGAATATTTCGATCTACACACTATAAATAATACATTGGATTTAAAATATACCAAAGTATTAGCTAAAGTAAGGTAATATTCGAAATGAGATTATAAAACGAAAAAAAATAAGCAAGTCATTGCGCTATAACTTCCTAAAAAAGCGCACAAAATGAAATTTGGCCCAGGGGTTCTTTCCAATATGGAGACTACATGAGTATCGTTAACTTAAAAACAGATTATCTCGACTTAAGCACTTTTTCCTTTCTAAATATAAATTTAGATTTAATACGAACAAATGAAATTTTGTTAAACTGACGTCATGTTAAACATTGTTGTGGCATATAAGAAACGAGTATTTTTGACCGATACGAGTGCTTTTTACCGATACCTACTTGGTACTCAATAGTAAAGTATCGATACCAAAAGTACTTGGTTTCTAAGAAAAAGTATCGAGTACTTACTTGTATTTACTCGTATCGTTTCATCCCTAATAAAGATGTATATATGGCTAAAGCGAATTATATATACGTATGTAGGTACCCTTGACCTAAAGAAATAGTTGAATATTTTATTATGCACTCTGAGTGTTATTAATATTATCTATTTTTAGGGTTCCGTATACCAAAGGTGAAAAGGAACCCTATTGTTTTCGCTATGATGTCCGTCCGTCTGTCTGTTTTTTTTTTTTTTTTTTTTTTTTTTTTTAAATGCATGTTTATTATTTATTGTATCTTCAAATATGAACTAACAATAAGTATTCAAATCTTAAATCTATAAAAAAAAATTATTAGGCCCGACCAATGTCGGACATAAGCTTAGTGATAGTTATTAATAATACATAAGTAGTGATAAGCAACAAAAGGAAAAAGGTGTTTTCAAGCAGCTTCATCATCTAGAGTGTTGAATATTAGAGCCCGTGTATCTCTCTTTTTTAAACGGATGTGTCCAGTAAAGTTCAAAATATTACGAGCAAGCGGATTAGGATGTGACTCGAGTTTTGTTAGGTATTTGCCTGCGTATTTTGCAATTTCTTCAGTCACTAGTGGCATATTCAAATCGCGATGTATATTTGAATTTTTGATGTACCATGGAGCCGATGTTATCATGCGTAAAATTTTATTTTGCCTTCGTTGAATTTTCTCTACATTTGTAGCTGAAGCAGTGCCCCATAGTTGAATTCCGTAACACCATATTGGCTTTAAAAGCGACTTGTATATTAAAAGTTTGCAGTCTAGGCTAAGTGTTGAATTTCTACCAATCAGCCAATGTACCTGAGTTAATTTAAGTTTCATTTGAGTTAACTTAGAGTCAATGTGGTGTTTCCATGTAAGTCGTCGATCAAGGTGTATGCCAAGATATTTCACATGTGAATGTTGAGGAACAACTTGATTGTTAATCCGAATGGGGGAGCAAGTATCTCTTCTTAGGGTGAACGTTATATGGACACACTTTTGTTCATTGACTTTAATTCTCCATAAGTTTAACCAAAGCTCCATCTGGCTAATGTGTTCCTGGAGTTTGCGGGATGCCTCATCAGGGTTTTCGTGCATACTAAGGCAGGCTGTATCGTCGGCAAATGTGGAAGTATGGATACTACTGCTCACAGGCATATCACAAGTATAAATCAAATATAAAACTGGTCCCAGTATGCTCCCCTGTGGCACACCGGATGAAATAGTTTCAGGCCTACTCGTAAAGTCTCCTTCCACAACAGTGAACTTACGGGAAATAATGTAACTTTCTAAAAGATTTAAAATGTTTATTGGTAAGTAAGTCTTCAATTTTAAAATAAGGCCTTCATGCCACACTTTATCAAATGCCTGGGAAACGTCAATAAAGAGCGCAGAGCAATACTTTTTTTCCTCAAAAGTTCTTCTTATAAATTGAACCAGTCTGTGAGTTTGTTCAATGGTGCTATGCTGACTTCTAAAACCAAATTGATGGTCTGGTATGCACCCACTACTAATTAGAATTTGGGACAATTTTGTTTTGAGCAGTTTTTCGAAAAGCTTTGACATAGTTGATAGTAGACTTATTGGCCTATATGACTCAGCCTTGGTTAGATCTTTGCCCGGCTTTGGAATCATTTTAACCTTGGCAAGCTTCCAGCTGTCGCAAGCTGTTTTCTTGAAAACCGTAAGAGCTACGGACTTGAAATTTTCACACAAGATGTAAAGCTTTGGCCGCTACAACAACAAATATATGACTCTTAAAACTTATAGGGTGTTCTAAAGCGATCAGCGAAATATTTTAAAAACTTTAAATTTTCAAAGTTGGTATATTTTTATGCAGACTACACTACACCAATTAATACTGAAATTAAAAAAAATCAAAATTAAAGTGTATTCTATGATTTAATGTAATTTGGACAACTTTCAACTTTCAAAGCGTAAGAGGCAAATTCTTGAAATTTCCAAAGCGCTACAACTTAAAAAAATTCCTAAATTAAAAAAAATGGCGAAACGAAAAATCGCCAAAAAAGCGCTTAAATGAAGAATATCACCAACAATAAAATAAGTTGTTAAAATTCAAATAAGTAGTGACTTAAAAAGGTCGCCAAAAAAAAATTAAAAAAATCGTCAAGAACCGAAAAAAATCAAGAACCGAAAAAAAATCGCCAAAAAGGAAAAACGCGCCAAAACTAAAAAATCGCTAAAACTTTAAATATGTATTAAAAAAAAACAAAAAAAGTTGCCAAAAAAAAAAACGCTAAAACGAAAAAAAAGCGTCAATACAAAAAAAAAAAATCGTGAAAAACCTAAAAAACTTGCCAAAACGAAAAAAGCGCTAGAACTAAAATATCACTAAAACTTTAAATATATATTAACAAAAAAAAAAAAAACCAAAAAAAGGTCGCGAAAAACCGAAAAAAACGCCAAAAACTGAAAAGCTCGCCAAAAACCAAATAAAGCGCCAATAAGAAACAAGCGCCGCACTGAACCCTTCGTGTGCGAGTCAAAGTCAGTGTTTACTGAACTGTAAAAATTTATGAAAACAGATTAATTAGTGAAGACCTTAACATAGATAAGCCCTTCCCGATGGCAATTTATTCACCCTCAGATGTGGTTGCACACTAGTGCAACTTGAATATTTTGCGTTATATCTTTGGCATTAACAGTCGAATCTTAGGGCCAATTTCACCATTTCTATTTAAATATCAATTCATATTTAAATGTCAATTTTCATTAATTTTTGTATGGAAAAATTACTTTTAAATATGAATTGATGTTTAAATAAGTTGGTTAAATAGGCTCTTAAAGTGCGATATACCATTGACCTCAAATATCCCGTTCTAGTATTTATCCACCAGTAGCTGGATTCACTAACTTTTTGCGAACCGAAAATCGTAATATTTATCAATATATTTATTCATTTGCCGTAACGATAATGCGATTCTGTAATTTTTTTAACAATAGTTTACATTTGGGTCTTAGTCACCATTTAATTGCATATCATGTGGCATCTCTTCATATAGAACGCTAGAATAAGTGAAAAGCACAAAGGGGAATTAAAGAAAAACTAAACGAATTTGAGTTTGTAATTTTACTTTTTTACTTCAACCGACAACGATTATCGTTAAAATATGTTACTGAATAGCAAAGTTGATAAATTTTCATTACATTTATTATAACGAAACGATTATCGTAATAAAAGTTACTGAATCCAAATACAGATCTCAGTTCCTACAACCCTAATGTATGTACCACCCATTTTCGGAAAACTAAAGCTCTCAAAAATTAAACTTTTGCAAAGAAATTCCAGCAGAACTATTTAAAAACATGTTTTATGTTTTTTTTTGCCAAATGTTGTTTTTGTCATTGACATCTTTTTTTTCCGAAACTGCATTGCAAAGATATTTTATGATCAGCGAGACGGTCTAATACGCATATACATATATGTGCCCTTAACTATGAAAGTGGTCTAAGTCATATACTTTGAAAAAATCAGAAAACATTTTTATATTATGCAACTTTTAATTTAGAGTTGTACTGGTCTCGAGCAATATAAATTTAATTAATATTAATTAAATATTTATTGAATTTTTTTTTAAGATTTATTTAATACGAGTATTCCGATGCAAAATGTATATCGCTCATTAACTCAAAAAAACAAGTTTTGCAGAAAACGTGTTTTAAGTTTTCAATTTGCGTACAACTCAATGGAGAAATTATAAAAAATTCTTCTCTCAAGAGATGATGGTACAAGCTATTTATATGAAATTTTTACACGAGATAAAATACTAAATCCCGCATCTTTCTGCATTATTAACTCAAAAAACTAATTTTTTGAGTTACGTCACTATTGAAGTAAATGAGCGATATGTCTCAGACCACTTTCATAATTAAGGGCACATATGTATAACTAGACTTGTCCTTATTTTCGAAAAGCCACAATATATAATCTAAGATCCTTTTAAATTGTTGCCTTTAGTGAAATCATTATTCTGTAAAAATTTTAAGTTGCTTTTCTAATATTAACATTAGACTGGTCCTTATTTTCGAAATGTCGCAATATTTAATCCGGGAAAAGCTTAAATTGTTCCTTTAAAAAAATGATTGTGTAAAAATTTCAACTCGGCATTTTAATTTCAACACGATCCTCATCAAGATTAAAGTTCAGGATGAAGGGCTAAAAATCACAAAAATTTCCTAACTACCCCTGGAGCGCTCCTAGAAGGGTAAAGTGGAAGACCGACACTCATTTATTTTTTCTACTCAAGATTTTTTCAGAACATACCAACCCACAGTTTCTACTCCTTAAAAATTTTTTTATAAAAATTTATAAAAATATTATTTTTGTATGGGAACCATTTCAACCATTTTCTTTTTTAAAACACCTGCAAGCAACCTGAAACAATTACACAATGCATTTAAAACTTGGTCCTCATGTTTTGATCGCACAATTTACGAAAATGTCTTATAGTGCGCCGTTATGCATGCACACTGTCGCCATATTTATTTTTTTTAAAATCTTCCAGTCGAGCAAAAAAAATCTTTTTTTGTTACCAAAAATCTTTCTTGTCATTTTATTGTATTAAAATGCGTTAAAATTTATTTTCTTTCTTGTGAACTATTAAAAGTAAAGCCAAATAACACAATATGTGTACTGTTAGTACATGTATGTGTAAGATCATTATGAAGCAAATCAGAAAATTTGTAAGTAGTTTAGATAAAAAAGCCCCCAATAATATATTAAAAGTAACTAACGTAACATTTTTAAAATCTTATACATATGTATTTAGATAAGAAATCTTTTTTATCGTTTTAACATGTCTAAAAACTTCAAAAATAAGATAAATCTTCACATATGGTAACACTGTACATGCATCTCTTTTTGACGCTCAAGCTTTGATTTTGTATGAGAGACAGAGAGAAAGTATTAAATAACTTTTGTGTAACTGTCTTGTTCTTTCTCAATATGAAATCAAAATTTGAGCAACAAAAACTGGTGCATGTAAATTTTACATTGTAAAATCTGAAAAAATTTAACTATAGTTTTGAGAAAAAGCAGCACTAACTAGGGCAGGGATGGAAAAGTTGATACGGTCAATATTTTGTTGATAATATATCAGGTTACCTTGTTACTAGAGATGTGCAAATGTCGTGATTTGATCGTGTCACGCGTGAATCACTTGTGATTCACGCATGATCGTGCTCAAATTTATAATTAATCACGCGTGAGTGCGTGAGCGTGGCTTTAAAAAAAATTTCTTGTGCGTGAGCTATTTTTAATTCTCACGCTCTCACGAGATATCATTCCTGCATAGGTGAGTATCAATATACTATACCATTTTGCACACATTACGATGCAAGACTACTTGCGCAAGATTGTGAATTGGGCTATTGTTATAATTTTTTAGACGTAGTAAACTGGCTCATATGAAATTCAAAAATACCAACATAGAAAAATTAAATTATTTTAATATATTTTTTTTTATGGTACACAACTATATTTTCCCTATATTTCCACAATTTTCAGAAAATCAGCGCGTATATCCGCATTTACGAAAACGCACTCTTAAATTTTAGTTAAAAATGTTTAAAACTATCTACATAACAAAATGTTATAGTTGAAATTTTCAAAATCTACCGACACAACTTTTTATAACCGCTTAAACACAAAAAATATTTTTAAAATTTATTATTTTAGGACATTGCTGAATGTAGGGTATATGTCCAAAATACAAAATAATTGGCTCTAAGCACATTCTTAGTGCATTGCGTTTAGCACTATGTGCTTAAAAAATATATATACCTTTTTCAGCAAAATTTTAAAATTTTGATTTTTTAGCCTTTTCCGGATTTCATGAATGGAGATAATAAATTTTTTCCAATTTTTATTTAAAATTTTGTCAAAAATTTAATGACAGCATTAATTTAATCCAACACTAAACAAAAAAGTAATAGACGAAATACTAAAAAAAGTTAAGGCAAACAATTTTTTTTAATCGTGAGTAAAATATCTTATGAGATATACAGAAACACATTTTGGGAAATTATTTCTTAAGAATTTCAAGTTTATCTCAAAATGCTTTTTCAGGTAAAAATCAGATAATTTTTAAAAAAGTTACAAGCATCAGAAGTTTTTTTGAGTCCCAGGTAGTCAACTTTAGCCCACTGTAACTCCTGTCTAGCTCGAGCCAGGAGGCTGTCATGACATGTGTTGTAAAGCCTAAATCCTCCTCTACGGATGTTAGTAGTTTCGTATAAAGTTTAAAAGTTCCAGATTTATTTCCATTTACTTTGTAAAACTCCCCACTTTGCAATGTAAATTTTACATATACACGTGCATACAAATGTACATAGTACATATATATGTACATATGTATGTGTAAAAACCTATTTTTCAACCAAAAAAAAAATATACAAATTGGATTACATACTTTTTCGTGAGCGTGCGTGATCGTGATAAGTTGTAAACCACTCGTGCGTGATTAGGAATATTTTATTCGTGAGCGTGCGTGATCGTGAAAATTTTCAATATCATTCGTGCGTGAAAGTGCGTGAGTAAAATATTTTTCTGCGTGAGCGTGCGTGTCGTGAGTCAAAAAACGCTCACGTGCATATCTCTACTTGTTACTATTTGATACTTTTGAAAAGATTTTAGTATTGTAGCTTCATACTAGAGATGTAACGAATGTTCGCATTCGCAAATGATTCGCTTAGTTTTGCTATTTGCATTCGCATTTGCATTCGCTAAACTGTATGCGAATATTTCAAGCGAATACTAAAGACAACAAAATTTGTACTTCTTTTACGAAAATAGTTTACGATTCCAAACAAAGCTTTAAAATTTTAGCGGAAAACTTTTCTATAAATGATAATTATCATAATGAATCCACAATCTAGCTGTTTTGTAGTCTGTTCAAACCTTTGGAAAAATGTTGAGTACCATTCATTATTTCGTACAGAAAATTTTAAATGCTAACAATATTAACCAGCCCTTGTTTGTTGTAAACTCCATGCGAAACAAGTGCCACGCATATTATTTCGCATGAAATCTTAAAATGTTGAAGATATATTTCATATATTTTTGCCCCAAGATGAAAATAGTACTATTTTTCCAAGATTTTTCATTAACAATTCATTCCAATTTTCTTAATATATATTTTGACAGCATTTCACATGAAATGTTGAACAGAGTACCAGGCTTTAGGGCCAAAGTACGAATGGGTTGATTGATTTGTAAAGTTTTTTTTTAATTAAAGACTCAATTTAAATAAAATGCTATTTGTATTGCATCTATTTATACATATAAATACAACTTCATGTTCTTAAAAAAATTAAGTTTCATGTGATTTTTATCGTATTTTAAGTATTTGCATTCGCTTTCGCATTCGCAAAAATTCAAATGCATTATTCGTTTTCGCATTCGCATTCGCATTCGCTAAACTGGTATTCGTTACATCCCTACTTCATACTATATAAGTTAACTTATTTTATACAAACACAAACTAAATGCCTGACTATTTTGACTGGGAAAAAATGACAGCTGCCTGTTGATAGACACAGTTTTGCCGCTTAAGTTAAGTGGCTGGAAATTCGAGATTAAAAGGTATTTTAAAAATTACATTTCCATTTAAACTTTAATGAAATATGTCTTAATTTCATTCGATATCGAATACCTACTATGAACTTGTATGTTATTAACATTGCAAATTAGAGAGCAATTGCTTTCATTTTCAATTACAGAGTAGACCGCCTGGATTAGAAAAACATTTATTTACCTGCGCTGAGGTTACTTTCCCTTTTCCCCCTGTTGTATTTAAAGTAAATTTAAGTCCACACTTACTCACTCATTTCTTTTTTATTAATTTTTTTTATCTCCGTGTATATTTTGGATATTTTTGTATTTTTCTTTTCTGTCTTTAATTTATTTCAAGATGTAAAATGCACAAGATTTGTCATTTATGTATTTTTATATAGATTTGGATTTCTTTTTCTTATATTCAAATCCGTATAATTTCGTTCACGAAAATGACTAAAACGTTGATATGAGTACGATTTTTTATTTCTATTTCTATTTCGTTACGTATGAAAATGTTTAAAATTGAGATTTTTATTGGTGGCGGCATTTATGGTTTAGTTTGTTGTTACTCGTCTTATTTTTAGCATTTAATGCTTTTTTGATGTAATGCCTGCATAAAACTGCAATACACTTACAAGTTTATTTCTTTTTCAGGTTTTTTTTTTGAAAAAAATCCTAAACAAGTCAAATATTATTTTAGTCATACAAGAAAGAAAGACAGAAACTAAGAAAACTAAGAAGCAAATCCCAGACTCAGACATGAAGTTGTTAACAAAAAAAACTGTTTACAATTTTGACTGTTGACTTGCCACACTCAAGCAAATTGAAACAAACAATACTGAAAATTATGATGTTTTTGCTTTGTATACCAAATTCATATTAATAGTTTTTGGAATTTTTATTTAAGCTTTATTTAAAACATGTGAAAATGCTGTTTTATTTATTGGAGAGACTTTCTATCATGGTTTTACAACTTTATCATTTAAATTTGAATCAGTTATTAAATTATAGACTGATATTATTATTTTAAAGCGTGTGTGTGTGTCTGAATGCTTGTTTGTAACTTTTGAATCCAATTAGAAGAGTGTGAATCATAAAAAATGTCATGTAAGTGCTAAAACTACAACGTCTTTTAATGAGTTCAAATATAAAAGTCAAAGCAAAGCCTGGGAATGAAAATTATACTTACATATTCAAATCGATTTTAAATATTTTATGACCCACAACAACTGTTTGTTGGTTGTTGCAGACTATTAAATGTTTTATAAACACAAACAATTAAATTTAATTAATGTAGATTTCTCATTAAATATTTATAATAATAGCAGTATGTTTAGTGTTTGTTTGGTGTTTCTAATTTGTTTGTTTGTATTTCAATAATGATTTTTTTTTATTACAGGTAACCTTTGTATAACGAGGAATTTCTACATACATATAACACGGATAAACTTCAATTCAGTTAACACTTTAAATGAAGATCCCTAAAATAAAAGGCAAGTAAAACTTTATAAGTTCTTTTCATAAACACTAACTGCCGTATTCATAAAAAGTATTTTATAAATTTCCCATAGAAATATGTCAAATAAGCCCTCAAAAAGACTGAAATATTTGGGGTATTCACAAGGGTGTCTTAAGTGTCCTAAGTGTCATAATGTCTTAACATTTGAACATAGTTGAAAAAAATTGTTGTTGTGGCTCAAACAAAAAGGTCATAAAGTAATAAGACTTTCTCAGCTATGTTTATTGTTTGTGATAACTACATGTAGAAATGCGTGAGAGTTTACCAAAGGAATTGAGAGAGAGAGAGAGAGAGAAATGTACAAGGGTGCTAAACCAGTGATGGGAAAGTTGGTACGATCGTACTTTTTTTGATACTATTTGACATGAAAAAGTACCGTAGTACTCCCGTAAGACATTTGATACTCTCACGGTCAACTCAGAAATGCAGTCAGAAGACGCGCGTACACGTACATATATTTTTGACAATGAAATGTTAGCTTGGCTTAGTAAGTTTCCCCTGAAAATGTTTTATCTGGTAAAACCAATAGCATTATATCGCTTTGAATGAAAATGGTACCCAGCGAAAAGCAAAATTTTGAAAATATTAACAATCAATATAGAGCATTGCCTGATATGGAAGAACTAAAACTATTAACAACAGAAAATATATGCATTTTTTAGCCTACAGCTGCTAAAACTAAAAACGCTTTAGATGAATACATGTTTCCTGGTAAATCGACAGTGGCTTACCGAATTTTGTCTATACCGCACTCCTCTGTAAATGTCGAAAGGATTTTCTCGTACAAAATATCATAAAAATAAAACAAAGGAACAGACTTTATGTTCCAACAGTATCAAGTCTTACCCAGGCCAAAGATTTATTGAAATCTTAAAACTCTTCTTGTTATAACTTTAACACTTGTAACTATGTACGAGTACATACATATTTGTGTTTCTTTTTATTTCTTTGTAAATTAATTTTATACAATTTTTTGTTAATTAAATTTAAATAAAAAAAAATAATAATTTTTGGTACTCTCGGGATCAAAAAAGTACTCAAAAAAATTGTTTTTGATACCGACATGCAAATCTCATTTCCCATCACTGTGCTAAACCAAAATACAAATAAGTACAATATTTATAATTGTAAATTATAAGGAGTAAATTTTTTTCGCTTTATATCTTTAAAACGTGTTAATTTATGAGTACCATTTTAATAACCCAATTATTTATGAATACGGCAGTAACTATCTAAATAGGAAGAAAGTATTTCTAGTAAAAGATAAATCCTATATAAATCTGAAAATAAATAACACTGTACAATACAATTAAACTTTTTCCCAAATATGTAAAGCAGGTTTAATAATACAATATTTTTAAAAATGTATTATAATTTTTCAAAAATATTTTCCTCGTTTCACACGAGTGAAGAACACATACATCCTTTACCACTCTAAAAGAGGAAGGAAGAGGATTTGAAACCTTCTTTCAGAATAAGCTCAAAAGTAAACTTTCAATACGTCTGCCAAAATTAATATTTAGAAACTTGTTGCTTAAAAAAACTTTGGATTTTGTTTAGATAAAAATTTAGATTAAAAACAAATAGCACTAAAGACAAATTGTAATTTTTTTCAACAAAAACATATTTTTCAATACAAATGGAATATGTGAATTGTTTCGATTTATCATACTCCAATATGCGAAAAGCTTTTCATGTAATGAAAGCTCAAATTTGTAATCGTTGCAATAGTGTTGCCGTTGTGTTGCATGTTTGTTGCTAATAGTAAGTAGAAAAAGAAAGCAAGCTAACACACATATGCATTTTACTTCCCTTAAAAAAAGGCATACATATACATAATACGCACTTATACGAGAAATCTAGGAAATTAAATGACAGTTTTTGAAGTAAGTCATGCTTTAGCCCAGTCGGATTTTTATTAGCTAGCTGAAAGTATGGGTGACTTTTTGATAACTCATTTTCAACTAGCTTCTGGACTAACTCATAAATGATACAGATGTGAGCCAGTTGTTTTTTGCACAACTGTCTTCTTCCCGATAATTATTGAACTAACTTCAAGGTAACTCAAAACTGATGCAGAGATTAGTGAGTATTTTTTGTACAACTAACTTCTTCTCGATAAGTATTGAGCTAACTTTTAGCTAGCTCAAAGTTGATACAGAGATGAGTCAAAGTACAGACAGAAGATATCAGCATAAAATTCATGTTTATGTTAACTCTGTGCCGTTTATATTTTTTATGGCGCGATGGCAAGGTGTTAAGTACGATGGCTTACAAACAAAGTGATGACGGTTCGATACCCCTTCTCGTTTCTTAAAAAATAATTTAAAATTGTTCAAACTTTAAGCTGACCTAAAAATGTTAATAAATAATAAGCTAAATCATAATTAACTAAAAATAACACTTTCTTTTTATTTTTTTTATTTGACACAAGCTAACTCATAATGAGCTAACTCATGGTTAGTTAAAAACTGTTGCAGTCGTCCTGCTGCCACTCAATACTAAAACGGATCACTTTCAACTAGTGATGAGCGATAGCGTGATTTTTTAATAATGTTGCTCCTTGTGAACGTGATTTCTAAATCGCTGTTCTTTTAAACTGTGACTGTGATCACAGTTTAGCAGTATTTTGTTTGTAGCAGTTCTGTTATTTTGAGAAAATCTAATATGAAGAGCAGCAGTGAAATTAAACAGTGACTGTGATCACGGTTTAACACATTTCAGCTCTTCTGCTTTAAAAGTATTTATCAGTATTGGTGTTTTGATAAATACTAATAAGAAGAGCAGCAAGAACAAGCAATTAGCAATCAACCCCGTTTAAATATAGAGAATAAATAAAAAAAAATATATATAAGAGGCAGGAGACAATAAAATTGCAGATATAAAAATGTGAGTTGTACATAGTTGCCAGAAAAGATGATTTGATTTGGCGATTTTTTTCTTGACAAAAGCTGAAGGTATAAAAAAAATTAATGTGGTAGCTTTATTTATTGTAAGGTAAGCATGCAAGAACAATCACAGTTTGTATGAAAGAACTATATTTTCGAAACCTGTTATGATAAATTAAGTCACAGTTGTGATTTGTGATTTTTCAATCGCTGTGAAAAAGTAACAGGTTTCTAAATATCGCTCAACTCTACTTTCAACATGTAGAATGGGTGCTAATTTTAACCACCTCTGACTACTTTATGGCTGATAATTCAATAGCTTGAGTTAACTCAAATTCGCACTGAGAGACTGCTGGTTTATTTACATACAGCCTGTCTCTTTATTGAATTTTCGTATTTTTTTAGTGCGGCGAACAAAATAACAAAAGAGAATTGAAGTATCTTTTTGGTACAAGGAAGTCTGTATCCCTCTTCTTTACCTTCTCTCCTACAAACTTAGACTTGCTTCAAGAAAAACTGCCGTGTCTAAAAAATGATTTAATGGCATTGATTGTCAGCCTCTTTTCTCTTAGATATGTTCTTATTTGAAGCTGCAATCTTTTCTTAAGGCGTCTTACACAAATAAATGCATAACCAACATAACTCTTTTTTACTATTATTTATAGTATTATTTATAGTATTTGACAGTTGGGAAGCGATTAGCTGAAGCATAAAGACCTGTTTCATTACATAATTTGGTGGCCCTCTCAGGGTACTTTCCCTTTTTTCTGACATTTTCAGGGAGTAACGTTGCCACATTATAATTCATTTACCCATACGCCCAATTTTAAATGTGCTGACTTATTTAATAATGATAATACGGGATCCTTAGGCTTTAGCCTTTACTATTTTATAAGATTTTTGTAACAAGTTTTAAATTATTATGAAAAGGCTAGAAACTCTCCAAAAATCCCAAAAACGTAGCAGATAAATATGATTGTGAGGCCAAAGGATGAAAATCTAATTAACTTAAAAATAAATACAAATCAATTCCAAATAATTCTCAAAGTCACACAAAGAGATACGAATACAAGGAATTGATTGATGTATTTATCTTCCGGTGGGTTTTCTTTTATTTTATTATTTTTTTTAAAGAGAAGTAACACTCAGGCAATTAATGCCTACTACTATTACTAGGCGTTACCTTGTTTAGGAAAGGAAGAGATAGAAGAAAGCTTCATTCTTTTACAACTCTGCTTTTCTGCATTCTTTTTAATAATGCAGTAGTGTTGCAGCGCCTTCTGGTGTCAATGAGCCGTGTTAAGTTTTAAAACTGTGTTTAGTAGCAATTTTATTGGTAATTTTACTTTGCCGATGATACTGCTACACAATACCGACGAAGGAGGGCGCTCTGATGATTAGGATTAGTATCTGCTGGATTCGGTATAGTTCAGTGACCAGTGACTATGCTTTAATTTGAAACAATTTCAACACGGTTTCCATTTTAAAACGAATTATTATTCCGATATTATTATTATCTACCGCACTATAATGGGGCTGCCTGTAATAGATTTTTTTTGTGTGGCCTGGCTTGAAATAGTTTTAAAATTTTATTGTTAAACTTTTTAACACATTAAACTAATTAAAATTTCATAATGTCAAAGAAACCCTAAAGCTGGAGGGGTCTCAAAATTTTCTCTTAGTAGTTGGAGATAAAGCAGCAGTTTAAAATAAATTCTAATAGATTAAAATACATTTATTTTCATGTTATTTTTAAAGCATAAAGATACAGTTAAATTAAGACAATTGACAACTATTTCTTTTTTTTTAATATAAAATATTTTTAAGATGCTGATTTGTGAAAAGTTTTTGAGGAAATTTTGAATAAAAAAACTATTTTTTGAGATTTGTTTTTAATTATTAGTACAAAAAGGCTAAATGATGTTTAATTTATTTTAAAGCATAGACAACCTTTTTAGAAGGGCTTATAATGGAAATAAAAATTGAAAGTGTGAGAAAACAATTATTGTTCCAAATATTTATTTCAATATTTTATTTTTATTAGCAAACAATAAAATTTTTAGATTTTTCCAAATATTTCAAATATGTACTGGAACTCGAATTGAAATAAAGGGTGTTTTTTATAGAGGTATACAACTTTAAGTTGGTAACACTTTTTTACTGGCGATCATTTTGTCAGCTGTCAAGTGATTTATGTTTAGTTTTGTTTGGCATTTCAACATGAATAGACTGACGCCCGGAACAATGCTTACAAATTGTGCAAATTTATTTTGAAAATAGTAGTTCGGTTTGAAATACGTATCGCGCACCATCAGAGAAATCAATTTGATTAGTTATGGCACGTTTTTTCACCACGTTTACTCTAAATAATAATGTGCATCAACAGAGACGTCGTACATTACGTACAGAAGAAGTCATTGCTGATGTAAAGCATAGCGCCGAAACGTTAGAGTCAGAAAGTTAAGGTGCAATTAGACGAGACATGGTCATAATACCATAGCCATAACCAAACCAAAATTCAATTGGTTTCTATGGTAATGGCTATGGCGTTATGGCGAGTCACCTATAATCGAACACAGTGTTGTCCATTACTTTGGTTCGAACGGCTGTTTTCTATCTTCTATATAATTAATAGGCGAACATGTTTTTTGTAATCCCTTTTACGCTGGTACCACTACACCGATTTCAAAAAGATTTATATGGTTTTAAAGGATTTTCTGTACAGATGTGCAGAATCTATATTTTATTGAAATCGGTTTAGTATTTTGGGAGCTATAAGCGTTTAAAGTTGCTACTACTACATGCACACATATTACACACGCATTTATTAGCTTACAAGTAAAAAATAAACAAAACATGAGTGTGTGTGTGTGTTTGTAGTATTTCTCTTGATCTAACAATTTTTTCCTCTTATTTGTTGTTGTATGAAAGCCATAATACTTAAAGGAAGAGAATTGAATAAGGTGAATTAGCTTGGTTGAAGGGATTTTGTTTATGTTTTTTTAATTTCATGTATTATTTAATTATGCTCGCATATTTATGTAAGTTTGTGTGTGGCTGTGTTTTAATGAATTTTTTATGACGTTTGGATAGGTACATATTTTTCAATCTTAAATTATTTACATTTTGATTTTAGAATACGGACGAGTGTGCCGTCCGTTTGGTATATCTAGTATCTATGGTTATGTCACGTCTGATTGCACCTTTACAGTCAATGGTGACCGCTATAGAGCCATGATTACTGACTTCTTTGTTCATAAATTGAACAATCATTATGTGCAGGAGCTGTGGTTTCCACAAGACGACGCAACATGTCACACAGCTCGTGCCACAATTGATTTATTGAAGGAAACGTTTGGTAACCGCCCCTAGACTAGTTTTTGTGCAGATATGTAAAGTCGCTAATCTACGCCGATAATCCCGAAACGATTGACCACTTGGAGGACAACATTCGCCGCGTTATTGCCAATATATGGCCACAAACATTGACCTTCAGATTAGACTACGTCCGAGCCAGCCGTAGTCTACATATGCCAAAAGCCATATTAAATTAAAATGCCAGAAAATTATCTTTCGAGTAAAGTACATTTCATGTCAATTTAAAAAAAATCATCTCTGTTTTATTCCATTTCAAAGTTATATGCCTCTATAAAAAACATCCTTTAGTTGCATAAAAACCATAACCCTTTCTTGGCAATCGGATAAAAACGCTTAAAAGATCTATTATCATCTAAAGGAATTAGGTATTTTTTTTTTAGAGTGTCACAACTATGAGTTGGCATCACTGCTTTTTTGTTTAGTTCGCTTTAAAGTTCCATTATGAATCGACTTACACCAGAGCACCGCGTGCAAATTTTTGAAATTTTAAATTAAATAATTGTTCTATTCGTCAAACTTATTTTATAGCGTACATAATCGTAAATAATCTTATTAGAATTAGCGCATTTGGAGTGAGGAGAATCCACAAGTGAAATTTTTATTTATGTGTGTATATATAATTTTGTATATAGTTTCTTAGCGTCAAAATTTTTAGCAATCAGCTGTCGTATACATTCTACTGGATTTTACAATTATCCCATTCGCTTGAATTTGTATGCATAAGTTTTTATTTATAGTGATTTATTTATATTATAAAGTATTTACTCAGTTAGTGGATCTCACTAGAAAAGTACACGAATGGACCTATTTATTAAATATTTTTTTTTTAAATCCAGCCTAGAGCAAAAGTTTTACTTAATGCATAAACCAAACCAAATTAGAAGGTTAAAAAAAAGAAATGTTTAAAAATTGTCACGCGTGAGAGTGCGTGAACGAAGACGAAAAATAAATTAAAAGTAATAATAAAAGAAAATAACTCTTGTCAAAACTTTTTAACAATTTTGATTTGAATCTTAGGCAAAAGTTGTCACGCGTGAGCGTGAGTGATAATTTTTTTTCGTGAGATTAAGTGATAACAACTTTAAAAACGTTGAGAAAGAGGCGCTTCCGAAGTTTGATTAAAAAAAATTGTTTCAGTCGGTCCTGTCGTTTAGCTATAATTAATTCTGGCCACACACTCACTATTTTTTTAGGCCATTGAAGTTTTTATTTTAATTGTCTCACAAAAACAAAAAAAATAAAAAATAATAATAATAATCAAAATTGTATCTATTTTTAGTTAAAAAAACAAATTGAAACACCACGAGTCTCCCTTAAAAAACTGTTTCTGCTTGTTTTTTTTTTTTTATAAATTTGTCTTTTTATAAATTGAGAACATGATTTCTCTAGCAGCAATTTCTTTTAACAGCTTTTGTTGTTTACGAATTCTATTTTGTGATTTTCTTTTTGGGCGCAACATTTGTGCCCTTCTTTGAATATGCAGCAGCAGCATTCAGCATTTGTTGCAATACATTTTTTTTTGCTATTGCATGTTGTTATTTTTTTTTAAATTTATTTATTTGTTGGCAACTGTTTCAGCTCTGACGTTGTTTATTCTATGGAACCAACCGCTTTGAGTGTGAAATCGTTTGATGTTGAGTCAAAGAAATTGAAGAGTAGTGAGCTGTACAAGAAGACACATGCCATTACATTTGCCATGATTTTTTTTTTTTATATATTTTTAATTTTTTTGTTTTATTTTCTTTTGCACTACAACATGATCCTGTTAAGGAGGGGTAATTTTTAGGGTTCCGTACACCAAAGGTGAAAAGGAACCCTATTGTTTTCGCTACGCTGTCCGCCTGTCCGTCTGTCCGTCACATGGCATTTTCTCAGGAACCGTAAGAGCTACGGACCTGAAATTTGGACAGAGTATGTATAACCTTGGCCGCTACAACAACAAGTACATGAGAGTTAAAAATTAAAGGGTGTTCCAAAACGAGCAACGAAAAATGTTAAAATCCCATGTAATATACATACAATTGTATGAACATACATATGTATATTGAAACTTGAAATTTGTAAAATTAGTGTATTTTTATACATATTACAACAATTAACACTAAAATTTAAAAAAATTTAAATAAAAGGGTGGTCCATCAGTTAATGCAATTTTGACTATGTAATTTTGACAATTTGCTATATCTTGGAAACCGTAAGAAGCAAACACTTGAAATTTTCAAAAACGGTAAAACTAAAAAAACCAAAAATTATAAAATCGCCAAACCAAAAAAAAATCCCCAAAAATTAAAAAAAAATCGCCAAAACGAAAAAAATCGCCAAAATTAAAAAAAAATTCTAACACTAAAATAAATCGCCAAATTCGAAAAAATCGCCAAAATGAAAAAAATCGCCAAAATGAAAAAAAAACGTCAAGAATCGAAAAAAAATCGCCAAAACGCGAAAATGTCGTCAAAACTAAAAAAAAATTTATATAAAAAAATCGCAAAAATGAAAAAAATCGCAAAAAATCGCCAAAATGAAAAAAAAACGCCAAAAACCGAAAAAATCGCCAAAACGAGAAAATAAAGTGCCAAAACTAAAAAAATAGCCAAAACTTAAAAAAATCGTCAAAACCAAAAAAAACGCCATAACAAAAAACCGAAAAGACCCCAAAAACGAAAAAAATGCCAAAACTATATATTATATAGGATGAAGTTTGTATTAAATTACATATCTAGTGTTCGTACGGAACCCTTCGTGCGCGAGTCAAAGTTGCACTTTACTGAATTTTTTAAAATTTAGTTTTAATGAATCTTATATGATGTGATAAGTAAATTTAGGGAAATCGCCACGCTTTGTGTGGTTATGTAAATTTAAATAAAAAGTGTTAGTGCCAGCCTGATTTTAAAGTAGGCTTTAAAATTTAGTATTCATAAACAGTAGAGCTTCGAATAATTTAGCTTTTGTTGGAAATTGAATGTTAAAAGTTTAACTAAATAATGATCTCGATTTGTTTTATTATTATTATAGGACCAAGATCCCACTACTGGCGCAATGTGAGTAATAGACTAACTGAAAAATCAAAACGCGATTGCACTACACTGCAATCCATATAGACTTATTCCGGAAGTAATTGAAGAATATTTTTATTATTACAGTAATCCCACGAAAATCGATACCTTTTGCCAAAATAGAATCGCGGCTTAAAGGTTTTCTTTTTTGTTTCTCTTTTCTATTTTAATTTCATTTATTTATTTCTTTTTTCCCTTCAAAATTATTGCCTTAATTAAATACTTATAAAGCGTTATCTTTTAGTAATCTTTTCTAATTATTAAATTAAGAAAAACATACACAATCCACACACACACGACTAATATTTTAAATAAATTTTTTTAAATCTTTTCATAAATCTACTTCTTCTCTCAGTGACTTCCATTTTTAGTTTGTTTTTGTGCTCGCCATATTCCCATTTATTTGTTTCATTTTTCTTTTTTCATCTTGTCTTTTGCATATTGATATCATAAATTAATTAAATTATTTAAATATCTTGATAAGCAAGAATATGTGTCGTGCCACATGTTTAATAAGAAATTACTACAACTTTTGCTTTGATGTTTTGAATATATTTTATGATAAGTTTATGTAATTTATGCTCTAATTTTCTCATGTTATGGCTTTAGAAGAAATATACTTGCTTCAACAATGTCATAACTCAAACAAAAAAAAATGCGATTTTAATCGTCTCATTATTATTCACAATGTGTAAAACTTTATAATAATAATATAATAATTTATAATAAGTTCGAATTCAACTAGCAGAGACAGGAACCAAAAGTTTTAACATAGCATTTTAAGCACATAACAGAGCACTGTTAACTATTTAACAGTAGTCACTAAATGGATTAAGATAACAAATTTTTGGAACTGGAAGGAGAGATAAGTATTTTTTTTCAATTGATCTCAAAAGTATTTTATGAAATTATAAAAGTAGGATGATGAGATACGCCTGGTAAATATGGAAAAGCACACGCACTAGACTACATAGGTTTGGTTGTCCAAGAATCCTATATGTGACCCAGTTGATCACATTTCTGAAATAATTTTCGAAATTGAAATAATTAGTTTTTGCAAAATATGATTGTTTAGTGAAATTTTTCGAGAAGATTAGGGAAGAGCTCACGTTGGGTGCAAAGCATCTAATACTTAAGGAACTATTTTCAAATATTCGGGCAACATAATTGTCATTATGGAAAATTATGAATGCTTGGACGAATGTTTATTTAGAGCAATGTTCCAGCTTTACTGGAGCTACAACTTTGTCAGATATTTTTTTTTAGCAAAAAATTAGGAGTTCCTCTAAGTTATTCTGAAAAAAGTGGAAAAATCTGTTTCTCCTTATTTAAAAAAAAAAAAAAAAACTGCACGAAGAAACTTCTCATAAAATGTTAACAAGATTTCTTTGGTAAACTCTTAGCTATGTACATTATTTATTGTCATATACAGTTCAGAGCTAGCACCAAGTCTGAATTAGCTATTGGCCAAAAACTGATGGCATCAATTTTTGAGGGCGCACCGATTTTCGAAATCTTTGGAGGCCCATAAAAAAAATTGGCCATCAAAGTGGCCAAATTGATATTCCTTTGGTAGTACTATCAAATATACTCTGTCCAGATCGTGTGTTTTTTCAAAAGTTTTCATTTGCTGCATAATGTTTTACTTCAATTCATATTTTGTAGTCGAATCAACTGTTTGTAATATGGACACTAAATTTAATGGATCCAATCAAGTTTTTATTTAAAACTGTAATTAACCAAAGCCTTAACTGTCCTTTAATGGAGACAATAAAAAATTATCGTCCGTCTATTTATTGTGAAAACAGAAACAAATTTTAGTGCTTTGTTTGAAAAGGTTATAGTCGACGCGATGATATAAAATTTTTAATGTCAATATTATAGCAAATGTTATCAGTAATACCATCATCTGAGCGTGCTATGGCAGTAATGATGGACTCTTAATAATAAGATATCCACAGAAAAAATGTCGCCAAAAATTCAAAGTAAACCAATTAAAATAACTAATGTAAGAAAACTCATCAACACCAAACGAACCAAACAACTACTCCTTGAACAAACTAGTTTCCCTAAATCACAAAAATTTTGAATTTTAATTTTGTTAAAAAAATAGCCGCAAAAACCGCCCTGTCGCCAAACCAAAAATTTAGACGCCAAACAAGCTGAAAAATCGCCATATCTGACAGCACTGGATGTCAACATGAAAAATATGAGAGCCAGAGAGAGAGAGAGAGAGTGAGAGAGAAATAAAGAGAGAAAGAGTAATTATTTGTTGTGAATTTCTAGAGCTTCTTATCAGCGTTGTCAACTCGGTGTTTTTCGCACCGTTTTTAGTGCTTTTTGAAAGTTTCGACGCGAAAAATTTTGAAGTTATTGCTCGGTGCTTTTTTAAACTAATTTTTGGTGCTTTTTATTTCTTGGCGGTGGCACTAAACAGCGTTGTCAACTTTTAAATTTCAAAAAGCACCGAAACCAGGTAAAAAGCGCGTAATTTAAGTAAAAAAGCACTAAATTTAAAATTTTATTATTTTTTTTAAAAAAATTTTACACATCGTCGATTGGTTATTGGTTTGCTGCAGACATAATGTATTTTGAATAAACTGTGCCGCAAACCAATAACCAACCGACGACATGTACATTAAAAAATATGATTTCAAATTTAAGCCATCCGATACATATTTTATTTCTATAAGAATAAGTGAATTCTTAAATCAATTTGACGAAGCATTTTCAAGTTAGAAAAAAATTTAATTTTTTGTCGTCAATGAACAAACGAATCTCTCGAGTTTAGTCAAATTGGCAGTAACCTACAAGTCTTTCTGAGGTTAAGAGCCGATTACTCGTAGATTTTGAGCTCGATGGGCTTAGCATTTGATAATATTTTAAAATCAAGGCTTACAAAATTTGGATTCTATTAAATTATGCTGTGGAAACATTCTCTCGCCTGCTATGTAACAAAGATAATAAATTTTGATCGAAATAAAAATGGTGACTTCTGCGTTTTAATATGGAAATAACAGAAGTTTGATGGGAATGCAAGTTTTGATAATGCCTCAAACGAGGTCATATCAACTGAATCTGTCAATAGTGGACTCAATATTTTCCCATTGCATTAAGTATATAAATGTTTCTCCATCCAAAATTTCGCTATTAGACTATATTTGAAATAATACTTGTATTATATCTTCTTTGTTGTATGGCAAAACATTGTTTAATTTAATTATGCTTAAAATGTTAAAGTTTGAGGGTAATATGGCACATATTTATTCATTCAAGACTTTTAAAATCTTAGTAGATTTTTTTGAGATGCTCCATTTAAATTCAGAGCTTATGTTTTTGAATGAAATACTTCCTCGAAAAAAAATAGGTAAAGAAATTTTTCTTTGAGTTTTTGGTTAACTGCCACCGACTCGAAACAAAAAGCACCGAAAATTAATTTAAAAAGCACTGAGCACTAACTTCAAAATTTGTCGCGTCGAAAATTTCAAAAAGCACTAAAAACGGTGCGAAAAACACCGAGTTGGCAACGCTGGCACTAAACCCAAAATTCAAAAAGAATTTTCCTTACATAATATATATATATATTTTGAAGAAGTCTAACATTCAAAAAACATAAGCACTGAAGTTAAATGGAACATTTCAAAATATTCTAATAAGATTGTACAAAAAAAACTTGGTTGAAGAAATACGTGCATTTTATTCTCAAACTTTCACATTTTAAGCACAATTAATGGAAACAGTGTTTTGCCACACGACAAAGAAGACATAATGCTAGTATAGTCTAATAGCGAAATATTTTCTAGTATATACTGTAAATAGAGAATAATTCACTTAATGCAATGGAGAAACTTTGAGTTCGCTATCGAGTTTTGGGCAGAAATAAAGTCATAACGATTCATTTGATATAAACTCGTTTGGGGCATTATCGAAATTGCATACCCATCCAACTTCAATGTTTAAACGCAGAAGTTGATCACGTTTTTACCTTTATTACTTTAGTTAAGTTTAAAATACGTAAAAAATTGTCCTTATGCAAGCCACAGACCTTGCGACCGTTGGTACAACACGTTGGTTTATCAAGTTGTGTGTTTTGGACACAAACTATACAACAACGTGTGCAACATTAGCGCACAACTTCATTTCACAAAAAAAAAATTTTGAGTAAACATGACATCGGGTACTACTGCGCATATTGTAGTCGATAATTTTTTTCGTGCAAAAAGAAGAAGAAGAATGTGAAAGAGTGCGGAAAAAAATTTGGTAAAAAAATTTGATTTATATAAAAATAAATATATTCTAACAACAAACTTTTAAAAACACTTAAAGAAAGTGAGCCAAAAGACTACAAAAATTACATTTGCATAACATTTTAAACGCACATTTGAATTCGTGCGTGACTTTTTTTTTATATGACACTACGAAAATAAAAACTAAATGAAATGAAGTTGTACAACATACTCCTAAATTATACAACCTGTCTATACAACTTGCCAAAAAATCAAATCTTTTTGATCTTTCATACAACCGAGACACAACTTCATACAACGACCCCACACACTTAACAATCTCATACACAACCTGATCATGTTGTACCAACGGACGCAAGGTCTGTGGCTTGCTTTACACTTGGCTTTATATAAAAGCGGTCTGAAACGAGAACATTTTGTTGCTAATAGAGCTGCCGTTTTAGGTTACATATTTATAACCTACTTCGTTCGTTTTTTCTAAAATAATAGTACATATAATTTAAGTTTATATAACTTGGTTGACTTGCAAATTACTATTTTTTAATTTTGTAAGTTTGTTATTAATATTGCGTTTGCTGTGAAAGAATGTTTCCACAGCATTGTTTAATAAAAATCAAATTTAGAAAGTCTTGATTTTAAAACAAATTAACTACTTTTCCCATCGAGTTCAAAATCTAATCAGCAAGTCAAAAAGACTTGCCAATTGCTGCTAATTTGACTAATTTCATGTGATTTGTTTCTTCGCTGACGAAAAAAAAAAATTAAATTTTTTATAATAACTTAAAAAGGTTTCATCAAATTGATTTTAGAATTCACTGATTCTCATAGAACAAAATGTATACTGGATGCTTCAAATTTAAAGTTTTAGGGATAAAATGCAAGGTCAACCGATTTCTATATTTTTTATATACAAAATTTTTTTTATAAAACAAAAAAATTTTAAGTTAATTTAATTATTATTCGAACTCCATTTGTTTCTATATTTGTGATTTGAACGGGCTAAAGTTCGTATCGCCAAATTACATGTGATAATTATTAATGAACAAATAACACCAAAGTCATGTAATTTGGCTTAAAAAGCGATACGAACTTTAGTCCGTTCAAATCACAAATATAGAAACAAATGGAGTTCGAATAATAATTAAATTAACTAAAAATTAATAGCCATGGGCCTGTGGCAAAAATTAAATAAAAATATACTTAATAGTAACAAACCAAAAAAGTTTGTCTTAAGTAGAACAAAAAATAAGCAAATTAAGTAACATGTGTATAATTAGTAAAAAGAACAAAAACGACAATGGTAAGACTGTTGTAAATATAGAGGTGGTAAAATTGAGCTTACAATACAAAAAAGCTTTCAGCAAATTGAAATACGATGAATCAAAACAATTCACATATTCCATTTGCAATAAAATCGAAGTATATAAAGCAGAAATCTACATCAACTGACACCACACACAGTGGACCAAACACAAAAGAACGCTGATGATGAAGGCCTTCGAAAACGGCTGGCTGTTCCGTTCAACTATGTGTTGTTAGTCAGAATATTTACAACAGACTTTGGTGTTATTTGTTCATTAATAATTATCACATGTAATTTGGCTTAAAAAGCGATACGAACTTTAGCCCGTTCAAATCACATAATGGGTGTTTTTTATTGAGGTATAGAACTTTAAGTTGGCATCACTTTTTTAACTGGCGGCCATTTTGTCAGCTGTCAAGTGATTAATATTTAGTTTGGTTTGCCATTTCATCATGAACAGGTTGACAAAAGAACAACGCTTGCAAATCGTGCAAATTTATTTCGAAAATAATGGTTCAGTTCGCGAAGTTTACCGCAAGCTCCGTTCATTTTATGGTCGACATAATCGTCCATCAGAGCAATTAATTCGGTTAACCATGGATCGTTTTCGCACTACGTTTACTCTATGTGATAATACGCATCCGCAGAGACGTCGAACAGGGCACACCGAAGAAACAATTGCCGCTGTAGAGCAAAGTGTTGAAGAGGACCCGAATGAATCGATTCGCCACCGTGCACAGCAATTGGAGCTTTGTCCATCAACTTTATGGAAGATTTTGCGCAAAGATCTTGGCTTGCGACCTTACAAGATCCAGTTTGTGCAAGAATTAAAGCCGCGAGACCATGCAATGCGTCGTGATTTTGGTGTATGGGCCGAAAATGAGATTGATCTCGATGCTGATTTTCATCGCAAAATTTTGTTCAGTGATGAGGCTCATTTTTGGTTGAATGGCTACGTCAACAAGCAAAATTGCCGCATTTGGAGTGAAGAGAATCCACATAAGACCCTTGAGACGCCATTACATCCACAAAAACTGACTGTTTCGTGTGCTCTATGGGCTGGTGGAGTCATTGGGCCATACTTCTTCCGAAATAATGCTGGAGAGTCAGTTACCGTTAATGGAGACCGGTATAGAGCCATGATAACCGACTATTTTGTTCCCGAATTGGATGGCATTAATGTGGATGAGTTGTGGTTCCAACAAGACGGCGCTACATGCCACACAGCGCACGTCACAATCGATTTATTGAAGGAAACATTCGATGAGCGCATAATTTCGCGGAATGGACCTGTCAATTGGCCACCAAGATCGTGTGATTTGACACCATTGGATTATTTTCTTTGGGGATATGTGAAGTCGCTCGTCTACGCCAACAAACCAGAAACGTTAGGGGACTTGGAAGCCAAAATTCGTGGCGTTATTGCCAACATACGGCCCCATATGCTCGAAAAAGTGGTTGAAAATTGGACCTGTAGAATTGGCTTTATTCGAGCCAGCCGCGGCGGCCACATGCCCGAAATCATATTTAAACATTAATGGCATAAAATTATCCTTCCAATAAAGCCAAATTGATGGACATTAAAACGATTTTCTTGTGTTTTATTTCAATTCAAAGCTCTATACCTCTAAAAAAACACCCGTTACTTGCAGCCATTTCTGGTTAAAGTGCTGCAAGTTATTAATTAGTCGTGACTTTTCTCTCGTTTCGATCATTAAAACAAATAAAGCTTTTGTTCTGCCATTATGGTACTGCAGCAGTCACTCACTCATTCATTCAAATAAGAAAGTATAGCAGAGTACTTGAAATATACTCTTGTGTATGTATGTATTTTTACTAAATTTCCTGATGTTAAATGTAAGACCTCAAAGTATTTTAAATCTTTCATATGCAGAACATAAGCAACCCAGTGAAAAACTCATATGGTATTTTGAAAGGAAAGGTAAAAGGTTGAAAGACTTTAAGCGTAACATATAACAAAACGAAATATTTATAAATGTGTAAAAAATTTTATGAATCTTATTCTTGAGTATTTATAAGCATGCGCTGGTATTAAATATAAAAAAAAAATTATTTAACAGTTGTCTCTGGCTAATTACCTCGACAAAGTCCTCAAGATTATTTCATTATTATGAGTGGAAAGTATACGAATATTACGAATCGTAATCGAATTTATGTGGCATAAATATGAACATTGTACTGAACTTCTTTGCAGATTTGTAGCCATTAAGTGGTATTTATGCGGGGTATACTGTGTGTGCCAATTTTGAGACTAAAACTGCATAAACTTACATATTGAATCCATGCAAAGCACGAGTAGTTTAAATTTTCTAAGTCATCTTCAATTCAAAATTATTTAAAATTTCGTAAAACTTCTGAATTATTTTTTTGCTGGGACATTTTCAAGTGTTTGAAAATGCATTTGCTGCAATCAAAACTTTATTCTCTGTGTAGACTTGACAGATTCTATATAACCTTAATTAGCAAAATCTTTTTTTGCATTTTACTTGTCTGAATAGTCAATCACAAAATCTATTTGATATAATTATAAGAAGTATATATTCTATTGTTTATACTCGTAGTTTAAGTAACGAGAAAAAAGACTGTTTTCATAGAAAAATTATGTAATAATTTTAAAAACTAACTAACAGTGATGCATTTACCAAGCAATTGCTGAAAAATACATATGTACATGTATATGACTGTTTATTTAAAAGCTTTGGAAAATCAAAATTACAGAGTAAATTTAAATCGAATAATTCTTCATGATTCTATGAGCAACAAATAATTCCCATTGGAGAGATCTGGAAGCAAGTTACGTCATTCAATATCAATACAAATTTTAATATACTTACATATGGACATATTAACTCTATTGAAATATTTAAGAAATTCATCACTCGACATATTGTCAGAAGTTTATTTTAATTTGAAATTTATTTGCTGGTGGTTCAGCGTTTTCTATATGCATTTCATTGTTGCTGTAAAAAATCATCAGTAGACTTCAACCACACATTTTGAATAGTCACAAACCTCTTTTGAAATATTTTATAAATTCGTGTGATATGTAGTAACGTAATTTTCCCTCTGAAGTCCTGAAGCAAATTGCGGCACACTATATCGAACGAACATCTTGTCTTACGATTTTGACAGAAAACGTTCGATCGGCTATTTATGTATGCTGAAAACAAAAATAAATTTTGGTATCTTTTAGTTTTTTTATACAAGTTGTCGATCGAAGGTTTCCTGTCGATATCGTGGTCCAAGCCCGAAATTTCGGTCACTATTGAATGCCGTATTTTTGTGAGGTGTTCCCAGAACTTTGTATTGCAATAAAATACAGATAGCATTATATTGGAACGATAATTTTTGCCATCTTTATTTGAATTCGGCTGGATGGGAAGAAGTTCAATTGGGAATTAAAATTTTGTATTGTTCTTGTTAGGCTACGGAAAAAAGTGACCTCACCAAATGTGAAAGTTGGAGAGGTATAACGTTGTTGAGTATCGTATATATAAATTCGACCTAAACAACAGACTCAGTGCATCGCTATATGGCGATCTAAGACCAGAATAGTCAGCTTTTCGACCCCCCAAGATTATGCACTGACCACGACAATAGTCTTAGAATGATAGTAGAACAATCACTTTAATGGCGTTCAATGTTCTACCTTGCATTTCTGGACTTCGAGAAGCGTGGCTTTAAGATGAAGGGATGTTACCGAAAAGATAATACATCTTATAAAAAGCCTGTACTTCGATGCGAACTGTCAATATCGTCTTAGAAAACATCATGGACAAAGCTACTCAGCCAAGTGAGGGATCCGTTAGGCCCTTCAGAATCGATTCGATCTGGACTGCGCACAGGAATGACATCTGTTTTCGTATTGCATACTAAAAGCATTATGGAGCTTCTCACAACCCTCTAACAGGAACTTAAACCAGAATCTTTAACAGTAACGCTAAGTCCATACTGATTTTCGGTTGCGGGTCATAGAACGCCGCACCATAGAATATCGGCGCTATCCAGTTATTCGTGAACCACTGTCTCCATCCAGCGATATCACCAGAACTCCCTTAGACTAGAACCGTCAAGGCCAAAGACGTGTTGGCAGACCAGCTCAAACATGGAAGAGGCAGCTTGAGAGAGAAGTCAAGTAGACAGGACGCAGTTGGATGATAAAATTAATTGAAATAACTTTGTAATATCCATATGTTTCTTTAAGAATCGTCACCTAAAATTTGAAAGGCTGTAACAACCAAAAAAAAAAAAATTTAAAATAGACTTATTTCCTTAAAATTTTACTCACATATGTTCAAAAAAAAAAAAAAAAAAAAAAAAAAAAAAAAAAAAAAAAAAAAAAAAAAAAAAAAAAAAAGTCTTAAATTTATAATATTTTTGCTTCTCCTCTAAAAAAGTAAAAAGTGTACTCACGGCCTTTGGGATTTTAAGTGACGATATGTATATCTTTATATATATACATATATATTTCTACTGTACGTGTGTATGTTACTGAACTCCTCCTAAACGGCTAAACCGATTTGAATGAATTTTTTTGTATGCGTTTTTGTGGCGCCCTGGATAGGTTAGATTCACAAATCGGACCGGCAGATGGCGCTTCAGTCGGTACTTATGCTATTTATCTGTACTGCAACTAAACGGCTGGATCGACTTGAATGCATACTTGTGTATGCATTAAAGGGGGGGGGGGGGGGACGTAAGGTCGTCCAAAATCTTAATCGTCTGTGGGATATGGGCGTACACCAGAGGACTATACACAGCACAGGTATCCTAAGTAGGGTGATCGACTCGGTTTTTCAACCGGTTTTAAAACCCGGTTTTTTCACAATACGGTTGTCGGTTTTTTCAAAATGTTGATTTTTCGAATGTCGAATAGTCCGGTTTTTTTACAATTTAAAAACCAGCTGAATCGAATACTTTTCGATTTGTACATTTTGCGTGTTTGGTTGATTTTCGTAAGTATTTTTTTTTTAGTTTAAAAGCTCTAAGCTTTTTTTGATCATGACAACATTTACTGAAACATGTAATTTAAGAGAAATTATTTTATGAGGTAACAGCAGAGGCAAATTTATTTGGCTTTATGGTCAAAATACAGTTGCAAAAATTGTTTTTTAGTTTTTTTGACATTTTGCCTCATATTTTATGTAGTGGTAGATATCCACCTTGTCCATACATTCATATGTATATAAAATTAAGGAAAAAACTCTACATACACCCATCATTTTTCGGATTTGAGGAAACTTGGGAAGAAATTCAAAAAATTAATTATGCCAATATTTAGGATGTAAATATATATGTTTATACAAAAAATAAAAAATTAAAAATAATTATAATAACAACAACATAATAGACCATATTTGGATGCCATTGTACCGGAATGCTTGGTACCGGAAATCACTGAATTTTCAAACAAGTTGACGACATCAAACATTTTGCACGTATTTTTCATGTATTTTATGCCTGTATGTAGACTTTTCTCCTATGTATTTTTAATATTTTTGCTACTGTAGTTGTCATAATTATTTTTTTTTTGTTTAATTTTTGTATAAACATATTTATTAGCATCCTAAATATTGGCATATTTATTTATTTTTTTAATTTCTTTCCAATTTTCCACAAACCGTAAAAATGATGGTTGTGTGTGGAGTTTATTCGTCAACGGTATATTATATACAAATATTTATGTACTATAATTTTTGTATTGTTTTATAGTATTTACATGAACTGTGAACTCTTTTTTTTTAATAAAGCAATTTAAAATCAAAACTTTTGTATAATAATTTTCTTACTTAAAAAACCGGTTGACCGGTTTTTCCTGAATTGTAAAAACCGAAACCGAGTTTTTCATAATTTCAAATATTCGAAAACCGGTTTCTTGAAAAAGTCTAATAATCGATCACCCTAATCCTAAGTCACACAATCTTGGAGCCAAATTTACAAACCTATTTCTCAAAATATTTCCTACACCTAACGTTTCTTTAAATAAATCAATTGTGGCACGTGCCGTGAGACTCTACCATGTTCAAAATACAGCTCCTTCAAATTAAAAGCTCTCAATTTCGATATAAAGAAGCCTGTGAATTATTCAGCACGATGTAGAATAAACTCATATGGATCTGCCTTGATAATAAGCTCTACAGCAGCTGTAGCTGCTTCGGTACGCAATGTATAATAAGCGTTGTGAGAAACTAATACATGCTTGTTCAAATTAATTCCTCTGATGAACGATTATGTTGGCATTAACGTTCAGAAAGAGTGCGATGAACTTCTTGAACTGAACCAATTTTTTTGTAAAAACCTGGATACTTTGCGGCCAAAATGAAAAAAATCGCCAAAATGAAAAAACGCGGAAAAAAGTGCCAAAACTTTAAAAAATCGCCATAACCCGAAAAAACGCAAAAAATGCCAAAACGTGTCAGTGAGGCGTAATAAATTTTCGAAACTGTGTTTACTAACCATTTTATTGTTTATTTTACTACAATATTGATTCTGCTACACAATACCGACGAAGGAGGGCGCTCTGATGTGACATTAGGATTAGCATACGTTAAATCCGCTGTAGTTTAGTCACCAGTTCCTTGTGCATGCATCTCTAGAACTTTTCGTACAACAACTGATACAAAAGACACTAATGCACATCAGAAAAATGCGTAGTGTTGTTATTTTAATGACTGCAGGGGACCGGTATCGAGCCCAGGACCTTCGGTTTTGTAGTCAACGTGCTAACTACTTCAGTCAATGCCAAACAAATAACAGCTGTTGAAATGGCGCATAAATTAAGCAGTATTGCCAGCTTAAAGCTCTATATTCTAACACTGCTGCAAAAATTCATGAAGAATTTAAGTATAACAAGCCGAGACAAAAACCAAACTATTTAGTAGAGACAACTAAAACAGTTAAGAGTTTTCTACAATGATCGTTAATTTTCTCAAGAAATTTTGCTTGAAATCGTACTACTTTCAAATTAATTTTTCTGAAATTTCAAAATTATTTCAGATCTGCCACTTAAACTGCTTTTTAAAAAGGTATAAAGAGCACCATTTCTATATGATGGGATATCTGTTGATTTTTCTACGAATCTTTTTAACCCCCGACTAAAAAAAGGGGTGTTATAAGTTTGTAGTGTGTGTCTGTGTATCTGTGTGTCTGTCTGTGTCCACGTACAGGCCAAACGGCTGGACCGATTTTCATTTAGTTTTTTCTGTTTGAAAGATGACTTGATCGAGAGGGTTCTTAGCTATGTTTGAAAAATCGGTCCAGCCGTTTAGAAGATATAACATCTTTTCTGAAAAAAGTCGGGGGTTTTTAAAATTTTTAATTGTTGTTATTTTTTCTTTCCCTCTTCTTCAAATTAATTTTTTTACCCCCATATTCGTAAAATTTGAAAGGAATTTGAAATGTATTTTATTTAAAATTTTCCATACAAAATTTTCCTAAAATGAATTTCAAATTCATTTCATTTTTTTTATAAATATGGGGGTTATAGTTAAAATTTTACTTCAAAAATACTAAAAAATATGTTCCAAAATTTCCTACAATCATCAGTAATCTTTCCAAAAGAATATTTTTATTAAGATTTAATTTCTTTATTATTTATAAATTTTGCTATATTTCATTGAAATAATATCATTGATCATATCATTACATAACCGCCAAAAAATCTTAAGCTAGATAATTTTCGAACTTAATTTTTTGACCAAAATCGATTATTTGCGATAGCAAATAGTAAATTTCCTTTAAAAAAATTACATAATTGAAGTCCAAAAAATGTGTTGCTTAAGCTATTTTAAATTAAACTATTTTCTTGAGCTTTCGGTCAGTTTATATTTTTTTTGAGTTTATTATTTTCTTCAGGATATATATTTTTTGGTTTTTTTATGATATCTAATTTTTTCTTTTTCCTTTCAAATAATAAAAAAAAGAAAAAAAAATTAGATATCATAAAAACCAAAAAAATATATATTCTGAAGAAGTTAACCGAAGGTTAACGAAATATTGAAAATAATAAACTCAAAATATAAACTGACCGAAAGCTCAAGAAAATAGTTTAATTTAAAATATAAAAAAGGTCGAAAAATTAGATAAAAATATTTAAGCTATTTTAGCGATTATGGCCGATATGTTGGACCATATTTTCTTTTAAGTGGTTAGTACATACGTTTCTAGTGGCTATTCCTATATTTCGTTTCCGAAATAAAATTCATAAATTTTACTATTTGACTGTTGAGTGGCGAACAGAGCGCTGTTAACTGAAGAATAGAACCTGCTAAAAATTTTGGTTCTTGTCTCTGCTTCTTAAATATAACGGCCGGCCTGGTGTTATGATAATGATGTCAATAGAAACTATTTGATGCACAACTTGCATTGAAAACAACAATAAATAAATAAGAAAATTTCTTTTTGTTTTCAATATCAGCAATCGATGCAACGTTTTCTTTTGGCAACGTGGGACAGGCTGTAAATTTATCTTCTCCCAAACCTATGACGGATATCACTTTGAAATAAAAACAGTTAAAAGTTATTTTCGAAGAAAATCATGAATTATACGAAATTATCCTCAGCAAGTTTCCTATAAAACCATTTAATCAGCAGATTTGTGAAATACCGACGGCTTTAACAAAAGTTTTTGCATAAACTTGTACATTTTTGGTTCATGACTACGATAAGCATTTTGGTCGTTTGTAATGTACTCGCAGGCCGGTTTAGTAGAGCATTTACCTTCTTTAATCACTAGATCTCTAAGATGCTGTCTTTTTGCTGCGCAAAACCAAAGCTAACTCTGCACTTTAAGGCAACATTTTATATTTTTCTATTCATCTGTTGTTATTTTAGATACATATCTACATACTTATATATGTATGTACATATGTATGTATAATATTTCACTTATAGATTTATGTAAGTATCTTTTGTTTGAATAAAAGATTTTGAGTCATGTGTGCAATCTTTTTATTCCATCAATTTTCAATTAAAATTAAAAATTTCACTTGAAAGATAAAATTTTTTCATTATTCCTCAAAAAAAAAAAAAAAAAAAACGCAAGAGTTTAAAATCACTTGTGTTGCAATTACGAAAATAATGCTACATGTGCAATTATAATTTTTTTATATGCTGTTCAAAACTCATTTCCATAAACAACACATTCATTTATTTTAAGATTTTGCAGGAAATCTTTTATACACGATTTAAAACATGTGAATATTTTCTTGGCCCACCCACCCAATTGGTTTTTTCCCTCTTCAAGTTCTATATTATATGTTATAATTTTTTGGCTTTAAATTTTAATACTTTTTAAAAATTTTATTGTTGCATGCAACATTTTGCTAAAGCAAATTTTTAACTTTGAGATTTCACATCATAAATATGTTATTTATTTAAAACACTCATAAATTTTAGTTTGTAGTAAAATCGTACACTTTTTGTTTTTAATATTTATTATTAAGAATACATAAATTTTCTTTTTTACTCTTTTGTTGTTGTGGCTGTTGTATGATTTTTCAAGAACAACAAAACGCACCCCGTTACGAACGAATGGATTTTGTTGCGGCGCGTGTTTTCCTTAACGAAACATACGTTATGTCCGACGTTTACTCACAGACTGAAAAATTTGCCTCTTAAAATTAAAATTAAACGAAATTCTTCTCGCTGGTGAACAAAAAAAAAAAAAAGCAGCAAACAAATTTGTTCATACAAACTTTTAAGTATTGAATACAATCGAATGAATACAGCAGACAAAAAGGGCGCACCCGCGAGTTACTTTGGTTGGTTTGATGGTGTGCCTCAGTCAGTATCTATTGCTGCGGGTAAAAGTGTATGTTGGGTCTGACAGTCATACTGTGTTTTCCATTACAACAACTACTGCTTACATCAACTACCAACTGCCACTCATCATACAGTGTGGTAAATGTATATACACACTGTGGTATGAATGAATGAATAAATATTTAGAGATTGTCTGCTTCTGTACAAAATTTCGTTACATTCTCCTTAAACATTTTCAGTATTTCAGTTTTTATGCATTAAACACATTCACCACAGCAGGCTACACGAACACACGACTTCAAATGCCGCTAGCAGCATTTGTCGCCTCGTAGCCGGCTACTTAATTATTTTGGAGACGGCAGCAGCACCATCTGCAGCTGATATTCAAGTACAAATACATTGTTCACTATTGCCACTTTTATATATTTTGCATTTATAAAAATTAATTACTCTTTTAAATGTACTTATTTCACGTAAAAGTACAAAAATGAATCAATTTATTCTTTACATCGATTTTTTGATATTGTTTCTCTTAAATAATATGAAATAATTGTACAAAATCATTCATTCAACATTTTGCATTATACTGGCAGTACTGAATGTTCTCATTGTAGCCAAAAAAATAGAAATTAGTTTAATTGGACTACAACGACAAAATCAGCATAGACAACAACCTGCCGCCATGTTGCCTTGCTGTCTTCAACAGAATTATTCTCATATGAACATGAGTATTCTATTCTTGAGATTTGGTAGTCGGTAGCTTGCTGTGGTGAATGTGTTTAATGCTTTACTCTTGTTATTGCACGCACTCATTTTCCTATTAAAATTTTCCTGCAAGTGCCTTGAGGGTGTTTACATGGCTCCCAAAAAATTTTTATTTATAATTTCTACTCTGAGTGTTCTCAAGAGCAACTTGAGAATAATAACTGTGCGCGAATGATCGATCTTCATCATCTTGTTCTTCGTCTTCTTGTTCCTAGAAATGATGCCAGATGAGCGAGTTTTGTATAAATAAAAATTTATCCGGGAGCTGCCCGGAGCTCAGTATAGAGGAATATTATGAACTTCCTGATCACTATAGCATCTTCCAGGCGGAAATCTATGCAGCCAAAATGGCTGCAGAATTAGCTTTCACCCCTCAAACCATAAATGCGCGTGTGAATGTTTTCAAAGTTTACTAGTATATTCATGTGAAGTGGAAAATCTTACTGAGTATTTTAGTTATGAAGCTTTTTTTGCACTGAAAAAATTCACACTGAAAAAGGAAGTAGTAAAAAAATCACTCAATATATATTCTTATATAAAAAGCATTACTTATTATGAAACGCAAAATTTGCTTTGTGTAATTTATAACATTTTGGATAATTTGGAAATTCGTTTGTGTAAAATTGAGTCTCGATTCCGGCAACACTGGTCCGAAGGCACATGGATATTGAGGGAAACGAAATGGCCGATACACTGGCCAAAAGGGGAATCCAATTAACGATGAAAGAAACGGTATGTGCCAGGAAACCAATTCAACACCTGAAATAGATCATAGACTCTAAGGGCTAATAAATCAGTTAAAGTTTAAACGCTGGTTTAGTTGAACTAAACTTTAATTTATATGTGGTTTAAACTCAACAGGAGTAAATCAGTGAACCATAGTTTATGTGTAGTTTAAAAAATTATATTTTGGCAGCACTAGAATAAATGTCAAAAAGCAGCTGTTTTACAGCAGGCTATCGGTTCTTTGCACAATCAAAAAGGCAAAAAATTTAATAAAATTTAATTGAAGTACCCAAATTTTACTGAGAAAAAAATTATATATATTCTTGGCAGAGTAGAATATTATAAAAGAACAATAGAGTGTAAGAAAACAAATCGAACAAGATCTGAAGAAAAAGTAGAAGCTTGGAAAAAAGTTGAGTGCTCTTTAAATGCAAAACATATGGTCTGTAAGTAATAAAATCATATGGCATGTATTGGTAGTTTAAACGCCCAATTTTATGCGTTTACAGATGGATTAAATATTGCACTGATTTATATTTTTGCTGGTTTAAACACATTTTAAAACAAAAACAAAGATTAACTTGCACTGATTTATTAGCCCTAAGATGAAGGAATAAGCGGAAGGAAAGTTGGCGTACGATGAAAACTTGCAAAACTTCCAAAATCATGTGGAACTCCTATGATCTTAAATCGACTAAATTCCTTATATCACTAACTAGAAGCAACTGTAGACTTCTAGTTTGCTGTCAAAATTGGACAAATACTTGATGGTACCTGCAGGAAATGAAAGGAACCCGGGGTAATTGAGACATGTGCCACTGTCCAGCTCTAAGTCGCACTATATATGACTGTCTTGGTGATCACACTTTTCGAAGTCTTGAACTTGTATTAGGAATGGAAATGTGTAGACTGCTAAGATTTGTTAACTCTATGTGGGAGTCATTCGATACAGGCACCATAAACTAGGCTGCCATACTTACAGGTTTCTTGTCATCTGTTAGTATCGCTAAGGATCAATCCTAGTCTATGCGAGGTCTTTGACCAACCAGACTAACCTAACCTAACCTAGTTGGGTCAACTGCATTTACATTGTGGTCCATCTATGCAATAGAAATGCTACTGACAGGTAAAGTGAATTATCAAAAATCCCCGCTAAAAACACTGTTTTTCTCACCTGCAAGCTTCTTTACACCTTTCACCCACAAATTTAAAAGTGGTGGTGTCATGAGAGAAAGTCATAACGTTAATTTCTTGAGAAATATTTATTTGCTCGAAGGTTAGAGGACAACTTCCATCTCCTAAAAAATAATTTATTAATTTTCACAAGCATAAAATGCTTATCGTTTTTGAAAGACACTTTAATTTGGATAGATAACGCACATGAAATGTCGCTAATAATGTACAATTATTCTGTGCAGATTGTGTAACATTATTGCCTTCAAAAAGTATATGGATTTGTCTTTCGCCAAAATTTGGTAAAGAAGCCAAATTGAGGTGTTCCGACTTTTTGGACAGTAACTAATCATGAAGTTTACAGCAACGACAACCAAGCCAATAATTAAAGATGACTGGCTATAGATTGCGGTAGAAGAAAAATACCCACCCAAAATTATGGTATTTAATAAATATGTGGATATTTCCTTGGCTATTTTTCATCCCAGAAATGGGAATATGTAATTATTTCACATCTGGCTCAACCAAACCAAACATCATAAGCATCATTCATGTACAAAATGTTTTGAGAAGACAACATGTGTTCACAAAAGCGACAGACGTGCTGTTTTGTTATTTTGTTTTTATTACTGAACTTTCAGGGAGCTGCAAAGTGCGTTTTTTTATTGCTAAGAGTACATTTAATAGCGTCATCATCATCAACATGAGCATCAAGCAATCCACACCCAACAAACAAAAACATTTCATGTTAAACAAGGACGCATTGGAATTATTTAGAGAACAAAAAAAAACAAGCTTTATTTATATGTAATTGTCAGAAATAGGTAAATTTTTAATTAAAAAATTAGTTTAATAACAAGATCCTGCAACTTCTCTCTATGTTCTAGTCCAAGGCGAAAAGAAATAAATTATAATCCAAACGTTAAATTATGATAGGCTTACATGGATACATAGATACATATACATACATATAAATACATACATACACGCTTACATACATACTTCCATATGTGTATACGTTCTAGAAGGCAATATACAAGGAGATGTAGTTTAGAGAGCAGTGCATATCAACAAAACTACAGGGATAACAGGAAGGTCCTAAAAATTGCAATTCGCGGAAGCAAGCATCAGCATAATCCCTGGGGTTTCCCATATAAGCTGGTAACTAAGAAGCTTAAATGTCTTAGCCTATCACCACCAAGAGAAGAGAACATTTGGAAGGAAATTGTAGATCACCTCTTTCCTCAACAAGAACCACCGTCATGGGAGAGCAATTCTCTTAGTGAAATTTTAAACTTTCCTATGGTTACGATAACATAAATTTAAAGACAAAAAAGCACCAGGCTTGGACTATATTCTAAAGAGAGTATTAAAAGAGGCCATGAAACTGCGTCCCGAGAAATTTGTAAAGGTACTAAACACATGCTTAAGCCAGGGAACTTTTCCAACTAGGTGGATGAGACAGAAGCTAGTGGTAATACCTGAGGACAATAAAGCCCTAAATGACCCTTCTTACTATCGACCACTATGTATGATAGATACATGTGGGAAATTGCTAGAGAGTATAATATGTAGAAGACTTGTAAATTATGTTGAAGCTTGCCGTGGTCTATCAGATAACCAATTTAGCTTGAAGAAAGAAATGTCAACAGCCGACGCTATCAAAGTTATAGTAGAAACTGCTGCCCGAGCTATCGAAGGGAAAAGATGGAAGAATGATACAAAAGTGTACTATGTAGTTGTGATCTTAGACGTAAATAACAAACATTAAAAATTTTAAAAACCCCGACTTTTTTCAGAAAACATGTTATATATTCTAAACGGCTGGACCGATTTTCTTCAAACATAGCTAAGAACCCTCTCGATCAAGTCATCTTTCAAACAGAAAAAACTAAATGAAAATCGGTCCAGCCGTTTGTCTTGTACGTGGACACGGACAGACACACAGACACACACTACAAACTTATAACACCCCTTTTTTAGTCGGGGGTTAAAAACGACTTCAACACTGCAAACTGGGAACATATTAGCCCAATTCACAATCTTGTGCAAATGGTGTTGCATCGTTGCATGTGCAAAGTGATATAGTATATTGATACTCACCACTAAGAGTTGTTAAGTGGTGAGTATCAATATACTATACCATTTTGCACATGCAATGATGCAACTTCATTTGCACAAGATTGTGAATTGGGCTATTGTTAATGCTTTATTTTGATTAGACATCTCCGGATATCTGCTGGCAATAGTGCAGGATCATTTCCGTGTTAGAGAGCTAATAGCTTATAAGGCATGAGGAGATGCAAGATTATTGGTGGAGTGCCCCAAGGCTCTTGCACTTGCTTCCTATTCATATCCAGTAGCGGTTTGGATCTTCCTAAGTCCAATCCTCCCTACTTCCTAAGTCCAATCCTCCCTACGACAAAATATATTTTGTAGTATCGGTAATTTTAGCGGTCTGCCACACATTCTCTCATCAACATTTTTGTGGCCAGGAACCCAACGTGGTCTGACGCTATATTTATCGATAAGCAAGTTGAGGGCTCTCCTACATTCACTAACTAGTTTCGATTTAACATTGTGCCCCTTTAAAGCTTTTAGCACTGCTTGAGTTTTGACGTAGAAGGTTACCTCCTCCTTAGTTTCGTAGCCCTGAGGATAGCCATGATCTCAGCTTGGAAAATGCTGCATTCATTTGAACGATTGTTTGTTCCCAAGACAAAGACCTTAGCCACTGTGCTGTTATGAGGAAACCTCATAAAAAAATTATGTCTTTATTCTTTGTGCTTTGCTTATGTATTTTCATTTAAATTCTATATCATATACTTTTATGTATGTATGTAGTATACGTAGATGTTATTTATTTATACTATACATACTATACATACTTACATAGATACATACATATTATATTGTATTCTTAATTAATTAACTCACCATACATACATATTATTACTTGAAAGGAGACAAGTATTGAACCAGCAAATTTCTGACTGATAGACAAACACTCTAACCAATATGCTAACAAGCAGTCTGAATAACTATTGAAATAATTTTGCAAACATGCTTATACAAAAACGAAAAAGATCATGAAAAAATTGTCTGTGTCTATTTATAGATGTGAAATAAAAAGACACCTCATAAAATCAAGAAGATTTCCTTATTAAAAAAATCAATAAGATGCTTTACACATAATCATATAGGAACCTAATAAAATCAAGAAGAAACCCTTATTGAAAAAATCGACAAGGCAACCTAATAAAATCAATAAGAAATCCCTATAGTTTACAATTTATAAGAAAACCTAATAGAATCAAGAAGTTTTTCTCAATGGATTGTTTTTTTTTGTGCTAAAAATAACGGAAATTGAGTAAAAAAGTTGTGAATAACAAGATTTCTTCTTGATTTTATGTGGTTTTCTTCTTGATAAAATTAATAAGATTTACCACATAAAAACAATAAGGAATCTCTATGAAAAAATCTTCGCTTCTTTCTGCTGGGATACCCCTTAGCCTAAAAACGTTTCATAGCGAAAATCTTATTGATTCTATGAGGCAGTTTTTTCTCTGTGTAGTGTTCGCTTTGGCAGCTCGTATGCACTACTCTTTCACACGAAATCTTGAAGTCCTGACACAGGACAAACTTAATTAAAAAAAAATGCAAGTAACCAATTAAAAGTTGGATTACGTCAATAGAACTTTTGTTAAAAAATTTAATTGATTAAAAGTTTAATTAAAAAATTAATTGCGTCAATTAAATTTTTGATAGAAAATATAATTAATTAAATAGTTTAATTGACACAATTAAAATTTTAATTTATGTATTTTGCTATTTTTTTTTAATTAAAGTTGTTTATTAAAGTTTTTTCTATGCAGCGAATGAGTGGACTCCCGCAGAGTAGAATAAAGCTCAGCTTTAACAATGATTGCACTGAGACCTTTTAAATGATATAGAATTGAGTTACATAGCAGTGACAGATTTTTTCATATTTACAAGTTCACAAAAATTGTTTATTTTTGTTGGCTGAAAAAAAAAATTATAAGAAAAGTGGCGCTTAGAAACTTAAAACGCTTGTTTTATAAGTTTGTCACTTTCCACAAAATTAGTTTTTTTTAAACTCGGATAGTAACCACAAAATTAAAAAAAGTTTACTCTTTTTGATTAATATAATTTTTAAAATAGTTGCTATAATAATTCTTCTAATCTGTTTAGCTCTTTTTAATTATAATAATCTCTAATTTTATAAAGCTTAATGAAATTAGAGCATATTTATATTCTATTATAATGCAGCAGTCAACAATCAATTTTTTCTTTCTATTTTATATTTTTATAAGTTTGCCAGTGAAAAAAAGTGTTTGCTGGGTATTCATAATGCTTGTAAACATTTGGTGTTAATACAAATGCAACAAAACGACAATAATGAATACGATGCACCACATGTTTTGGTGCAGAAAATTTTTGTTTTTTATTATTATATATCTTGATTGTTTTTCTTTTTCTAAACTTTTCGTTTATTTCTTTATACTGTGAGTAGTTTTATTATAATTTTGTTCTTGGATGTTTTTTTGCCTTAATTTTGTGTACATATTTGACTTTGAGTAGTGGTGTAGTAGATACAAGTACGAAGTACGCTGAAAGAAAGGTGAGGTACTTTTTTTTGGATAAAAAGTACTTAAAAATACATCGATTACGTACTCACTATAACTCAAAGACAGTGTCCCAGAAGGACACTAATACTAATCACAATTGCTTAAGCTTAGATCATGATACAATTATACACAAGCCCAGCCTGTTAATGTATACAATGCAAATATTTGTCAAACTTTGTTTACAAGCTGCGAAAATGTTAGTGTATGTGTGTGAATAAAATGATTACAGTGTTGCCAATGAATTTACACATCGCTGTGTCTCCAATTACACATCGAAGAATATTACACTACACATCTTTCGTGTAGGTTAAAATTAAAACAAAAATAAATAAAAATAGAACCCAAAGTAGAATTACACACAGATTATATAAGAATTTAATTACATGGCCTACACATGTGAGCAGAAATTACACACTGTCTAACTACACACAGATTGGCAACACTGAATAACTATAATCATGCAGGAATGCCGCGTCTGCAATTGTACTTTAGTTACCCTGTAATTGTTATTTTTAAAAACAAAAGGCATCAGTTTCTGACAATTATTCGTTTGTTTATACCAACAAAATGAATGTATTTTTTGGTGTTGTAATTTTGTTGTAGTCGTGCATGTACCTAGTATAATTGTACCATGACTTAGATCACACGATTGGCATTATGTACCAGTTTTCGTCGGCTTACTGAAATAAGTTCATAAGTCCTAATTTACACTATGCAAGTCTTATTGCTAAGCTGATTAGTTTTTTAGGAGAGAGATACGAGGGGAAAAGAAACTTTTCTGTTCCCCTCGTCTCTTTCTCCTACAAATTAATCAGCTTAGCAATAAGACTTGCAAAGTGTAAATTAGGACTAAGTAACAAGATAAATTTGGCTTATTTCTCAATTAATTGCAATATAATTCACAACTGCACCACACTGCATTGGTAATAAAGTCATATTATTATTTGAGAGTTGTTTAGCTTTAATATTTTTATCGCACTTTTTTCAAAATTAATATTTTACTTGTTCAGTAATATACTAGTTTTTTTTTCAAGTACATTGAAATTTATTATTGAGGGGTATTGCTAGTTCTTAGTCGTATTTCACTGTTGCTTATGTAGATAATCAGAGAGCCTTTACTCAATAATATCTAAGAACAACTAGAAATTTAAACTTTCATTTAAGAAAAGTTCAACTAATGTCATAGTTGAAACAAGAGCTCAATAATCAATATTTTTTTTATAAAAGCGAAAAACAACAACAGCTGTATATTGCTATCGCAAGAATAGTGTAACCACCCAGAATCACTTGCTATTGCTTATGAAAATCGAAATGGGCCAGCTAGAAGTAATTCATTCACCTTCCAGAAAGCCTTGAACTTTTTGCCTTACTAAAGTGTTTCACAGAAGTAATCATATGTAATTTTTGTGAGAGCCCGCCTTACGTTAGTGCAGAAGCATTTTTCCAAGCTTTTATTATCAAGTAAGCAGAACATTGCTTCGCTCAGTTCTTAGTGCTTTCAAATCATAATTTCTTTTTTTGGTGGGCAGCGAAGTACTTTTGACCGGGTGCTGTCAAGTTAATAATTAGTGCTTATTTTGGAATTGTTGTATTAAAGTTTAATCTTTTTATCACACTTTTGCCCACAATTATGTCATAACATGTTTATGTCATAAAAATTTTAGTTCATGGTATATTTATGTTATGTCATAACTAGGTCATCACTTATTTTTATTCATTCCGTCATATTTCTCTCATAATCCACTATAGACTGGGATACCTGTAGAAGCTGCAAAAGTATTGCAGACATGCTACTAAATCTATTGCTTCAAAAACCAACAGGAGTATGATTTCTGTATAAAGACATACCTCAAGAATTCTCCAGTTTCTCAGAATGACCATTAATCCTTGCAAGAGAGTATCCATTTAAAATTAAGGTTCTGTTTTATTTCTGTGGCAATTGACTGAATTAGTTAGCACGTTGACTAAAAAATCGAAGGTCCTGGTTTCGAGCACGCTTCTGACAGTCATTAAATAACAACACCATGCATTTTCCTGATGTTCATTAGTGTCCCTTTGTATCAGTTGTTGTAGAAAAGTTAATTAATATGATTGATTGGAGGCATAGACACTAGTCACTGAACTACTCCTAATTCAGCGCATACTAATCCTAATGTAACATCAGAGCGACATATTTCTTCGGTATTGTGTAGTAAAAAATCATCGGAAAAGTAAAATAACCAATAACATGAGTACTAAACACAGACTAAACACGACTCATTGACACCAGAGGCGCTGCAATACTGCATTATTAAAATCGTGCAAAAAGCATAATTGTAAAATATTGAAGCTTTCCTCTATCTCTGCATTCACCAATCACCATCACTATCGCTTTCCTAAAAAAGGTAAGACCTAGTAATACTAGTACGCATTCCTTGCCTGAGTGTTAGTTCTCTTAAAAAAAAATGTAATAATCGCTCAAGTTGACTTAAGCTTTTTGAAAAAAAGCAATTTTTTAACTTTTGTTCAAAAATTAATTTTTTTTTTTAAATTGGAAAATTTTTTACTTTTTTGTAACTTTTTATGCAAAAAGTTTCTTTAAGACGCATGTTCATCAATAATCAGGTTTATTCGAGAATACGCGCTTCACTTCTTCGTCGTCGAACGTTCACTTTCGACAGTTCGACGTCGACAGATTCTAAAATACGTGCGAAGAACTATCGTTTTCAATAATCGATATTTTGTTATCTCTTATAAAAACATCAACAACATTGAAAACAGCTGACTTGTATGCAGAAAAAGTTGAAAGCAAAAAGGGATTTAAGAAGTAATTTAAAGAAATAATTAATAAAAAACTTAACAGTACAAATGCTAAGTAACATAAAAAGAAACAATAAACAGTGAAAGTGAAATTAGTTATTTGTTTTATTTGTTTTAAAACGTGTTTACATCTTTCAAGAACTTAAAGAAAACTTAATTGTCTTGTAGAGCCTGGCCGAACGCCATTAATGCTTAAATAACAGTGATATACACCAATATAAACACTTCGTATCTCGTTTTTTCTTTATTTATTTAAACTTAACGCGCTAAAATTGGCGCCGAACGAATATGGCATTGAATCATGGTGGCGAAGTACTTTAGAATACCTCTAATGTGAAAAAAAACATATGTTTTCTATCACTCATCTCCAACGTAGTATTTTAGAATAGCAAAAAGGGAAAGATGCGCGTATTTGTGGTGAAAGTGACTTCCCGAATAGACCTGAATATGTTTTTTAATCGATATAAAAATTAATAAATGGTAGAAAACTGGAAAAATTGCAATTTTTAGGTACTTTTAACCATAATTTTCAATATTTAAATCTTTTTTACAAACAAGGCCTAATCCAGCCTAAGCTGTTAGACTTATAATTAGACTGTTAAGTAGTTTACAGTGCGATATTTACTGCAAAATGGGCTCTGCTAAAATGTTTGGTTTTTGTCTTAGCTAGTTAAATTTAAATTTATGGGCCTGTCCCATTATATCGACAAAGTTCAACTTGTCGCACAGTTACATTGGAAACAACAACAGAATTTTAAAATTTGTTTTTGCTTTGAATGCAAGTGTGCGACAAATGAAACGCTGTCGACATCGTGGGACGGGCCCTATTTGTGAATCAAAAGCTCTTGTTGTTCTGGTCACAAGTGTCATGAATAAATTATCATTTTGTGGCTTAAGTTTTAGAAGTTTAATTTTGCAGGGGGACTATTTAATGAAATAATTTTTGATTTTAACAAACTAGGCCATACAAAATTGTTTTTATGTAGAAAAGTTTTATAAACCGATTCGCCGTACAACATCTTTTCCGTACAAATTTTTGCGAACCAAACATTTTTTTATTTCATTTAAAGAAGTACCTTAATTTGTACTCATCAGATCGTCTCTGGTGCTTATAATCATATAATCTGTCCGTCTTCGTTTTCTTATTGGAATGAATCTGCTGCATTGTTTGTTAAATGGTTGGTTGGCTGCTGTTCTTTTTCGATAATGATAATTATGATAGTGCTGATGATCATTCCATTGATGTCGATCATGACGTTCCAGATGTTGTTGTGTAAACATATGGGAATTTCGATTAGGTTCTCAGAAATCGTAGTGCAAGGCTTCGTCGTTTGTTTCATTAGTACGTTCTCATGCAAGATGTTGTTATAAAGGGTGTTTTTTATTGAGGTATAGAACTTTAAGTTGGCATCACTTTTTTAACTGGCGGCCATTTTGTCAGCTGTCAAGTGATTAATATTTAGTTTGGTTTGCCATTTCATCATGAACAGGTTGACAAAAGAACAACGCTTGCAAATCGTGCAAATTTATTTCGAAAATAATGGTTCAGTTCGCGAAGTTTACCGCAAGCTCCGTCCATTTTATGGTCGACATAATCGTCCATCAGAGCAATTAATTCGGTTAACCATGGATCGTTTTCGCACTACGTTTACTCTATGTGATAATACGCATCCGCAGAGACGTCGAACAGTGCGCACCGAAGAAACAATTGCCGCTGTAGAGCAAAGTGTTGAAGAGGACCCGAATGAATCGATTCGCCACCGTGCACAGCAATTGGAGCCGACTAACCGACTATTTTGTTCCCGAATTGGATGGCATGAATGTGGATGAGTTGTGGTTCCAACAAGACGGCGCTACATGCCACACAGCGCACGTCACAATCGATTTATTGAAGGAAACATTCGATGAGCGCATAATTTCGCGGAATGGACCTGTCAATTGGCCACCAAGATCGTGTGATTTGACACCATTGGATTATTTTCTTTGGGGATATGTGAAGTCGCTCGTCTACGCCAACAAACCAGAAACGTTAGGGGACTTGGAAGCCAACATTCGTGGCGTTATTGCCAACATACGGCCCCATATGCTCGAAAAAGTGGTTGAAAATTGGACCTGTAGAATTGGCTTTATTCGAGCCAGCCGCGGCGGCCACATGCCCGAAATCATATTTAAACATTAATGGCATAAAATTATCCTTCCAATAAAGCCAAATTGATGAACATTAAAACGATTTTCTTGTGTTTTATTTCAATTCGAAGTTCTATACCCCTCAAAAAAACACCCTATATATATTTTTTTATTCTTCTTCATATCTCAATTGATTTTTAATTTGAATTTATTTCATTGTGCATGAGTATGAGTGCATTTTGATCTCTTTTTTTTTGCTGTTTGAAATTACTTATTGTTTTTTTTATATAAATACATATTTACATTTTGTGTGGATGCTTAGTTGAAGGAATAAAGCAGCAGCGATGTTGTATTTTTTCATTTATTAACAGGGCAATTATGAATAAAATTTTGCGGGAAATTTCTCCCTTTTCCAATCAGAATTTTTTGTTTTCTGTATTAGTTGCTATTAATTGGAATTATTCCCCGGGAAAAATTTCTCGCGGAATTTTATTCATAATTGCCCTCAAGGCAAATTCATGACAGATGTGCAATCGCTTCACGTGAGTACCTGCCGTTACGGCCTTATCTCACGTGTGCCAAAGCACCGGGTGTGGGTTAGACGCCAGACCAACGCCCCCATGCACCCTTTTAGAATGAACCTATGGCCCACTCCACAAGGCACATAGGTTGCAATCTTTGAATATAGTTATCCCTGTATTATATTCAATTACCTTGCTGAGGTAATTTGAGCTATCTAAACTCTGCTGCTATGTCCGTGCCCATAGCAGCTCTGTTGAATGGCAACAGCACCTAGAACAGTGTCTGGCTGACCGCGTCACACCAACCACTAGCATTGATTTAACAATGGGAAGCCAAGACTATTCTCCCAGCGATTTTGGTAGCAACCACAACCACCACGATAATTCTCCGGCTTCCACGCTTAGGTGTTGTGTATACACCTAAGCGAGGTCCCCTAGAAAATTCCTCAACCATTGCCGGCACAGCTAACCACTCATCCATAATGAACGCATGCCTGTGTCGCCAAATAACCAGTGCCTACTCCACACTTACCAAAATCATCCCTTTAACCCCGTAGGGTATACCCCATTGGGGTAGGACGAACTCGGCATTTTAGCAAAGGAAACTGACGACCGCTACATGCACTCAGAACTTCAGAGCAGCGAGGACCACTTACGCGAGAAGAATGCAAGCACGCCACCTAAGTTTCTGTGCCTACTACCGCAAGACACTAAAGAGTGAAAGAGTCCTGGGGTCGTATCCAGAACAAAAGCCATTTTGGACCAGAAATTTCCGGCAACCGCAATGCATTTATCTCTAAGCAGCCCAGCTGTCGGGCAACCGGCACCCGTGCTACCAGAAGTAGCCTCTGGTTAGACCTCGAAGTTCCACCACAAGGGCTTCACCTATATCGTCTTTTGAACTCAGGGGCAGTTCTAGGTGACGCTGCACCTAGCTGACAACAACGGGCGTAAAATATTTGTTTTCCTTTTAGGCAAATTCATGACAGGTAAAGTTAACACTACAACAAAGTGCAAACAATAAAAACAATATGGTGTTTTGTTGTTGCCTTGGAGGCTCGTATGTCAAAAGCAGCTGATTGAAGTTACTCAAGCAGAGATCTAGGCCATGATGGCTCACAACCGGCTGAGCTGAGCCGTCGATAAGTTAAGTCAGCTACGCCGCCGCTGGAAAAAGTTTGGTTTATGTTGCCTGAAAAACAGCCGCCGATTCTTCATGTACAATATAATCGAATAATTATTTTATTTATTTAAAAATATTTATTATTTGACATATTTTCATGATATGTATTTGATAGTGGATAAGCATTGTCTATATATTTCATTGGTGCTTTGCCAAATCATCAGTAGACTTCAAACATATATTTTGAACAGTTACAAACCTCTTATCTTATGGACAGACTTTCAAAAACTATTTGAGAATTAACAAATAATAATATATTTGAAAATCACAAAAGAAAAATAAGCGTAGTAGGCTTAGAAACTTTAACAAAATATATGGTTGAAGTCTACTAATGATTTGGAAAAGCACCAATCAAATATATAGACAATGCTAAACCATCAGCAATTAAATATCTACTTTATTTATTTTTTAATTCTTCTTATCTTACATTTTTTATTTCGTGTTATTTGATTATCAGCTTCCGCCAATTTATCCAAGAGCTGGCGCCGCCGAAAAAATTGTCCGACGCAGGTCTCTATACATAAACAACTTTTGACATACGAGCCAATAGTTATATGAATTCGCCTTGAATTAGGCAAAAAAAAATAGATCAGCTGTGTTTTCAACTTTACCTGTTATGAATTTGCCTTGATTGCCCTCTAAATGCTCAAATGCATGTGCCGTTTTTGTATGTGAATTTTTATTTATGTGCTGCGTTGGAAAAGCCTGGAAAATTTGGAATATTCAGGGAAGTCATGAATAAAATTTCGCGAGAAATTTCTCTCTTTTACAATTAGAATTTTTGTTTGTTTTCACTATTGCTTGCTATTGTTTGAAATTGTCCTCATTAAGATAATTTATTACACTGATAGAAAACTAGTCATCAAACTTTTATGTCAATACCCGCGTCTCGGCTTGCGTTGATCTAATATTTTAGAAACTATGTATATTTAAAATTTATGAAGGTTTTGTTCTATGTTATTGTTAAAAAAAACGATAAAAACGGACAAAAAGGCGATAAAAAATTAAAAATCAGAATAAAAACCGGTTTTATAACCGGCGTAACAGTCAAACCCGACTCGAAAATTACCCTAAACAGCCAAAAAAAATGTGTTTTTCGGAAAAAATTTGAACCAAATATAAAAAACCGATTCCGAACCGAATAAAAAATAGGCTAAATTTGACGCTGGTAATGTAGCTTTACATTGGTGGAAGCATTTTCAAAATCGATTTAGCGGTTAATGCGTGAAAGCGTAGCAAACAAATAAACAAACTCACTTTCTTATATAAATACATATAATATTAATAAGGATAAGGATTATAACAAAAGGAACATTGACCCATAACCGCCAAAGGTGCTTAAGCGGCATATATTTGACTTCGTTTTTTTTTACGAAAATCGATTATATACAATCGTACAAATCGATCATCAAAAAATTAAGTTCGATAATTATATCGCTTAAATTTTTTTAGCGGTTATGGCATGATATGCACTAGAGGGCTGCATTAACAGTCTTGAAATGTAAATACGTCTTGTTTTTAAATTTATTGTCGTAGCATGTAATATACTCAGCCAATAATAAATGATGTGGTTTAATAAACGAAGCACGATGAATGTATTGATGTACGTGTATATAAGTGTTTGCAAGCGATGTCGCGAAGACTTCTTGCTCGTAACAAACATTCAAAAGAAGTAGTGTTGATGCGTGTATGCTTGTTATTTTGCATATTGTACGTTTGAGTGTGTGTGTAAGATGTAGATGGTAAGCTCCCTATCGGAAATTTGGCTAACTTTAAACTAACTTTAAGCTAACTATTTCGCAACTAGTACTGACTACACTTGGATTACTTTTCAATGTAATCAACTGACTATTTTAACATTGCGATGTCCTAGGTGGTAGTCAATTGTCTCACTAGACACTACTTTAAGCTAACTTAAAGTTGACTTTTTTAAATCACTTCGTAGTCAGTAAATTAAAAAAAATTTCTGTGGCTCGAACATGTAACATCACACGTTGTGTACTCAACGCGCTAAGCAGCCATCAAAAATAACAACAGCAAAATGTTAATATAAAATTGAAGTGAGTTTTAAAGTAGCTGAGAATAAATTTGTTGGCTCTCACAAAATTCGATTACGTACTCAACTTTAGAATTAATTTTGGGTTTGTTCTGGATGACATTGCAGCTAGCTTTTAGTCAGTCTTAGAAAAGTTAACTATAAGTTAACTATTTTTGTAGTCAACCACACATTCACCGACAGGGCTATTATGTGTTCAAGAGTGGTTTTTTAAAGTAAACGCACACAAATAATATTAATGCATGTGTGCGTTTGTATGTGCGCAGAAAAATAAAAGATCATACACACAACGTGTGTGTGGTATGTACATGCATGAAGTTTGTATACGCAAATTCCTTCGTCACGAAATATTTTCTTCTTTACCTACTGCTTTACCTGCAATAACTGAAAAAAATTTGTTGCAAACATTATTGTTTAGCGTTTGGTTTAGAAGATTTCGCTGTAGTAAAGCATTTGGAAAATCCCTCATGTCTTAAAAGTTCTTGTAAGTGGTCTTGTGCAGGGGTCTAATACGCATTACTTTAAATAATAGCTAAAAGAAAACTCAGCAAAAAAAAATATTTTTTTACAGTCCCATATTTCAGTCAAAAAGTTTCAAGAATTAAAAAGGCTGTACGAATTATCGCCCGAAAAATCTAAATGAAGGAATGCCCCAAATTATTGGGTAGTTAGTCATTATGAAGAAATACCCAAAAAAACAGTGCCCGACCGCCAAAAAAATGAAGAAAAACCCAAAAGTGCAAAATTAATAATCGCCCGAATTTTTTTGGGTGTTTGTTCATTATGTACAATCGCCCAAATTCGGAATGAATATTTGATCAAATTTTTTTTGGGTTTTTTAATATTTGCATTCATTTATTATGAACAAATAAATATCCAAATATCTAAAAATGTTGAGTCGCCCAAAGTCAATGAACAATCACCCAATTTTTTTTACAACAATTTTTGGGCTATGCAAGACTTTTGTTTTTCGGGCGAGAGCAACGTGGGCGATAATTCGTACAGCCAATTAAAAATGCTCTTACATTTATAAAGAATAGAGTTTTCAGCTTTATTATTAAAAACAAAACAAAAATTTTTGAGCAAAAAAATTATTTTTTTTGATTGACCTTTTTCTGGATTTATCCATATGTATGTATGTGACAATTTTCGAACTTCATTTTATGACTAAAGAAAATCGATTATTAGCGGTGACAAGTAATCGATTTTCTTCTAAAAAAAAGAAGTTCAAAAAATATTTGTCTTAATCTTTTTTTGATGATTATGGCTCGATATAGTCGGGGCAACACCTATTAAATTTATTTATGTAGCTTTACTTTTACTTAACCGGTTCCTATGAAATTATGGGTACGGTACGTATTGGGCTTTTGCAGCGACAGACACAATATTTCGTTTGAAAAAGTGGACGAAGCTATATAAATGCACATTAAACTCCTGCACAAGACCATGAGAGGTTTTTCAAATGCTTTGCTACAGCGAAATATTCTAAAACAAACGCTAAACAACACTGTTAGTAAGACATTTCTTTCAGTTGTTAATCTTGCCAACAGTGTTGTTTAGCGTTTGTTTTAGAATATTTTGCTGTAGTAAAGGATTTGAAAAATCTCTCATGTCTTGAAAGGTCTTATAAATGGTCTTGTGCAGGACATTAATGCATAATGCATTCACATTTCACTCATCTTCAGTTCTTATCATAATGCGATCTCATGCTTAGAGAAGTTAGTTTAACATGTTAGGCGAATCGAATATATGTAGATATAAAACACTCAAATTATATAAATAAATGTTTTTCTAAAACAAAATATGACCGAGTACAATAAGAGTTCCTAAAAATGTAAAAATCATTAGTTTTCTGTTATATGAAATCATCAGGGTTTTCGCATCCTTAATGCCAGTCGGTTTTTATTTCCATGAAAATTCTTAAATTCCCATTAATAAATTTGCATAACTAAACGAATATATAAATACAAAAATTTCTTTTAAAATTGTCTAAGAAATATTTTTTCTAAATTTGCGAAACACAATTTGACGCAAATGATTGCTAGAAATTTAAGTGTAATCAATGTTTAATACATTTTCTAAGAAATAGCTAAGAGACTATAAAAAGAGTAGATACCTCTAAATTGAAAAACAAATAAACTTTCCATTAATTTAATTAATTTCACGATGCTTTAATTTATTGAAAAAAAAGCTATACAAACAATTGACTAAGAATTAAATATGTATAAAAATTTAATCGTGTTGTTTAACATGGAAAACATGACACGAAAAACTTTTGTTTTATTGAAAAAGAGCAGAAAAGAAAAAAAAAACTGTGTCACAAGTGACGTTGAACAATGGACCTAATGACTAACCAAGGTAGGGCTATAAAATAACCACAATGTCTGTAATTCACGCCAAATACAATGTATACAATTTAGTATATATTTATTATTTTAGATAAATTCGTTTAGTTTTATAAATTTGAACAATCAAAAAGCAATTAATGATTTTATTTGAAATTTAAAAAGCACACCCATGATCACACGAGTACGAGTAACTTAATGCGTTTAACGGTTGGCTCGGCTCATCTTCTGCTCAATTGAAAATTAATGATTAACTTGATCTGTTAAGTGAAAATGTAACCCAAAACTAATCAGCAGAACCATTAAATGTTCAATTCTTCAAAGGTTAAATTGTAAATTGTTAAATTTTTTTTAGTGACGACCACCCTGCCACAAATAAATCGATAAATAAATTTGTTAGTGCTTTTTTTTAAATTTTATTGTTGTAAATGAAGACATTGACATGATTTGTCACAACTGACAATGTGTCAATATTAATTTAAACTTCTACACATTTGTAAAATACAGTTTGTTTAAAAAAAAAATACTCTCATAATTTGTCCATAATTTAAAACAAAAGTTCTCACTACGTGTAACAGCTCTAGAAAAAAAAGGGTGCAGCCTTTCCCTTTTCCCTTTCATTTATCATATTATTTTTATTATTTTTAATTTTCATTTCGCTTAAATTACAAATCACCAGGAGTTTACTATTTGTAAAATTTTTTTTTCTTCTTTTAATAATGTTTGTCTGCTGAGCAGAAAAAATATTATTTACCCGCATGGTCAGAAGTCTTGCCTTCCCTTCACAGTCTCTGTTATTAGTAAGTCAATGAGAAAGCCCATCGTTAGTTTGTGTTATTGTTTAATTTTCTTTCTTCTTTTGGAAACTGAAAGCTAGGCACACACGCAATTCAATTAATTAATTTTTTTTTTATATAAACTTATTTGAAACACTCTACAAGAAGTATAACTGGCCTAAAGGGATTTATTAATGAAAGCTTTTCTGTGTGGCATTTAGCAATAAGGAAAAATTAACAAAAATTCTATAAGATAATTTGGTTAAATAAAGAAGAAATAAAATTCTACACTAATAACTTTGTATCTAATTAATTGATGTCCTATTAAAAATATTCGTGTCACACTTACATTAGTCACAGAGTTCGTTAGATATTGGAAAGCCTTGTATAACAACCAAACCTAAATTAGGTCACTGAGCGTTACGTAAACAACAGAGTACGTTCTAGAGAATGACAAAAGTATTATTTTAAGTACTCTTTGAATATTGGCCGTCAAACAACTATGAATGCGTACAGTTAAAAATGAAAAACACGCTCACTTGCAAATACATGCATTCATTTTAAAACGAAACGAAACGAACACTTTTTAAATTAAGCATCACAAAGAACTGTAACTAAAATGTATAGACTATTTGAGCCTTAACCATACGCAAGAGTATAAAAATACGCTGACTATTAATCGGTTACACATGCATATGCCCTGTATATATGCATGTGTAGCCGATTAATAGTCAGCATACACATAAAGCATGCTCAACATACACACACACACACACACACACACACACACACACACACAAACACACATACACACACACACACACACATACACACACACACACACAAACACACACACACGTTTCCTATTACTTTTTGTATAGGCGGTAGGGAATGATGAATAAATATCCCGAGTATCAAGCGTATAAATACACTCAGACAGTAAGTATGAGAGAGGAGAGAGAGAGAGAGAGAGAGATTTAATTCGTTTGTTAAGCATTTGCCTTTTTATTTTTTACTTGTAGAGTATTTGAGTTTTTTGTATAAACGAAATAAAGATGCTCTTATATGTTATATGTTATTTTTAAATGTACTGTAAATACGCAATGCTCAGAAGAAGAAAAATAAATATATATAATACTTAAATATGAAAACCTTTCAAATGACTCCCATTCATTTGTTGTCACATATGTTATTTATAGAGCGTGTTAAGGGTCAAACAACCTACCAAGGTGCCCTTACTTTGTCAAATTATCATGAGTAAATTAATACTATGTTTAGACGACGAGTTGAATCAGATGCCTCGCTCTCTGAATCTTCTTTTTAAATGTTGCCGTTTATACGACGCCTTCGTGCTTCGTGTGCAGCGTGACAATTTAGTGCTTTTCGCACTAGATTTAGTGCTTTTTAATTCATAACAGTCCGGAATTTTTCAACTAGGTGCTTTTTTTAAAAAAATACCTGAAACTGGTGCTTTTTCACCTTTGACTTTAGTGCTTTTAGTGCGTTTAACAAATCCACTAAATATAAATTTGTGACAGTATGGTGGCTTTACATAAAACAACAAATAAAGATTTTCCACTTTTGTGTCTGATTGTCATAAGTAAAGAACGGAATGTGATACAGTAAACTTCTTGGTACGCTTTTGTAGAAAATTGAACACTCTATAAAAAAATTTAATATTAAACTAAATCTGAAATAAAAATATTTTTAATTTCCATTGCATTCACTTATTACAGCTATGGCTAAAATAAATTGAAAAACTTATAATATTGTTTTATATTTCTCTATTATAACGAAAAACACTTCTTTGGCACTTTTTTAAAGGCCTGTTTGGATTTTGTATGGAACTTGGTAAAATTTTCTGGAATAACATAAATTTAGGGTAAATTTTATTTGGACTGTAAATAACTTTTGATCCAACTAACTTATCAAAAAGTTTATGTAACTTTTTTTATAGAGCGTTTAATTTTCTACAAAAGCGTACCAACAAGTTTACTGTAGGACATTCCGTTCTTTACTTATCACAATCAGAATGAATAAAATCAATTTATACCATGTAAATCGTGTGGGAAATTGAAAAGTGCGATGCGCACCATCTCACCATTAATATTATGAGCTGATATTTTAACAGGCCTATTTTTTTTACCTAAACTAAAGTTTGAAACCTTGTTCTGAGAAAAACAAAGGATTTTTTTTGAGAACACCCTAATGTACATCCATACATAGTAAATAGTTTTTGTTAATTCATTGACACATACCTACATATTTATACGCATGTACACATACATAAATACATACAAATTCTTCCGATTTATATGCTAATTACACGCAGAATTCATTTTATTTCGATTCTAATTACAATTACTGGAGTTACAGTAACAAATTGATGTACTCGATATCGACCAAAATACTACATTTCCACATAAATTTTAATCAAGTGTTTTGATATTTCGTCTGTACGGAATGATTTAATTTAGGCAGTGCATAAAAGAGTACAAATAAAATTTTAATTGAAATCTTTATCCTGTAAATAAAATTACTTTGTTTCTGAAGTTTAGTTTTATGGATTATATAAGCTTACGAGTTCTACTTTATTTTGCCAAAATTATTATATCAAATATCCCATTACAGTTGTTTAATTTGCTTTTGTCTTGAACTTAAATTAAATTTCCTACTCATATTCTACTTATAACTGAACAAAAAAAGCTTTTTGCTCTGAAAAAGTTGGCATCACTGTTCGTGTGGCATCTTTTTATTTATATTCACACATTCATACTTATCATACGTACGCATATATGTACATACCCAGTGGGAAAAGGTAATGAATAGTAAATTATAAGGTAATGCACATCATGTATAATTTTTCATTTCTGAATTGATTACTGTTAACACAGAACATGTCCTAGGAAAGTAATGTATTATTTTAATTGTGTTTGATCAAATTACCCTATCGTTTCTAAGGGATGCATTGTTTTGCTTTGGAAAAATAATACTTCATGTAATTAATGCCTACTTTTCCAGCTGGGTACATACGTATCATATGCACGTATATACATACATACACATAAGCATACATACTTACATACATTCGACTCATTCAAAATTTAGTTTTTGAAGGCATCCCTATATTTTCTTCTTATTTTTCCTTTTGTTACTATTCATAACTTAATTAAATTTATTTATATTAAACTCACATCTATGTTTTTTGGTTTGATTTTATTTGTTCAAACCCATACATACACATATGTATACATATTTTGTTTTGATAGCTGGTTCAGCTAAACTGCCGATAAACTGCGATAAAAGTTAGAGAAGATACCAATTTTACGTGCTTCGCAAGTAGATTCATATTGAATCTACTTGATTCGCTCTCATAATTTTGTATGGCGAAGCAAGTTGATTCGGTCATGATTGGGGTGTGAAGCATGAATAGAGAGCGAAGCACGTATCGTGTAAACATACTATAACACGACCAAAATTAAATAGATAAGTATAAAGACGAAATTGCTGACGACTTCAAATAGCATTGCCAGTAATACATATCGTCGGCTTACAGTGTAAACCTGCTAACTCGTTGCAAGTAAATTTTGCTGGAACGACAATATATTATAATTAGGGAAAGGATTTTCATGTAAATACATGTTTTCTGTCGTTGATCTTAAGCCTACAGTACACGGCATGTAAGAAACCACATGCGCATGTAGTTCTGACATAATTTCGACGTTATCACGATGCTACATTTGCTACATGCCGTGTACTAGCAACGTATGTACATGTAGATATTAACATGCTTTCAGATGAGCTGCCCCAGAAAATGTCTTCGATTCGGCTACATGTGCCAAATATCTATTTTGGAACAAAAATAAAAAATGCAACGAGCATGCTGAAAATTCTCGTGACGTCATCGCCACATACGCATGTGGCTTTTTACATGCCGTGTACTGTAGGCTTTAGATCAACGTAAATAAAATATCTTTGCGAATCAACAAATTTGTGACAAAATGGCATCGATTTGTTAGTGCATATTTTATAATAAATACATATTTTTGCATATTTCATTGTAAATGTATATTTTTAACACATTTTTAAGTTTTTTCATGCTATAAATCTAATTTTGGTTTTTTTATTAGTTGTAAATTAATTAAAAGTTGCAGTTTTTACGACTTTGTAAGAACAAAAAAGAGGAAAACGAGAAAAATTTACGATCGCATTTTTGGTGATATTATTTTATTCGATATTGAAAAACACCGTATAACTCCTTCAACTCATTTGAAAAGTTCTGTACCTTGGCTTTAGTCAAGAATACCAATGCCATGGTACAATTATACTAGGTACATGCACGACTACAACAAAATAACAACACCAAAAAACACATTCATTTTGTTGGTATAAACAAACGTATAATTGTCAGAAACAGATGCCTTTTGTTTTTAAAAATAACAATTACAGGGTAACTAAAGTACAATTGCAGACGCGGCATTCATGAATGATTGTAGTCATTCAGTGTTGCCAATAGGTGTGTAATCACACAGAGTGTGCAATTACTCTCGTGTGTAGGCCATGTAATTACATTCATGTATAATCTGTTTGTAATTCTGCTTTATGTTCTCTTTTTATTTATTTTTGTTTTCATTTTAACTTACAAAAAACATCTGTAGTGTAATTTTCTTCCATATGTAATTGGAAACACAGCCATGTCCAATTTCATTGGCAACACTGCAATCATGTTATATACAACACATACACTAACATTTTTGTAGCTTGTAAGCAAGCAAAGTTTGACAACTGTATGGATTGTATACATTAACAGGCTGGGCTTGTGCATGTACCTGTTATAATTGTATCATGACCAATGCCATTGAAAATTAAAAAAAAAAATACCATGGGATTAGTTAGCCCTTTAAAAAACTTAATTTTTTGCATATGGGTGTAAGTTTTTGGACCCGACATCCTTCTGCATAATTGTTCACATTATAGACCAATTAGAGGCTTTCGTTACTTTAACACCTCAAGTTGAATTAACTGAGGATGCGGTAAAAAAAGTGTGCTCTGAAAGGGAGAATAAATGAAGAGATAAAAATAAATTAGATATACTTAACAAAAAAATTATGGATTTAAAATATATGCAACAAATTGGATCAATAGTTTATAGTTCTAATAACGAAAATTTAGAAACTGAATATTCCACAAACGAAATAGCAGCAATTGTCAAATTTCATATGATTTGACAAAATATTAATTAAGAAGGCAAAATGTTTGTTAAAAAAGCAATGAAGGTGACTTTTTAAAGTTTTTAATGTTATTAAATGTTGAAAAAAGAGTTGATAAATGCATATATTATCAGTTTTAAATACATATTTATATATTTTTACTGCATATTTTATGTACATAAAACGTGATTTTAAATGCATGGAAATCCTTTCCCTAATTATAATATAATATATATTAGCCTACTATATAAAGATTTTTCCTCATATAGAGTTTCAAATTAAAATAATTATTTTACCCAGTCGATGATCCGTCTCTTTTTCTTTCGAACGGTATTAAAATGTCATATAAATAGTACAAAAAGTGAATTTCGTAGGTTTTTTTTTTTAATTTAAATAAAACCAAATGATTTTAGTGCATATATTTGCAGTCGGCTAACAGAGATTGTATAACTGACATATATAAATATTTTTGCAAGTTGAGCGTCTGGCTCGAAGGACCACTAGGGATAGTATTGCCGGACTTTTTTCCATAAGAAATTATACGATGTTTTGTTGCTCAATAAATATGTATATGTACATATGTATATGACATGTATTAAAAGCAGCGTGTGGCAAAGTCGACTTGGCACTTACTTTTTATACTTAATTAATTTTGATTTAAATTGTTGGTTTTTTGTTTCAAAGGCGATACAAAAAAATAATAAAAGTTCTTCGTGAACAAACAGGGAAATGAAACAAAACGAGCAGTGCTTGAGAGTGCTTCTTTATAAGAGCCGGCCGAGTTTCTCTATACTAAAAATTAATTTTTAATTTTAAACTTGTATTGAGGCGACTTTTAGTGATAAAATTCAGATCCCACGCTAAGAATTGCCGCGCTTCATTGATGCATGCCAATTTCGTTAAGAGTTTTTTCTTCTTACAACGATAGTAAATAATACGAAATGTTTTTTAGCTTAATTCTTTTGGTGCCCATGCACCTCACACATACGTGTGGAATACACACATATGTGTACATTTTTATATAAATTTTTTGAAAATTATTAGACAAGTTGGAAATACTTTTTTTATATCTAAATACTACGAGTATAGGAAATTTAGCATTGACTTTAAGTATTTTATTATATAAAATGCTTTGTTACAAATTGTTGTTATAATACAGAAAATAAATTATATTAATACATATATTTATTTTATTATTTTTTCCCTAACTTCTCTTTGTGTTAATGACTTTTGTGTCATCATTAACAGAACTATTAAAAAAAATAATTTTTCCATCACCATTAAACATCATTTAATTTTTTTTTTGTTTCATTTAAACAACTTGGCTTATCGTTATCACTGCTTAACAATCTCTTTATTTCAATTTCTAATTTTTTTCTATTATTACAATACATACATTTCCCCATTCAATTTATTTCATTTCATGTAAACAGAATCATTTAATTGCAACAAAATAGTGTGGCCCTTAAGTAAAACAACCATAAATCCATTAAAAAAGAAACTCAACTTTACCAGCAACCCTAAAACTTTTAAATAATAGAGATGCACCAAGGCAGCAAGCAGCACATGTGTGAGTGCTAATCCCTGAGTTGGAATAAACAAAAAAAAAAAAAAAAAAACAGTTTTATGAGTCCTTAAAAAAAAGCAACAAACTATAAATAAGCATGAAAAACAAACTCCATTTCGAATTGTTCTGTGGTAATAAACCTCAAGTAGGTGAAGTGTGAGTGATAGTAAGTCTCCCTTTGGAATAGTTGTTTGATTCCGTACGCTCATTTTCCTAAAGAGTCATACAACCCCTCGTTTTGAAGACTTTTTCTTTTTTATTTGTTTATTAATCTACGAGGGTGCTCACTAAATTACTCATCTAAAGTAGTTTAAAAATTATCCTGGTGGAAAATTTGCTGCAAACGCATAAAACTTGTCTTTTAAGTTTCGAAGTAACACACATTGGTACGAATGCGGAATCTAGCTGGACACAAGTAGTAAATCTTAGCACTTAAAAAAAAAAATAAAAAAGTTGATTTGTGGATAGTTCGATCTCGTTATTTTATTCCCCCTTATTGTGAATGGCGTCGTCGACGTCACATCAAGACGACAATAAATATTGTCATTTGTATGCTCTTTATCGGCAATAATTCGATCTTATTGATAATCTCTTACTAAACTCCAAGGTTTTGTAAATAAATGGGGCATGTTAATAGTAGTCAATTGTTATAGACGAAGAGTAGACAAGTGACAATATTTACTGTCGTCTTGATGTGACGTCGACGACGCCATTCACAATAAGGGGTATTGTATCCCAGAAAACAGAGTGTATTAGCCCAACTTCTATGTGTAGTCAAGCGAAAAATTTTACACATATCGTCGTTTGGTTATTGGTTTGCTGCAGATATAATGTATTTTGAATATAGTGTGTCAATAACCAATCGACGATATGTGATTTGTTTATAAAATTAAGTTACTGTTGCTGCGATATCGAGTATTATGAGTTATGTAGGTACAAATGCTAACATATTTTAGCAACTTTTTATGAATTTTACGGATTTTTTGCACTTTTTTGAATTCATAGAGTATATTTGACGCATTTGAGGGCATTTTGATACTTTATATATTTTAATATATATTTTTTTTGTCGTCTAAGTTTTATTTTCCATGTTCTATTGCATATAGTGAATAGTGTATACATTTGGCTTAGTTAGTATACGACTGAAAGAAACATACTATAGGGTGTTTTTTTAGAGGTATAGAGCTTCGAATTGAAACAAAACACAAGAAAATCGTTTTAATGTCCATCAATTTGGCTTTATTGGAAGGATAATTTTATGCCATTAATGTTTAAATATGATTTCGGGCATGTGGCCGCCGCGGCTGGCTCGAATAAAGCCAATTCTACAGGTCCAATTTTCAACCATTTTTTCGAGCATATGGGGCCGTATGTTGGCAATAACGCCACGAATGTTGGCTTCCAAGTCCCCTAACGTTTCTGGTTTGTTGGCGTAGACGAGCGACTTCACATATCCCCAAAGAAAATAATCCAATGGTGTCAAATCACACGATCTTGGTGGCCAATTGACAGGTCCATTCCGCGAAATTATGCGCTCATCGAATGTTTCCTTCAATAAATCGATTGTGACCTGCGCTGTGTGGCATGTAGCGCCGTCTTGTTGGAACCACAACACATCCACATTCATGCCATCCAATTCGGGAACAAAATATTCGGTTAGTCGGCTCCAATTGCTGTGCACGGTGGCGAATCGATTCATTCGGGTCCTCTTCAACACTTTGCTCTACAGCGGCAATTGTTTCTTCGGTGCGCACTGTTCGACGTCTCTGCGGATGCGTATTATCACATAGAGTAAACGTAGTGCGAAAACGATCCATGGTTAACCGAATTAATTGCTCTGATGGACGATTAGGTCGACCATAAAATGGACGGAGCTTGCGGTAAACTTCGCGAACTGAACCATTATTTTCGAAATAAATTTGCACGATTTGCAAGCGTTGTTCTTTTGTCAACCTGTTCATGATGAAATGGCAAACCAAACTAAATATTAATCACTTGACAGCTGACAAAATGGCCGCCAGTTAAAAAAGTGATGCCAACTTAAAGTTCTATACCTCAATAAAAAACACCCTTTACAAGCAAAGGACGGGAAAATACTCGTATTTTCTTTTGCAGCTGCTGAACAGTTATGGGACTGCGGCGGCTTCTGCAAATTTCAGGCGTATGCATTTCTTCCATGAATTTCTGGTAATAGCTTAAATAAAAATATGTACTGCAAAACAACATGCAAATCTGCTTAAGCTTTACAATTTATTAAAAATATATTTTTATCTGTAAAAAAATAAAAAAAGCATTTTAGTTAATTTTAATTATTATTCGAACTCCATTTGTTTCTAGATTTATGATTTTAACAGGCTAAAGTTCGTATCGCTTTTTAAGCCAAATTACATGTGATAATTATTAATGAACAAATAACACCAAAGTTAGTTGTAAATATTCTGACAACAAATAGTTGAACGGAACAGCCAGCCGTTTTCGAAGGCCACTAAACCTTCCTCATCAGCGTTCTTTTGTGTTTGGTCCACTGTGTGTGGTGTCTGTTGATGTAGAATTTCTGCTTTATATACTTAGCATTATTGCAAATGGAATATGTGAATTGTTTTGATTCATCTTATTTCAATTTGCTGAAAGCTTTTTTGTATTGTAAGCTCAATTTTACCATCTCTATATTTACAACAGTCTTACAATTGTCGTTTGTTCTTTTACTAATTATACACATGACACCACACATAAAGTGGACCAAACACAAAATAACGCTGATGAGGAAGGTTTAGTTTAGCCTTCGAAAACGGCTGGCTGTTCCGTTCAACTATGTGTTGTCAGAATATTTACAACTAACTTTGGTGTTATTTGTTCATTAATAATTATCACATGTAATTTGGCTTAAAAAGCGATACGAACTTTAGCCTGTTAAAATCATAAAAAAGCATATTTTTTTCTAGTTTTAAGTGCATATTTTCAAGTTTTTAGCGAATATTGAATGCGCATAAGACACACTTTTTAAAGCATATTTCTGTTTTCCCTGGTTGGTTTTTGCTCACCAACAAAGATTATAGAAGATACGGAGAGCATCACACCAGAAAATACGATAGGACGAAAAGTACGGAGGATATTATTTACATGTTTCTTATTTTGTCAGACCCTCATCTTAATAATCATCGAGTAAAGCTGAAAAAATTTATAACACTTCCATCAGAAGTTCTAAATCTTCTTTCAGTACCATATTATGATGAAAGAAATATCGATGATGATGACAGAGAAACTGATGATGATGACAGGGACATCGATTGTGAAAGCGATTAGAAAAACATTTAATACGACTAAAATGAGTGCAAGATATTGTAATATAACTTATTTCAATTATTTGTAAAGGTAATTGATATTTTATTTTAACAAAATTGTCAAGTTATAAAAAATATATTTTTTTTAAATTCTCTATTCGTTAAAGCTAATCTCTCCTGTAAACCATAAATATCTTATAGTTTAAAAAATTTCTGTTATTTAGACAACAATGAAAACAAAAAATTAAACTGATGTTGCTTGTTTACAAACAGAAAAATCTCGAATATGTATAGAGTTCGCAATACTTAAGCTTCACTGTTAAATGATATAGAAATTTTTAAATAATTTTCCAAATTCAAAAATAACTAAAACAATAAAAATTGATACGATGTTTGTTAATAATATATGAAAAATTAATACATTACTACCGAAGTTCGCAATAGCGAAACTCTATCGTATTTTCTTAAAATATTAAGCTAGAACTCTTCAACTATTATTTTCGAATTCAGTAGCCTTAAAACTATATAGACTGACCATCAAATGATTTTGTCCAGCTAAATTTGCTATTCGTCCCACTGTGCGCCGCCTTGTTTAGTATTTTTATGAAGCCATAAAAAATGAACGATCTCAATGAATTCGTAAATAAGGCAAAATTTTGTCACCGCTATGTAATTCACTACATTTATTTGAAAGTTCAGCTATAATTTTATTCTGGGGGAATCTGCTGCTCTTTTTCTTACGGATATAAAGTATTGAATGGTAGAGTTTAAACGTGGTCGTGCGAACTGCCAAGAAGAAAACCGTAATTCTCAACAGATTGAGGTGTCCATGACGGCAATGTTTCAGAAAATCCACAAAATGTTATAGAATGATCGGTGGCTAAAGATGCATGGCTAGCTGAAATGAAAGGCTTTTCAAAAAGTGCCAAATTTTTTATCTAATTTTCCGGCAATTTTTAATATGTTCAATTAAACTATTTTTTCAAGAAGTTAGCCCGAAGGTTAACGAAATATCGAAGTAAAAAATAAAAATTCAAACTGACCTAAAGCTTGAAAAAATAGTTTAATTATCATAGTTTATGTCACAGACTTTGAAAAACTATTTGAGAATTCACAAATAATAATATTTCTGAAAATTACAAAAGAAAAATAAGCTTGATTTTCAAAAATATTATTGTTTGTGAATTCTCAAATAGTTTTTAGAAGTCTGTGTATAAGATAAGAGATACATATGTGACTGTTCAAAATATGTGGTTGAAGTCTACTGATGATTTGTATAAGCATGAATTAAATATATAGAAATAAAAAAATAAAATAAAAATAAATTTCAGTTAAATGAATTAAAGTTTGAATTTATTCATCACACAACATATTCGTCAGATTTAGTTCCCTTGGACTATTGGACAAATGGCTCGGTGGTAAAAGTCTTGCCAACAGTGAAGAGCTGAAGTCTGCTGTTGATGGCTATTTTAATTAGCTGGACATTTTTTTACTATAAACCGATTATCGAAGCTTTTTCCCATATTTTTTATTTTTCTTTTTTACACCGGCTAATCTTAGCACCACCCTCGTAAGTGCATATTAGTCTATCAAGTCTGGGATCAGTCAAATTTGTGACAGTTAAAAAACTATATCATATAATGAAGTTAAATTGAATGTAAGTTTTGGCTGATAATTTCTATAAGATACTTGGAAAGTTTATTTAAAACTTCAGTTTGGCTACTTAATGTCCTCTTTCTCTTTCTCTGTTGTTTAAAAAGTGTTAGTTTATAATATAAACTTTATATGAAAAACACATGTAAATTTAACGCTAAAGTACATATGTATATGATAAACCAACTTGTGGTCCTTAAAATCAAATAAACATATTTATAAATGTCTTTATTGCACGCATAATTTCATTTAATTTGCTTAGCTGCCTTTTAGCTTCTCCACTGTTTTATTTTTTACATGTCCATTCTTTAAGGTTTATTAGTTCTGTTGGATTTTACACACATGAGCACCGTGAAGAGTAGATTTCCGGTAAAGTCAAGCAGAGTGATAAAATCGTGAACACAAACACACACACACACACCTTCATACAAGCTTATTGTTAATTTTTCAAAATGTTCCTTAATGTGAGTTTGAAAATACTTTTAGTCTTTGCTTAATTTATTTTAAGTGAAAATTAAATTAGGGCGTATTCAATGAATATTTTATATATCACAGACCTTTATAAAGCAATGAAAGTAACTTCAATTAAATCGTTGAATATGTAACATTTTAAAAGTAATGACAAAAATTTTACAACAGCAATTCGTTTTCGTTTCACTAATATTCGCAAATAAGCTTAATAAAAAGCTAAAAACTTAAGCTTTTTTTTCAAACAATCACTTTGATGTCTTGAAGGACTTGTATTGAAGTAGCATTTTATGGATTTTTTTTTTTTGGGAGTTTAAACCCGTTCCAGTTATGTTTAAGGAAACTTTTTTGATACCTTTTTAGAAAAAGAGCAAAAAAGACCAGAACACAGAAAGAAATATATAAAACAATTGTTTTCAAATATTAATTATTATTATTTAAACATTAATTAATACATTCAGAGATATTTAATATTAAAATCTTCCAGATCGCTATTAATTTAGCATTTTTCGGAATTGATTTTGCTTCATATTTGTTTCGCATTAATTCAACTTGATTTGCGGTAATCTTAAAAAAAAAAATTTCCTTTTGAACTAAATTTATTTCATGTTGATTTAACATTCTTGTGCTGGGCGATTCTATTCTAGACAACTTTTAACATCAATTTTCAAATCATTTTTTGATACTTTTTTTTTGATGCCAATTTAAAGTAAAATATCTATATTTTATAATAATATAATTTTTTTATACGTAAGCTTTTAAGCTTTATTTAAAAATATAAATTTGTTGTGCACTTCGAAGCATTAAGATTCATAGATTTGCACCCGTCATGGCTTAAAGAGCAAATTTCTTATTATTGGATTATATTTCTCTACGATGTTTGATTTGATAATCATAGTCTCATAATAATCATATCTCATCTTTCACAATAAAAAAGAATAATACAATAAAAGTTTAAAAATTAACAGAGTTTTGTGTTTTTGTGGTATGATCTGATGAAAGTGGGCCAATTTGGTTGCACCCGTCATGCACTTTAAAGCTCTCTTGTGGCTATTTGAGCGTTTCATATAAATTTTTGTAAATAGATAACAATAGTATATAAAAAAATGTTACTCCTTCTAGAAATAACTTAATTGAAAATGTGTTTCTTTCTATTAGTAAAAGGCGTTTAAAGCGTCTAAATGTTGCACTCGTCAGAATAGAATCGCCCTGCTGTTACATTCAAATGAAGAATCATCTTGAATCAAAGTTATTTCAACTTGAAGTAATTTAAATTCGATGCTGAAATAACACGCACAACTATGTTAAAGCTATTCCAAGTTCAAACATCATGAATTAAATTTAATATAGTCAATGTATTTTATTAATTATTTAAACTAGTGTTCGCCCAGTGGTTGAAATTCAACCATTATTGCAGTAATACAAACCGCTCAGATAAAATGTCACATATTTCTTCATTTCTAATAAAATGTATTTCCGTACTTACTCCAGTCTTTAATAGTTGTATCTATTAATGTGAGCTCTCCAAATAAATAATAGAAACGGTTTTGATGTTAATTTTTTCTCCGGTTTATGTTTTTCAACTTTTTTTCTCCAAAATGGATTCTATTTCATTTATATTTTTGTCGTTTTTATTCTGTCAGCTGTTCAGAGATGCCACTTGCTTATTACTCATACCAAATTGCATGCAAAATTTTCAAGATTTTACTCATCATACTCTTAAAGCTGATTCAACTTAAAACCGGTTCTAATTTTGACTATAGTTGAAAGAAAGCTAACAACAGATGTTAAAATTTAAGTTGTCTCTAAAAAGAACCGACTTTAATGTTTGTCTATGGTTATGGCCCATTATTTTTAAGCATCTAAAGAAAAATAATATAGTACCGTAATGTATTTAACTTACTCGTTATTTAAATATCCAAATTTTATTAGTTTCAGCAATAATCGTTTAAGTACATACAAAAAAGGAAATAAAAATAGAATGGACAAATAAAATAAGTATTTCCTTCTGAACAGTGATGGAAAAGTTGGTACAATCGTACCTTTTTTGATACTATTTGACATGAAAAAGTACCGTAGTACTCCCGCAATACATTTGATACTCTCTCGGCCAACCCAGAAATACAGTCAGAAGACGCGCGTACACATATATTTTTGCCAAGAATTCAATTTCTTTTTCGACAAATGGCACTAAACTTCATTAGTAAAGATATTTTAGAAAATTGTAACCCTTCACAATTAAATATATGTATGTAAATAAAAACCATATTTCTTTCAATGATATTTTCTGTGGTACAGAAGTTGATCTATGTTTTAGATCAGTTTAAAGAATATTGTAAAAAGTTTATATTGAATTCTGTCAAGTTCTAAGGGAAAAAGTGGACTTTGACAATGAAATGTTAACTTAGCTTAGTAAGTTTCGCCTGAAAATGATTTATCTGTTAAAACCAATAGCATTATATCGCTTTGAATAAAAATTTTTCCCAGCGAAAAGCAATATTTCGAAAATATTAACAATCAATATAGAGCATTGGCTGATTTGGAAGAATTAAAACTATTAACAACAGAAAATATCGGGCTTGTTCTAAAAATCACGGTGATTTAAATCACGGTGGTGTTAAAAACAAACTACTAATAGCTGACTTGTTCGTAGGTATTTATTGTATTTTAAGTTATAGTCATGTATAAACCATAAATCGTGAAATTTACAAAAGCAATAATTTAGCTTTTATTAATTTTTTGAAATCACCGTGATTTGACATATCATGATTTGCAGAACAGGCCTGTATATGCAGTTTTTGGCCTACCGATGCTAAAACTAAAAACGCATTAGATGAATACATGTTTCCAGGTAAATCGACAGTACCTTACCGAATTTTGTCTATACCTAACTCCTCTGTAAATGTCGAAAGGATTTTCTCTTACATAATGTCATGAAAACCAAACAGAGGAACATACTTTATGTTCCAACAGTATCAAGTGTTATCCAGGCATAAGATTTATTGAAATCTTAAAACACTTCTTGTTATAACTTTAGCACTTGTACCTATGAACGAGTACATACATACATATGTGTGTATGCATATTAGGGTGATTCTAAAAAAAATCAATTCAATTTTCTACAAAAGCGTACCAAGAAGTTTATTGTAGGACATTCATTCCGTTCTTTACTTATGACAATCACAATAAATAAAATCAATTTATACCATGTAAATCGTTTTAATATTATGAGCTGATATTTTAAGAGGCCTATTTTTTACCTAACAAAAGTTTGAAACCTGGTCCTGAGAAAAACAAACGATTTTTTTAGAATCATCCTATCCATATGCTTTGTAAATTAATTTTATATAATTTTTTGTGAAAAAAAGTACTCAAAAAAATTGTTTTTGATACCGAAATGCAAATCTCATTTCCCATCACTGCTTCTGAGTGTTTACGGAGTTGCCAAGCCAAATTTAATTTATAGTTAATTTTTTAATTATTATTCGAACTCCATTTGTTTCTATATTTGTGATTTGAACGTGCTAAAGTTCGTATCGCTTTTTAAGCCAAATTACATGTGATAATTATTAATGAACAAATAACACCAAAGTCTGTTGTAAATATTCTGACTAACAACACATAGTTGAACGGAACAGCCAGCCGTTTTCGAAGGCCACTAAACCTTCATCATCAGCGTTCTTTTTTTTGTGTTTGGTTCACTGTGTGTGGTGTCAGTTGATGTCGATTTCTGCTTTATATACTTAGCATTTTATTGCAAATGGAATATGTGAATTGTTTTGATTCATCGTATTTCAATTTGCTGAAAGCTTTTTTTTTGTATTGTAAGCTCAATTTTACCATCACTATATTTACAAATCACAAATATACAAATTTAATTTAGTTAATTTTGAGTTTTTTGTTGTAATTTTTTAGCAAACTAAGAGAGAAAGAGTGATCATGGCTTTATGATTGGCTAATATTCTTAACTGTTTTTAACTATCTTAGACACAAAAATGTAGAAGAAAAAATACATTCACACACTGCTCCTATTGACAATCTATTAACCAAAAAAAAAAAAAAAAATCAAGCGAATACGTTGAGTTTAAGTCAGTTAAAATTGTTCTTAACTTTTTTCACTTGCCTATTTCTATATAGATTACGTCCAGATAATAACAAATAAAGCAATAACAGAATGGTGGAATCGGCTCAGCATAATTATTTCTTGTCTCAGTATCGAAGAAACTAAAAAATTTTTTTTATAATTATTTTATAGGGTGTCCACATATTCTTCTATGACTTGCTAACCACAATTCCTCCTTTCTATTCCTACTCTGTTTGCATTTGAAAAATGCATAAAATTGTTTGTTTAACACACTGCAGCAGTGTTGTCTTATGTTGAATATGTAAAGGCTTGGTCTCCTTTCTAATATTATTTTTGTTCTCTGTCTATTTCATATAAAAATACACTTTTTCTAATTGCACAAAGGGAACTCGTGGCAAAGTTTATCAATGCAAGCAAACATTTTTCAAATATGTACTCGTGTCTACTAGCAACCCTTGTAATATTGAGAAATGTTTAATTCTAATTAAATGTAATAGTGTTGCCAACTCTGCAAGGTATATTTTCTTTTTTCCCTTCTTCATATAAAATTATAAGCAATGAACGCATTTCAATGAGAATGACTTTTGCTTGAAATATGATCGTTTTTCATGGCTCATATAATTTTTTGAAATTAATAAAAGGGGAGTACTATAATATAAGTCAATGACCGGTGATTTTTTTTTCTTCTTTAAAGTAAAAGTTAAGAGAATATTTTGAATAAACATGCATACGAAATTTTCATCTTCAGTTTGTAGTAAAAATTACCTAAACGTTTATGGATAAAAAATACAATTTTTAAAAGTAATTATGAACATTACAAACTCGCTTCGAAGAGAAAACTATTAAAATTTCTGTGGTTTTTATGAATAATAGTGCATGTCCAAAAATCAATTTTTTTCAGTAGATAAAAAAAAAGTTTATTTTGAAGCTTATTTAAGAAATGTTTGTACCTTTTGTGTTGTTGTTTCATAAACTCGAAATGAGAAATAAATAACTTAGGTTGTTATTAATGAAAACTACAGATTATTGCGTTACATTTGAATTGAATTAATAATTATTTTATTTGTTACTATTGAAATAACCAACTAAAATTGTTAATACACTATCTTGATAGTTAAAATTTCCCTCTCTCTCTCTCTCCCTTATCTATATATATTAATTTTTTTTTGTTGACATTTCAGTGCAAACATTAGATGAAGTTGGCAGAGCCGTGTTTAAGTTCTACTGGAGTTATTAAGAAAATAATAATTATGAAAAAGTTTCCTATTAAAATATAAATTTTTTAGGATTGGAAAGTAAACCAGCATTCGGTTGTGCCGAACATACATACACTTTTGTTTTGAAAATAATATATAATTTATTTATTTTTTTTTTTTGCTTTAATGCAATTTATAATAAGTGACCTATGGGTATTTTACACTAAAGAATTTTATGCAAATATTTTATTTTCAATATTAGCAATATTTTATTCTACACTCTGTATTTTAGAATTTTTTTACATTATTAATACTTTCAATTTTTAAAATTAATGAGGAGAGAATAATTAAAGATCAACACTTTCAAATGGCAATTTATACACCCCCATGAATGTGTATATAAATTAAAACTTTTGCCAGCCTTTACCATATTGATACCGACATCGAAAAATGAAAAAATATACAAAAACTCTTGAGTCAATATTTTCCTATTTTATAAACTATGTTTGATTAAAAGAAAAAAAAAACAAGTTTTATTAAGTTACTTATTTTGCAAAAAAAAAAAATTAAATTTTCCAACCCTGCAACCATATTTTTATAGTTTATATCTTTCTAAAATATGAAATATGTTATGAACAAAGACAAAAATAGTTTTATTCATTATTATTTTATATAAAAACAGTTTACATTTTCCAGCTCTGGTGATGTGTTTGTATATTTTCTAATTTTTTATACAAAAGTATTTTTTTCTTAAACATAAAATATGTATATCTAACTTACCGGAAAAAGATAAAAATAAAGTTTGACCTAGTTACTTTTATATACCAAAAAGTGCAAACTTTCCAACCCTGGAATCATACTTTTAAAGTTTTCTATTTTAATTAAAATAATTAATAAAGAAAAAAAATAGTTTTATTTAGTTAGTCTAGTATACCAAAAAATTTTAAATTTTCCAGCTCTGGAGATTTGTATTTTTACCCGACTGCGTAATGCAAAGAAGGGTATTGTGTTTATATATGTGCGTTCCTTTGCGGCACTATATATACCGAATGCTTGGACCGATTTTGATGATTTGTATGTCAGTCAATTCGCCTTAATCCCGGGAGTGTTACTAAAGATATGCCAGTTGTTAAAATTCAATATGGCGGCCAACAGACGCTATTTTGTTAATACAAAAAAAAAAAAAAAGTCAAACTATATCAAAATGGGTATCATTCGACAGCTATTTTAAAATCATCTTTAGGTTTTTCATATGGTTTTTCGTTTCGAGTGAACATTTAGGATATTTAACGTTTCAAAGTTGGTCGCAGTCCATACAAAACTATTTTTTTACAAAAATATACATAAAATATATTTAATTTCTGAAGAATAAAATAATAATTTTACCTAGTTACTTTTATATACCAAAAAGTGTAAACTTTCCAACCCTGGAATCATACTTTTAAATTTTTCCGTTTTGTTATACCAATTATGTTTAATTTGGTTTTATTAGTTGGTTACCTTTATATAATACCAAAAAAAGTTAAAATTTTCCAACCCTGGAATCACCTTTTTGATTTTGAATACCAATTTCATTCTTACTGATATATTAAATGGATTCATTGAAAAAAAAAAAACAACAATAAGTTTAGCTAGTTACGTTCATACACCAAAAAAAGTTTTAAATTTTTCAGCTGTGAAACCATTGTTTCGATTTTGCTGGTTTTGAATTTCAATCTATTGTGGACCACTTCTCACTTACCAGTCTAAGACCGAAGTCTCTACCTTTTCAGGGAGTTTCGGATAACCTATTCACGTACAGACAGACGAACGGACGGGCAGCCGAAGATCGCTTATTCGCCTTTCCTATTTATAAGGACCCATATACACTTTATTGTTCGCATATGAATATTGTAAAAATTACACATGATATGACAAAATATATACAGTCGAGTCCGCTTTAGCGCAACACGCTTTACTGAAAAAAATTGGATTACTGAAAGCGATACAAATCCCCGCACTGATTTTAAACTCATCGCTTTACTGAAAATATCGTATTACTGAAAACCAACAAGCCCACAACTACGTTTTGTATGAAACTTACAATATACAAATTTTTTTATTAGAAATCTATTGCAAAACTTAAGGCAGAAAAAATTGTGCATGTTTTCTCAATGCAGGCGGCTATACATATTCTTTTACTGATTTTAAGCAGTACGCTTAACTGTAACAAATTTCAATAATCCGAACTACGTTTCAGAGAAAAAATCGGATAACTGAAAAAAATTGGGTTTTGGTTATTTCCAGTAAACCAAAATCGACTGTGTATACCCTTTACCATTATTGACTGGCTGGTGGGACACGATGGTTAAAAATATTTAGGCCTGACCCACGATATCGACAACGTTCGACTTGTCTTACACTTACATTTGACACAACAACAAATATTAAAATTTGTTTTTGTTTTGAATATAGGTGTACGACAAGTCGAACGTTGTCAACATCGTGGGTTTGGCCCTTAATTTAACCAACTCGTATCAGCTTTGTTTGGTCTCAAATGTATGTATTTTAGGTCTTGTGCATATAATTTGTACAATCATAAATTTAAATTTAATCAGCAGCGAGTGGCAATTGTCGCCATTACTTTGTATAAATAAGCACGTTCATTTATTAGCTGTTTTGCTTGCGATAAACATTTCTACAGTGCAGTACGATGCAATCTTATGTTATCAAAATACTCGACACTTTAGAAAATTTTTAAACATTGAATTTTAATTTCAATACTGAAGTAAGTGTCGTCAAAAATTTTTTAGAAGAAAAATTTGTGCCGAAAACTCATACAAATAACAATATTGCATAATATTTATTTTTTCTTCTTAGACAAGAAAAAAAAAATGCACTTCAGATTTATTTGTACTATTAATTCTATTGTTTTAAATAATCTTTATTGGATGGATGCTTGCTCTACAAATCTGATGAAATTTTCAACAAAGTTTCAAATACCTGCAAGTGCTTTTAAATATTGAACATACAATGCATTGTAGGCGATTCCATAACTACGTAATACCATTAAAATTAAAGCACTTTTCTTATTATTAATGAATAACATGTTTAATAGAAAAAAAGAAAAAAAAAAACATATTCAAATGAGCATGCCATGCCGCACCTGAATATTTTTGTTATATTTTAATTCAACTGGGTTAAAAGGACTAAGGCACAAATTCACAGTCGTAAGTTAGATAATAGCAATAGTTTAACCAATAATATTTGATTAACAGCTTTTTGTTTACCATTAGTTAAACCGCCAAATATCATTGATTAACAAGTAGTTAGACAACAGCTGATTCGTTGTAAACTTTATTAGTATTGTTGTTTTGTGCAAAATTTTAGACACATTTCACATGTACGTTGTCAAGTATCTTCTTTGTATTTAGCTGTAACACATTCTTTTTGTTTATTTTCTATTATATTTTGGTTTTCCCGAACCACTAATTCAATATCTTGCACGGTAAAGTTAGACAAGTGAGCACTGTTTTATCCATTTTTAGGGTTCCGTACACCAAAGGTGAAAAGGAACCCTATTGTTTTCGCTACGCTGTCCGTCTGTCCGTCACACGGTATTTTCTCAGGAACCGTAAGAGCTACGGACCTGAAATTTGGACACAGTATGTAGAACCTTGGCCGCTACAACAACAAGTACATGAGAATTAAAAATTAAAGGGTGTTCCAAAACGAGCAACGAAAAATGTTAAAATCCCATGTAATATACATACAATTGTATATTGTAACTTGAAATTTGTAAAATTAGTGTATTTTTATACAGACTACAACAATTAACACTAAAATTTAAAAAAATTAAAATTAAAGGGTGATCCATCAGTTAATGCAATTTTGACTATGTAATTTTGACAATTTGCTATATATTGGAAACCGTCAGAGGCAAACACTTGAAATTTTCAAAAACGGTAAAACTAAAAAAACCGAAAATTATAAAATCGCCAAACCAAAAAAAAAGATCGCCAAAAATTAAAAAAAATCGCCAAAACGAAAAAAATCGCCAAAATTAAAAAAAAATTTCTAACATTAAAATAAATCGCCAAATTCGAAAAAATGTCCAAAACGCGAAAATGTCGCCAAAACTAAAAAAAAATTTAAATAAAAAAAAAATCACAAAAATTAAAAAAATCGCCAAAAATAAAAAAACGCAAAAAACCGAAAAAATTGCCAAAACAAGAAAATAAAGTGTCAAAACTAAAAAAGGAGCCAAAACTTAAAAAAATCGCCAAAAACTTGAAATTTTCAAAAATGGTAAAACTAAAAAAATCGAAAATTATAAAATCGCCAAACCAAAAAAAGTTCGCCAAAAATTAAAAAAAAATCGCCAAAACGAAAAAAATCGCCAAAATTAAAAAATACATTTCTAACACTAAAATAAATCGCCAAAATGAAGAAAAACGCCAAAAATCTAAAAAAATTGCCAAAACGCGAAAATGTCGCCAAAACTAAAAAAAATTAAATAAAAGAAAATTAAAAGTGTAATAGGGTTTTAGCATTCTTTGCTCCTATTAAGAACTTTAGTTAAACAATACACTGTGCATATGAAGCATTAGTTAAACAATACTTATCATTTTAGTTTACTAATAATTAACTAATGACTGTAAATTTGGCCCTAAAATTCTGTTACATGTATACATACATGCACATGCATACATATTAGACATTAAAATTTTTTCCATTAAAAACCAACTACTTGAGCATTCTTTTGACGGAGAAGAAATAAGTTTAAAATCCAAGTTATTTTTTTTTAAATTAATTTCTAATGCAGTGAGCGTTGTTCCTTTCTTCAAGTTCACTATTAGCTGAATAATAAAGTTTTAGTTTATTTAAGTTAGTGTTCCAAAATCTGCATTGGATCTGGGCATAAGTTAAAGAATATACATAAATACATATGTATACTTAACAACATACATGACGCTGTTAAAGTAAACATTCGAAGATTAATAATATTCTGCTTTAGAGAAAAAAATACAACCACACAAACACACAAGCCAAGGCAGACAGATGAAAAACAAACAACAGCTATAATGCTTCTACAATGATTTTATATTGTCTATTGGCTGTTGGCTATTGAGTCAAGGCTTATTCATGTATGGTAGGCTCGCCTGAATTCGCTTTGAAAAATCTCCTTTTCCGATAGCAAAATTAGTGGTTACGTGATGTTTGTTTATTTATTTTCGTTTCGACACCGGAAAAAATGTATTAACCCAATCTGTCGAGATCAACTGTTATGAATTCACATCGTACTCAGTCTTTCTCGATATATTCTCACTTGTAAAAATATATATTACCTAATTAATGATATAATTCAGTGTTGTCAAACGTAAAATTATAGTTGTATGTGTGATAAAATCTCTCTCATTCGTCTCTGAAGTACATAGAAAAAAATAAATCTGCGGCAATAAGGAAAAGGTGCTTAAGTCATATTTTACTGTTTTGCAGGAGAGCATTTTTAAGCGTTCAAGTCGATTTTCAGAAATTTATTTCTTTTTCAGTTAAGTTGGGGAATTCTCTGTTATCCTTTAGTTTTTTAAGCAAACATTGTTCTAGACACTATAAGTAATACATTTAAGTTGAAATATACCAAAGTGCAACCTCAATTAAGCAATTATTCCAAATGAGATTAGGAGTCTAACTTCCTGAAAAATTACACAAATTAATTGAAATTTTGACCATGGGTACTTTCAAATATGTAGATTACGGAAGTATCATTAACTCAAAATCAGCTTATCTCGACTTAAGCACTTTTCCTTTTTGCCACAGAAATATTTGCAACAAATGCAGTTTAGTGAAACAGCTCAAAATATATAAAAAAGAGTCTATATGATAGAAAACTAAAAATAAGGAATAAAAATTAAATAAAAAGTTTGGGGGCGGTCCATATTTTTCGAGTTACGGGGCTGTGAACTTTTCATAGGAAATTGTGATGAATTTCTAAAAATAAATTTTTAAATATCTTATCTGATAGAAACTTGAAAAATAAGAAGAAAAAATTAAACAAAAAATTGGCTGCGTACAATATTTCCCGAGTTATTGGTCTTTTAAGTTTTGATTTTAAATACAGTTTAGTGAAGCTGTTCCAAAAAACCAAAATGTCTTTTTAATATATATTCATTTATTTCCTTAAAATACATTGGATGTCGCAAAAAGCATTACTGATCATAGAATATTTTTCGCATACCACTTTTTTTCTTTCACTGTATCTATAAAAAATTTTAATGGACCCGCTGCGCATGTGTTATCGTCGTTGTTTCATTGACGACTAAATGGAAGAGAATAGGAATGTGTGTGATTTTAGTTTGCACAATGGTGCCATGAAACTGACATCGTTGTTATATTTTATAGTAAGTAGCAGTCATTGGTAATTTTTTTGCTTTTTATACCAAAAAATGGTAAAAGGGTATATACATATAGGTTTGTCATTCCGTTTGTAATTTCCAGAATATTAATAAGCGAGCCATAAAGTATATATATTCTGGATCCTTATGCATAGGGAAGACGAATAAGCGATGTCCGTCTGTCCGTCTGTCTGTACGTGAAATCGGTTTTCCGAAGCTCCCAGAAAAGCTAGAGACTTCGTTCTTGGACTGGTGTGTCAGAAATGGTCCAAAAAAGATTGGTATTGAAAATCAGCAAAATCGAGCAGACGGTTTCAGAGCTGGGAAACTTAAACTTCATTTTGCCATACAAAATAACTACCGAAAACTAGTTATTATTATTTTTTTATTAAATAAGCTTATTTTATACTTCAGTATGAATAAAATTGGTATTTTTAACTAAAAAAATTAAAAAAAAATTGAAAAACTTAAAAAGACGTTTCCAGGATTGGAAACCTTAACTTTTTTTTCTTACACAAAAGTAACATACTAAAACAAATTTTTCCTGTTTTTTCTATAAATTAAACGTAGCTAATGTTTTTAAAAGAAAGAGATTGATGTAAGAAATCAGAAAAACAAAAAGGATGATTCCAGGGTTGGAAAACCTACGATTTTTGTGATATATAAAATTAAGTACCGTAAGCTAGTTTTTTATTTATTTTTATTAAATAAACTTATTTTATACTTCACCACGAATTAAATTGGTATTTCAAATAAAAAAAATTAAAAAAATTTAAAAAGACGTTTCCAGGGTTGGTAAACTAATTTTTTTTCTTATACAAGAGTAACTTACTTAAACAAATTTTTCCTATTCTTTATAAATTAAACATATCTTATATTCTTAAAAGAAAAAGATTGGTGAAAGAAATAAAAAAAGAAATCAAAAAGGATGATTCCAGGGTTGGGAAACTGAAACTTTTTGTGATATAAAAAATTAACTACCGAAAATTAATTTTTATTTTCTTTATTAAATAAACTTATTCTATACTTCAGTAGGAAAAAAATTGGTATTTCAAACTAAAAATTAAACTTAAAAAAATTAAAAAGATGTTTCCAGGGTTGGAAAACTTTAAGTTTTTTTTATACAAAAGTAACTTACTAAAGCAAATTTTCCCTTTTTCTGTATAAGTTCAAGATATCTTATATTCTTAAAAGGAAGACATTAGTATAAGAAATCAGAAAAATTAAAAAGTTTGATTTCAGGGTTGGAAAATCCACACTTTTTGTAATATAAGAAATCAGCTACCGAAAACCAATTTTTATTTTTTTTATAAAATAATTTTATTTTATACTTCAGTACGAATGAATTTGGTATTTCAAAATAAAAAAATTAAAAAAATTAAAACGACGTTTCCAGGGTTGGAAAACCTTATTTTTTATGTAAAAGTAACTTAGTAAAACAAAATTATTCTTTTTTAATATAAATTAAACATATCTTGTATTCTTAAAAAACAGATTGGTATAAGAAATCAAAAAAATCAAAAAGGAGGATTCCAGGGTTGGGAAACTTACACTCTTTGTGATATCAAAAACTAACTACCGAAAATTAATTTTTATTTAGTTTTATTAAATAAACTTATTTTATGCTTGAGTGCGAATAAAATTGGTATTTCAAATAAAAAAACAATTAAGAAAATTTAAAAAGACGATTCCAGGGTTAGAAAACTTTAACTTTTTTTGTACAAAAGTAACTTACTAAAACAAATTTTTCCTTTTTTTTCTATAAATTAAACATTTCTTAAATTCTTAAAGGAAAGAGATTGGTGTAAGAAATCAGAAAAATCAAAAAGGATGATTTCAGGGTTGGGAAACTTACACTTTTTTGATATATAAATGTAGCTAAGTCTAATTAATTTTTATCTTTTCCTTTATAAATTATATATATTTTACGTTTTGGAAGGAAAAGTTTGGTATAGAAAATTATAAAAATAAAAACCACAGCTCCAGAGCTGGAAACTTTGATTTTTTTTCTGGACTTTAAGGTAACTAAATAAAACATTTTTTTTTGAATTTCCTTTTTTTCACTTAACACACTTTCTATATTTTTTTAAGAACTACTAGATTGGTATAAGTAATCAGAAAAATCTAAAATTATGATTCTAGGGTTTGAAAATTATTATTTTTTTCTTTGTACATAAAAGTAACTATGTGCTTATATATGTATATCTATACTACATAAACGCACTTTGGTAAAGGGTATATAAGATTCGGCACAGCCGAATATAGCACTCTTACTTGTTTTTTACTATTTAGATTTAATATTAAAGCGTAAAAGTACGCATAAATTGTGCGCTGTAACTTACAACGTAAACCAGTACTGTCAGTATGTGTCACATTGCACCAATGTATGTCGGCGCCCGCGTTGCAAACGAGCGTGATGATAAATTTAGCATAAGCTTGTTTGGTTTTATAAAAAAAAAATACCAAAAGTTTATATACAAATGCTTCATATTTAAACAATAACTTAATTTTTGCTTACATTGTAAGCGAAGTGAAAATTAGAAAATAAAAATTAATAGTATATATTCTATCATCAAAATTTATAAGGAAAAAAATTTGGAAATGGAAAATTTTTTACATATGTACATTACAATCATTTAATTGTGCTGCTTACACGATTCAATTCAATTTTCAATTGAGTCGGTTATTGTCCAAATCAAAACGTGTATGAATTTGTCAATTGATTAGTTTGGCAGTTGCCAAGTTGGTTGAAGAAAAATCAAAAGATTTTGATTTTAAAGAAAAAATATAAAAATTAGTGAATAATAGAATAGAAGTTTTAAATTTTTAAATTTGTAATTGCGAACATAATATAAATTTGACAGTTGAATGAAAATCTTTCAGCTTATGAAGTGTATGGCCAATAATCCATTCAATTGAAAGACTCAATTCACAGTTGAATTGAAATGTGTATGGGGTGCTTTACTGACGTCATTGATTACACTATGCAATAAAAAAAAAAAAACTCTAAAATGAAATGTGTTTTTAGCTAATTTAGGGTCGCTGAATACGAATATGGCACTCATTTATTTTTCTTAAGAAGCGTTTTCGAGATATTCGCGAAAAGCGTGTTTTTTTATGCAGTTTACAAAGATATTTCCAAAAATCTTTGTTACTTGTGATTTTGTTTTTTCAGTTTTTGTAATATTTTAGTTTTAGCGATGTTTTTTTATCTTTGGCGATTTTTTTCTCTTTGGGGGTTTTTCGGTGTTTGGCGATTTTTTTGGGAATCTACCGATTTATTTTATTTTTGGTGATATTTTTCATTTAAGCATTTATTTCGTTTTGACGATTTTTAATTTTTTTTTTTACAGTGAATACGTTTACTTTAAGCGATTTTTTGTTTGGCACTGTTTTCATTCTGTTGATTTTATCGTTTGTGGCCAATTTTTTTTTTTGCAAATTATCGATTTTTTTATTTTTGGTGATAATTTAAGCGAATTTTATGTGTTGGCGATTTTTTGTTTTAGTATTTTTAAATTTTGAGATTATTTAGTTTTAATGTTTTTGGACATTTCAAGATACAGCAAGTTGTCAAGTTTTGGTTTCCAAGATACAGCAAGTTGTCAAAATTACAATAACTGATAGAATACCCTCTAATTTTGATTTTTAAATTTCAGTGTTAATTATAGTAGTCTGCATAAAAATAGAATATTTTTGAAAATTTCAAGTGTCGATATACATATATTTGGTTACTCGCCTTGGAACACACTTTAAGTTTTAACTTTATCTGTCATGTCTTTGTTGCTGTAGCGGCTAAAGTTTTACATATGTATATCCGTAGCTCTTACGTTTCCCTAGAAAACAGCCTGTGACAGACAGACAGATGGACGGACGGACGGACATCGTAGCGAAATATAGAATAGCGTTCCTTTTCACCTTTGTCGTACGGAACGCTAAAAAGGAGAATGTATCTGCCAAATACTTAATCGAGTCATTACTAAAAAGCAGCGAAGTTAACATCGTGGTATTCCAGCAGAGAATTATTTAACATTGTGTGTTTTAAAAGCTCTTGATATCAGTGTTGAGCAAGTAAACTGTTTTGATTTGAGAAGAATTTTGCACTAGAGACTAATTAAATATATTCCAACGTACAAAAACAAAGTTTTAAAAGCTAAAAATGTAAAAATAATAATCCACCAATTCTTCTTCATTTGGAATTCAAAAAGAAGAATTATAAAAAAATTAATTAATTAAGGAAAAGTACTACAAATACACATGTTAAAAGAGTTAGGGCAGCAGAATATTATAGAAAAATATAAGATAGAGCATTTTATAGAAAAGTGCCGAAGAAGTACGAAATTAACCCTTAAACATGCATTTTTGATTTTAAGTAATTTCTGGTGAGTCCTGAGATCAATATTTAAGAGTACTTTTATGTTCCCTTTTTGTAAAGGGCCAAAAAGTCACATACGCGCAATGCATTAAACACATTCACTACAGCAAGCTACCGACTACCAAATGTCAAGGATAGAAGAACACACATGTTTATGTGAGAATGATTCTTTTGAAGACAGCAAGGCAACATGGCGACAGGTTGCTGTCTATGCTGATTTTGTCGTTGTAGTCCAATTAAACTAATTTCTATTTCCTTGGCTACAATGAGAATATTCAGTGTTGAAATTATAATACAAAATGTTGAATGAATGATTTTGTACAATTATTTCATATTATTTAACAGAAACAACAACCAAAATTTACATAAAGAATAAATTGATTCATTTTTGTACTTTTACGTGAAATAAGTACATTTTAAAAGAGTAATTTAATTTTTATAAATGCAAAATATTTGAAAGTGGCAATACTGAACTATGTATTTGTACTTGAATATCAGCTGCAGAACACACGACTTCAAATGCCGCTAGCAGCATTTGTGGCCTCGTCGCCGTCTACTTAATTATTTTGGAGACGGCAGCAGCACCATCTGCATGTTGACTTGCTGTCTTCAAAAGAATCATTCTCATATAAACATGTGTATTCTATCCTAGACATTTGGTAGTCGGTAGCTTGCTGTGGTGAATGTGTTTAATGCTTAAGCAGCAGCATTTGTGGCCTCGTCGCCGGCTACTTAATTATTTTCGAGACGGCAGCAGCACCATCTGCAGCTGATATTCAAGTACAAATACATAGTTCAGTATTGCCACTTTCAAATATTTTGCATTTATAAAAATTAAATACTCTTTTAAAATGTACTTATTTCACGTAAAAGTACAAAAACGAATCAATTTATTCCTTACATCAATTTTTGGATATTATTTGTGTTAAATAATATGAAATAATTTTACAAAATCATTCATTCAACATTTTGTATTATAATGGCAACACTGAATATTCTCATTGTAGCCAAAGAAATAGAAATTAGTTTAATTGGGCTACTATGACAAAATCAGCATAGACAACAACCTGTCGCCCTGTTGCCTTGCTGTCTTCAAAAGAATCATTCTTATATAAACATGTGTATTCTATCCTAGACATTTGGTAGTCGGTAGCTTGCTGTGGTGAATGTGTTTAATGCATTAGGAGTTACAGGGTTAAAATGTTACACATGGTTTATTAAATTTTTCTCTTCACTACTCTCTATCAGAATCAGCCGTTGGAACTTTATTGTTTATTTTTGTGTTGTACATTGTAACGCTTTGGAAGAGGCTACCCTTTTGGAAAGTAAATAGATGTAGTTTGCTTATGCGATTGAAACTGAGGAGGTTATTAAATTTAAAAGCGTTCAGTGCCTCGAGACTTATTATAAAGAACAAACAAACATTAAATTATCAAATACGTCAATACACAAACGAATAAGCAAATGCAGATTAATATTTATATAATGATTAAAATGATTAAAAAATGTCTTCAATAATATGTATGTAGTAGTAAAGTATTTCTCTCATTTGTATAAAATAATTACATGCACAAATTTGTGTTTATTTGATACTCGTACTAACCACCTCCTTTATCTAAACGACACTTCCTAGACAGACAAGAAAGTTATCAGCATATGTACTTGATTCGGAGCAATTTTGTTTTTCATATTATCAACCTAAACTGCTTTCAACTCTGATTATCTAGCGTCAATGGATACGAGCACGACCACGATTAGGATTTATTAAAATTTACATTCTTCTAAGCAAACATTTCATAAATGCAGGAACACATGCTGCTTGTACACCTCAATGTGTATTCAAATGAATTTGACAGATAAGAAAATATTATAATCGTAGCAATATTATTGCTGGTACCTATTAGTGCCCAGAACAAGACTATTTATAAGACCTTTCAAGACATGAGAGATTTTTTCCAATGCTTTACTACAGCGAAATATTCTAAAGGAATCGCTAAACAACACTGTTGGCAAGACAAACCACCGAAAAAAATTACTTGCCAACAGTGTTGCTTAGCGATTCTTTGAGAATATTTCGCTGTAGTAAAGCATTTGAAAAAATCTCTCATGTCTTGAAAGGTCTTATAAATAGTCTTGTGCAGGTTACTAGTACCTATATATAAAAATGTGTTTTGTACTCTTATTAACGAGTACATATGTATGTATGTATGTATATACTATGTATTCAGTATATGTACATGTGTACGATAATACAAGTGATAATTTTAATGACTGTATTTAAAACATAATTAAATTTATAAATGAAATTTGCGTGCGAAGCTTGTTTGCGGGTCAATATAACGGTCGTCTCTATTCATGTGTTTTTCTATGTTTTTCTATTGTATTTCAAAATTGCAATAGCACACATTTACTAGTATCTTATTTTTAATTTTTTTTAGTTGTATTAAACAGCACACACACACATTCATGACATTTAAAATAATTTTGTATAAAAATAAATTAATGAAAAAAATATAAATAAAAATTCATTGCCAAGGTTTCCTTAATTGTTGTTATTGTTATTTTAGTTTTTATATTTTGTGCTGAAAAGTGCAACTATAATACATTGGGGCCTCAAAAGACGGCGCCGAATATAAAATGATTTTTTTAAATTTAATATATTTATTACACCTTAAGTCATGTGCATTTTTGCTTCTAAATATCAAATAAATCTTTGAAAAACTTTAATAAATATTTAAAAATTATTAAATAAATTTATAAAAATCGAGACTAGTACAACTCTAAATTAAAATGCTGCATAATATAAAAATACTTTTTAATTTGTTCAAATGTAATCTACTAAATATCTCGACCACAGAAATATATGACTTATGCCCATTTCTTAACTTAATAATCAAACTGTAATTATTTTTAAGTTCTAATTAAATACGAAATTGTGTTTTTGAGTGCATAATTAAATAATAATTAAATGCCCAACCTTGTGTAATTAAGTATTACTTAAGTTTTATGAGCGCACCATATGTTTTTATGCGTGTGTGTGTTTATTGCAAACATACACATGAACATCATGTTGTTGGGTTGAAAACATCATGTGGTCGTATTAGGACGAATTTCGTTTAATTTGCATAAATACATAACATAAACAATTAATAGTTTCATATTATGTTATAAATAAATAGAAAAATGCATTCTGATGCTCCTTTGGTTTCATAAAATGTGTTTTTATGCAATTTTAATTTTCTGCATTTTGATAACCTAACTTTTTTGTTTATGTTAAACAGCTGTTCTTTGGAAAGCTTTCCATAATATTTGGAAATTTTTTAGTGCTGCCGTACTTTCAACGTAATTTAATAATAACTTTAATTAACTACTGAAAAAATGAAATCGTATTTAATTACAACTTAATTTTAAATAAAAATTAGCTAATTATGTACTTAATTTTTCAGTTAAAAACTAGGGGTTAGACCACTTTCATAATATTAAGGGCAAAAATGTTTTTCAATGGTGTTTGTTTTGCATAATAAATCTGGATAAATGTAAAAAAAACTTGGTGTAAACGGTATAGATTTTGATACAAAATACATTGAAACTGATTATTGAGGGGCATAGCTAGTTTCTATGTGCATTTCACTCTTGCTGATGCAGTTGATTAGGGAACCTTTACCCAACAATTTCTTATAACAACTAGAGATATTATAGCAAACTTTGATTTAAGCTAATAAGAAGTTTAATATATTTATATTACAGCTGAAAGAATAAGCAAATAATCAGCATGTTTTTGATGTGTAAACATCTATACACTAGGGGGTAAAAATCTTTTGACTTTGATTTCTTTGCTGAGATTTCTTTGCTGAGATTTTTTTTCTTTCACAGCATTGTCAAATCGGTGTGAGCTATGTATGAGTGTATTAGTGTTTGAAAGAAGCAATACCAAGCAGAGAAATAAGTCGACCGGCTCGAAGCCGACGGTATATTTCCGTACACCAAAGGTGAAAATGAACCGTAAGAGCTACGGACTTGAAATTTGGACACAATGTGTAGACATTTGGCCACTACAACAACAAATACATGAGAGTTAAAAAGTAAAGGGTGTTCCAAAACGAGCAACGAAAAATGTTAAAATCCCATGTAATATACATACAATTGTATGTACATATATACACTTGAAATTTTAAAAGTTAGTGTATTTTTATACAGACTACAACAATTAACACTAAATTTAAAAAATTTAAATCAATGGGTGTTCCATCAGTTAATGCAATTTTGACTTTGTAATTTTGACAACTTGCTGTATCTTGGAAACCGTAAGAGCAAAACTCTTGAAATTTTCAAAAACGGTAAAACTAAAAAATCAAAAAAATATAAAATCGCCAAATATAAAAAAATCGCCAAAAACAAAAAAAAATCTCCAAAACGAAAAAAAGCACCAAATTAAAAAAAATCTCTAGGACTAAAATAAATCGCGAAAAACCGGAAAAATCGCCAAAATGAAGAAAATCCTTAAACAAAAAAATCGCCAGTATAAAAAAATCGCCAAAATGAAAAAATCGCCAAAATGAAAAAAACGCCTGAATAAAAAAACCCCAAAAACAGAAAAAAATCGCCAAAAGGAATAAAACCCCAAAAAAACAGAAAAAATCGCCAAAATGAAAAAATCGCCAAAATGAAAAAAATTGCGAAAATTAAAAAAACCCGTAAAGAGAAAAAAACGCCAAGACGGGAAAAAGCGATAAAACTGAAAAAAATCGTTTAGCTGAAAAAACTTAAAAAAAGGAAGAAAGCTAAATAAAAAAAAAATTATCAAAACCGAATGTGCGCGAGTCAAGGTCGCACTTTACTGAATTTATTTTAATTGCAATGCGTACACAACAACATCAACAAGAAAAACAGCAACAACTAACCGATGAACAACAGGAATTTAAAATTAAAAAGTAAAAGTAAAGGCATTTACCATAGATGAGCACTGCAGTACCACTAAAGTTTCAGTAAAAACAATAAAAAATGTTTAACAAGTAAATTTTTACTGATTACTAAAATTTTTTTCTACAATTTTTATAAATTTCCTAAATGATTTGTTATATGATCAGGTGCATTGAATTTTCAGTAATCAGTAATCATAATGAAAGTCTACCAAGTGGCTAAATGTTTTTCATACAAAAGTTTCAAAATTTGAATGAAAAAACTTTGCTACTTGCTACAATTTTATTATGATTACGGCCCTACGATTTTACTGGGAATGCAAATTAAATTTCATTAGCAGTAAAAATTTACTGAATTTTTTTAGTAATCAGTAAATTTACTGCTTACTGCAATTTTGAATGCAGTACATATACATATACTGCAGTGTGCCCATTTACTAACCAAATAAGTTTAATAAAACAAACAAAAACCAACAAATTCATATGTATTTACAATATTGAAAGTTTTTATACTTTTAATTAATTAATTTAAAAAAAGATACTAAAAGCATAAGTACTTCCAACTTAAAAAAAAATTTTCATTACTAGATGTTTACACATCTCCTCTGTGATCGGACTCACATTGCTTTATTTTTATTTTATTAAGTGGTAAAAGTTAAGAACTTTTACCACTTTTTTTATTTTACGCCACTGTGCGTTACCTTAATATAGAAAGGTCCTAACTCATATTTTTTGAAATCAATTTTTTTGTATATTTCAATAAAAGAACATCTAATGTATCGAAAAATGCAAAAATCTCGATTTAAAAAATAAATGAGTTAGGGCCTTTCTCTATTAAAGTAACGATATTCAGTTTTAATTTCTTATTTTTTTGTAGACAAAGTTAAATTATACGCTGCTACAATGGAACAATGTTTATTACTTTAATTTGTAAACACAAGACCGCATTACATAGCTGATAACATAACCCTCATTTTACTCAACAGAGGACTGACTTCTAGAGAATGGTGGCAACATCCAGGATTTATGTAATAATTACTTTTTATTATAAGAAATTTGCGCCATATTATATGTGAAAAATATTGTGCCACTTATTGCCCAATATATGGCAAAATGGAAATAAATGACGAATAGCATATAAAATAATAATGTATAATGGATGGGCCGCTTAAGGCTATTATTCCCCACTTTTATTCCGCACGTGGAAGGTTTTAGAATAAACAAAACGGTGAACACTTTTATCACCATGTACATATGTATGTACATCAGCAGCTTAGCAAAGAAATTTTCTTTTATGGGTTGCTACGTCTCACTACCTTTTGTCTATGGTGCTTGAAGAAATTAGCAGAGTTTTGAATTTGAAATTTTCGTTATTTTTAATTTGACAACCGCTGCTTATGCCTTGGCATCTCTCTGATTTGAAGTCACTCTTGTATTATTTTCTTTATTATATTAATATCTATAAATCTCTAATGTCGCCAATAATGCCGTCGAACTGGTTCTCAGTGTAATTATTTTATTAAGTGTTTGTAAAAGCATTATGAAGCAAACACAAACGATTGCGTTTGCCAAATGAGCAAAAACAAAGTGCAAATTATTATTTTTTTTTTGCTTTGTTGTTGATTTTTAAACAATAAATAAGTATTTTCATCCACTTTTCAAAACATTTGCAGAACATCAGCGTCAACAGCTGAACCATTCAAAACGATCGCTTAGTGAAAAAATAATTAAATAAATTTTTTACATTTTGCAAATGAAAATTTTCTATTACGAATAAAAATTGGAATTTTAAATTAAAAAAAAATAAATAAAAAATACAAAAAGAAAGGTGTGTTCGATATAAAAAATATACATAAATTATATTTCCTAAAGTAATTGCAATGACAAATTGAACTGACTGAAAGTGTTAGCCAGGAGATAAGCTGTAATTTGTAATTGAGTTATTTGTGTTATAATATAAACCGAAATACACTATAAAACATTGTTTATAATTCACAAAAGCAACACAAGGGCGGCTGAAATGCTTTTCCGCATTAAAAAAAAATTACATACTTTATATAAATATAAACATGTTGTGTCTTGATCAAATATAAATATTAGTTAAATAATTAATAAATTTCGAAAATAAATATGTAGGCACTAATTTGTTGCTTGAAATAAATTACCTGGAGTCTAATAAAAGTTTAAGAAAGAACACACGTACGATATGATTACTAAAAGAAGCACTTCGAGCTAGTTGACATAGTAAAGGTTGCAAAAGTGTTGCACAGTGGCTTAGAACTGAGGATAATTAGTTAAAAAGTTTAAAACTTAGCAATTCAAAAAATTAAATTAAATTATATTAAATTAAATTAAATTAAATTAAATTAAATTAAATTAAATTAAATTAAATTAAATTAAATTAAATTAAATTAAATTAAATTAAATTAAATTAAATTAAATTAAATTAAATTAAATTAAATTAAATTAAATTAAATTAAATTAAATTAAATTAAATTAAATTAAATTAAATTAAATTAAATTAAGTTAAATTAAATTAAATTAAATTAAATTAAATTAAATTAAATTAAATTAAATTAAATTAAATTAAATTAAATTAAATTAAATTAAATTAAATTAAATTAAATTAAATTAAATTAAATTAAATTAAATTAAATTAAATTAAATTAAATTAAATTAAATTAAATTAAATTAAATTAAATTAAGTTAAATTAAATTAAATTAAATTAAATTAAATTAAATTAAATTAAATTAAATTAAATTAAATTAAATTAAAGTAAATTAAATTAATAAATTAAATTCAGTTTTCTGGTAAATTTATCATGCATCCTTTACCAAGTGCTGCTCCCCTCATTTATAATAAAAGTTAAAATTAATTAACATTGTATATACCTGTGTGTGTATGTACATATGTATATATGTATGTATGTATGTATGTATTTTTTGCATAAAGACTTTCATATAAATTAACAACAAATAACAAATAATCGATTAAATAAAATTAAGGTTGAATAACCTTCAAATAAAAAGGCATTGGCATACATTCATTTTTAATTAAAAAAAAATATAAAGTGATAATTGTTTATTTAAATACTTAAACTCAATTTTTCTTAATCAATCGAATAATGATGATTAAATCACTGCAATAGTGCAAATTCATTGATTGGACGAATGCCAATAATGAACACCAGACATCAGCAAAAACGGTCAATTAGGCAAACTGAATGCAAATTTGAAAAAGTATTATCTATGTCATCTTTTAGGGACTGGACTTTGAAAGTACAAAGTTTTTATTCTATGTTAATTTTTAATTAAAAAAATACATGCATGCAGTCACATAAATACATACATACATACATACATACGTACGTACACACCTTTAATATTTCCTTTGCTATGCCGAGGAAAGGTGTAATATTTCCTGATATATTTTCTAGATTAGTGATTACATTTTATTATAAACTTTTTTGTTTGCCTTGCAATTTTCTCTTACTTTTGTTGAGTACTGTGTGTGCCAAAGACCTTTTGTTTTTGTTTTTTTACCAGAAATTTATTGCAAAAACGTGTTTTTTTCGCCAAATTTAATTTTTATTGTAATTAAAAAAATAAATTATTACTGTTTTTAAATAGCGAGCAATAAAAAGGTTGTACAAAAATAATGAGATTTTTTTTATATATTTTTTGTTGTTATTTTTAAAGCGGTTTTTCTTTGTGTATTGGATAGTTTTGACTGAATGATAAAAAATAGGATTTCAACTAAAATAAAAAATGAGGCGGCAAAAAATCAAGTACCAAAAAGTTAAAGTTAATTGAAATTCGGTCATAATTGGAAAGACAGAAACTTATGCGTATAATTACACTGTACTACAAAAATAGAAAAATAAAAAAAATAATATACAAGTTTCTAGTATTGAACCAACAAATTCCCTTTTTTTTAGACCGAATTCGAAGTTTGCCCAAATTTTTCTAATTTCGCGAACCGAAGGCGAATAAATTCGTAAATTGTGAAAAAAAAATTCGTTAATTAAAACCTTGCGTTAGATAAAATTGACACCATTGAAATTGTTGGTGAATAGTCCTCATAGTATTTATCAAGAGTAGTCTTTTTTCCATTTTCTTCTCAAATCATGCAATAGTTTGCTATCAATGGCTGTCAAATACAAACTAAATGACGCAGCTTGTTTAAAATTTGGCAGGAGTCAGCTGACAGTTTCGTATTGAGTGGAGTTGCCTTTTTAGTTAAGAGGTGGGAAATTCAATAAGTTGTGGACTTATATACCCGCCCTCGTACAAAAAAGAGGAGTGGAAGAATGTTTAACATTTTACACAAAACTGTTAAATCCTTCCTTTCGGGTACGAATCCCGAATCTAGCTGGACAAAAGTCATAAATGTTAGCGTCTCAAAAAAAATAGAAGAAGAAGAGAGGTATCTTATGATACCCGGTTAGAGCTATGCTACTTACATATATAAAATAATTTTCATGTGTTAAATAACAATGCAATAAAATTATATTATATGATGTCAAATTCGCCGCAAATATTTCAAAATGTTTCCATTTAGTTCCCATTGTGCAAAAAGAATACAAAAAAAGTTACCAATCGTTCTCAATGTTTTATTTTTATTTCACTCACTTAAAAAACAAAACAAAATCAAAAATGTTGTGACGTTTATTTTCGTACTCTTGTTTCAAGTACAAATAAATCAAAAGATAATAAATAAATTTATAACAATAGTAGTCTCGACTTTTGTGTCTGACATAAGGAGCATAGCTCTAACAAAGTGCATTTCTGGACAGCCAAGAAAGAGCCTGAAAGAAAAAGCGTTGATAACATGGTTTTTTATTTGTGATCGATGAATTTATATTTTATTTTAATAAAATTATTTGTCAAGTTATATAATACAAATTATTTTAATTTTTTTATATTTTATTTAAATATCTTTTACTTCAAAAGATTTCTGTTATTTAGACAAGAATGAAAACAAACAATGAAACTGATTATTTATTTACAAAAGAAATCTCGAATACGTATAAAGTTCTTAATACCTGAACTTCACTGTTTGATGATATAGAAAGTTTTAAATAATTTTTCAAATCCAAAAATCACTAAAATATTAAGCACAACATACACGTTTCAATTGAATTGTGAATTGAGTCTTTCAATTGAATTGATTCTTGGCCACACACTTCATAAACTGAATTGAAAGATTTTCATTCAACTGTCAAATTTATATTTTTTTCACAATTAGAAATTTAAAATTTAAAAATTCTATTGCATTCATTCATTAATTTTTATATTTTTTATTTAAAATTCAATGAAATTAAACACAATTTTAAAAATACATAACTTTTTCTATACAAAATAAAGGTCCAAATATAAATTTTGACACCTAATCAAGAGACTCGAGTACACACAGCACAATCGAATTGAACGATTTACTAGTCAACATGAAAAATAAAAAAAAAAGATTTTGATTTTTCATCAACCAACTCGACAACTGCCAAACTAATCAATTGACAGAGCCATACACGCTTTGATTTGGACAACAACCGACTCAATTGAAAATTGAATTGAACCGTGTATGGGGGGGCTTTACAAGTTAAAGTGAATTTGTTAATATTATATGATAAATTAATATATGCTGCAGAAATTCGTAATAGCGAAACACAATTGTTTTAGCTTAAAGCACCCCATACACTATTCAATTCAATTTTCAATTGTGTCGGTTGTTGTTCAAATCAAAGCGTGTATGGCTCTGTCAATTGATTAGTTTGGCAGTTGTCGAGTTGGTTGAAGAAAAATCAAAAGATTTTGCTTTTTCATGTTGACTATTAAATCGTTCAATTCGATTGTGCTGTGTGTGCTCGAGTCTCGTGATTAGGTGTCAAAATTTATGTTTTTATCTTTATTTTGTATAGAAAAAGTTATGTATTTTTAAAATTGTACTTTATTTCATTGAAATTTAGATAAAAAATTTAAAAAGTGATGAATGAATGCAATAAAAGTTTTATATTTTTAAATTTGTAATTGTGAAAAAAATATAAATTTGGCAGTTGAATGAAAATCTTTCAATTCAGTTTATGAAGTGTGTGGCCAAGAACCAATTCAATTGAAAGACTCAATTCACAATTGAATTGAAACGTACCCCATACACATTAACAAATTGAGCTAGAATTTTTTAACTATTTTTTTTCTCAGCAGCCTCAAAACCATATAGACTGACCATCAAATAATTTTGTTCAGTTAGATGCAGGATTCATCCCACTGTGCGTTATATAGTTTTCAATGCCAATTTGCCCCAATAGCTCAATAATTTGCAAAAAAAAAAGAATTTTAAATAAGATCTTGAAGTAAAATTTAAAAAATGTAGATGCATGCATGTATATTTATGGTCTCTAATGTTAGAATCATTCATTAAAAAAAATTCTTCTTATTCGGTATTGTATTGCAGTGTTAAAGAAATATATGGGCAATTCCACAGAATGTCACATACGATGTCACGTACGTTGTATTTCAGATCAATGCGGTTAGATTTTTCCTTATATTTTACCAAAGGTGGAGCTACTTACGATACTCAAGAGAACATAGAGGAATATAGAAAAATTTAAATTGTCTCTGATATACAAGCTTAACTGATTGGTCAACGTACGTGACATCGTATGTGACATTCTGTGAAATTGCCCATATGTGATCTTCATAGTAACTGATCCTTAATTTTTAAGTAGATTCGCCTCGTACCGATTTTTCTGAATTTTTAATATTTTTTTTAGCCTTTTTATCGAGTGCTAGCCTATGTAATCTTATCTTTATTTGATCGCTTGGCTATTTTTACAAAAACTTAGAGATTTTACTATTCTATTTTTTACTCTACATATTACTTTTCTACTGACCTTTTAAAGATAACAAACAATGCTTTGAATTATAGGTTTTTCTTTTCAGTTTATTATCAGTTATTGCAATAAGAGATTATATGACTGACAATGTGTTTTGTTTATAGATTAGTTTTTTTTTTTGCAGAACAAATAAATAAATAAGTAAATTAGAAATTATAATATTAATAAACGAATGTGTATTGCAACAATTACAGATGCAGACAATAAAATGTCTCCAGTATCTGTTGACTTTGAGTTTATTTTACTGCTGCAGTAGTGGCTACAATATTTTATTCATGGGACCTTTTCCTGCGCCTAGTCACTGGATGTGGCTGGAACACTTTCAGCGCGATTTGCTGAGAAGGGGTCATCACGTAACCAGCGTCAACAATCATCCCACAAAATATCCCCATCCAAATTTAACAGAAATTATTATTGATCCCAAATTTGATATACCCAGCTACTGTAAGTTAAATGATTTTGCTTGAGAAAATCAAAAATAAAAAATTTTCTTTCACCAGTTCCCAAAGAAAATATTTTTAAAATGCGTTTTGCCAGTGACTTTCAAAATCTGCAAATGTGGTGGCATGTGGGCTTATTAACTTCCGAGTATGCTTTAAGCGATCCGAAAGTTAAGTCTTTAATAGAGAGTCGCGATAAGCAATTCGATTTGCTCATCTTGGAGCAATTCTTTCATGAGAGTTTCCTTATGTTTGCTCATAAATTTAAATGTCCTGTGGTAACAGTCGGCACCATGGGCTATGCCGATAATATGGATCATGCCATGGGCTTAATAACACCCTGGTCAGTAATACCACATCTACTGTTATCGCACAGCGATCGCATGACTTTCAGCGAACGATTCTATAATTCGTATTTATCATTGTATGATGCGGTCATGAGGAGATGGTTTTATATGCCACAAATGCAAGCAATGGCTGAAAGGCATTTTAGTTCCCATGTGGAGGGTAAGCGGCAAATATTTAAGTGTTAAAAGCTAAAGAAATAAATAAATATTTTTGTTATAAAAAGCACCTTTGCCTAATGTCAGAGACTTGGAAAAAAATATTTCCCTGATGTTAATTAACAGTCATAGAAGTGTGGACCTGCCCAGGCCCAGCATGCCGGGCTTAATAAATGTGGGTGGAGCTCATATAAAACCAGCCAAACCTTTACCTCACAATATTAAGGTGCGTATGTAACTATGTATTTTATTCAGCCAAGCGTTTTATTAATTTTAAAATTAATTTCCAGTCTTTCATCGATAATTCAACGCACGGTGTTGTCTACTTTTCCCTGGGTTCCTACATGAAAAGTACCGATATGCCCGAGGATAAAATTTCGTTGATTCTGAAGGCCTTTGGCAGGCTCAAACAAAATGTTTTGTGGAAATATGAAAATGAAAGTCTGGGCTATTTGCCCTCGAATGTCATGATTCAAAAATGGTTGCCACAGAACGATATTTTGGCTCATCCCAATGTCAAGGTATTCATTACACATGGCGGCATATTTGGCGGGCAGGAAGGATTGTACTGGGCCAAGCCTATGCTTTGCATACCTCTCTATGGCGATCAGCATCGCAATACCATCAAGTCAGTGAGAGCCGGCTATGCTCGTTCTCTGGTGTTTTCCGACTTAAACGCACAAGATCTGCAAAATAACATTGAAATGCTAATAAATCAGCCACAGTACAAACAGAAAGCTTTAGAAATGTCCAGGAGGTTTCGTGATAATCCCATGCATCCTTTAGACGAAGCTTCCTATTGGATCGAATATATCATACGTTACAAAGGTGCAGATTTTCTCAAGTCCTATGGAGCGTTTATGCCTCTTTATCAATATCTGCTATTGGATGTTTTATTATGTTTAGTTGTGCTTTTAGTTTTAGTTATATGGCTGCCTTTATATTTAATTAAATTATTCTCTAAGTTATTGTTTAAAAAGTCTTCTAAAGCAGATGCTGCTCAACATAAGAAACAAATGTAAATATTTTCAAAGTACAAATTATTTGTTATAGAATAAATATTAGAAAATTATGGATAAGCTAAATTTTTTATAAATAAATATACCTCATTGAAAAAACAAGCTGAAGTAGACTTCAACACAAAAGTTTTTGAAATGAGCTAAAAAAAACTTCATATCGTGCCATAAACGGCAAAAAAGCTTAAGCGCTATAATTTTTGAGCTTAATTTTGTTTACGAAAATCGTTTATTTACGATCGTAGGTAGTCAATTTTCGTCAATAAACGAAGTTCAGAAAATATGCAGCTCAAGTTTTTTTTTTTTTGGCGGTTATGACTCAATAGTTTATAGTAAATCTACTAACAGGTTATTGGGAATCACAATATACAAACGTTAAAAATTTAAGAGCCTCAAACAAAAAAAAAAAACATTTGCCTCAAACAAAAACGTTTTCCTTGATGCAAAAGGTATAGATTTGGATAAAGACTTTAATTTAAATTGACATTTAAATTTAAACAAACACAAAATTTTAAAACTTTGGTTTTTTGGTTTTCATACAAATGCTAAAAATTATGAAAGGCCAAGCAAAGTCTGAATTTGTTTACTATTCTGCGGTGAAAAATTTGTAGGAAAACATTTTTAAATTTTGTTTGTTTGTTTTAGTTTACGTTTGCGTTTATATTACTTGACGTGATTTAGGCAATTAGAGCAATATGGAAAAATTAACTTATTATACCCCAGTTACACAAAAAAGAAAAAAGCTAACAAAAGTAGAATCATACGTTATAGCCTTTTAATCTCTTAGCGATAGTGTCAAAAGTGATTTTCTATTCTTTGCCTAAGTCGACTTAAGTAATATTTAATCCTCACAAAAACATAAATGTGAAAAACGGCCAAGTTCCTATCCAAAATTTCGGCCATTAAAAGTAGTCAGATATAAATTTTGACCAAGTTCTTCTTTGCCACAATACCTAACACAGAAATATATTATGTATGATATAAATTTGTAATCGTAAGGGTGTCATATTATTTCTAGAAAATCTGCCAACTTGACAACATTTTTATCAATACATTTATACATTATTTTCTCCTTTTTTTGGAAAGCTAAAAATATTGCCAAGTTAACAGACTATCTGGAAATTATATGACACCCTTACGATTACAAATTTATATCATACATAATATATTTCTGTGTTACGTATTGTGGCAAAGAAGAACTTGGTCAAAATGTATATCTCACAACTTTTAATGGCCGAAATTTGGGATAGGAACTTGGCCGTTTTTCACATTTATGTTTTTGTGAGGATCTGATTACTTTTTGAAAAGATTTCTATAATAACACTTTTTAAACATAAAATTTCAAGTGTATTTTATTTCTATTCATGATCACTGTGCCAGTTGAAAATGGCAGAGTTATATAAAATAATGGGTTAGAACGTGATGGGTGTTGAATTGTTGACCTTAAAAATGCACCATTACAACGGGTCGCCAGTGTGTATGCAATTTGGTAAGAGGTGACTGGAAGAAACATGTAAAATACAGCATAAATTTTACTGGGCATGACCCCGCCTATTTTCTCAATATATTTACATGTTAAATAAAGTCTGCTTAGCCGAAAACATAAATCAAAAGGATATGCCCAATGTGTATGCAAAGTTTCAATAGTTTAGCTGGTGCTTTTAATTTTTGGAATTTCCGATTGAGTAAATCAATTACTATTTGTCTACAAAATGTCAGAACTCTATATTAATATTACGTAAAATTTTCATGAGCCTGGCCCCGCTGACTTTTATATCTGCTAGTGCTTATTGTTCATGCAAAGTTTGGTATTAAAATGTTAATAAGAAATACCTGAGTATTAAATTAAAAACTGCTAAGCCGAAGTACCTTAACGAAAAAGCTAAGATTTATGGGTGAAGTCACGGCTACTTTTCGAAATAGGGAATTTTTTTTTTGGATAAGTGCAATGTGTATGAAAAGTTTTAATAAAATGTATGTTAATTTTGAATTTGAAGTGCTTGTTCCGCCCTCTGATAGCATCTTCTGGGTTTTCAGATTTTTCTTAGTGATCTCTTATCTAGATTTATTTGTGTATCAAATTTAAGCTCGCTAGTGCGAATTGAAGTTTTAACGTCGTGGCCCCACATACCAGGTAAAACTTTTTGGTTTTAAGATTTTCCCATTGGCTTACGCAGCTACACTTACTAGTTTATAAAATGTCAGCTCTCTAGCGCGAATTATATCTTTAGATTTTATCAGCATTACCTCTCCTCACTATTCCTAACTCAAAATTTTGTTGTGAGCAGCGCTTATAATTCATGCTAATTTTCTTCTAAAATATGCCAGACCGATGTATATTAAACACAATGCTAACACTTACTGGGAGTGATCACGCCCAATTTTTAAGGTGATGCAAGATTTCACTAAATTGGCTTGAATTAAAAGCTGTATATTAAGTATTTAGTTCAAAACAATATTAGCGTGGCCCCGCCCATTCTGGTAAAACTTTTTGGGTTTTAAAATTTTTCTAGTTTGTTTCTCACTTAGACCTACTTGTATATGAAATTTCAGCTCCTTAGCGCAACTTTTCACTTTAAATTTTTATGGGCGTAACCCCGCCCACTTTTCTAAAGTCAAAAGTTTTTTTGGGTCAGTGCTTATTATTCGTGTTTAGTTTCGTTACAAACGGATAATAATAGCTAGATAAATAGTATATCTAAATATGCTGAGCCGCAGGGCATTAAAATGAGGTTTAAATTGTATGGGCGTGTCAACGCCCACTTTTTTAATGAAAAATTTATAGCCTTGCATTACCGCAGTATATATGCCAAATTTCAATAAAATAGCGCTTTAGATTAGCATTTTTAATTCTGACCTTTATGGGCGTAGCCCCGCCCTCCTGGCTAAAATTTCCGAATTTTTAGATTTTTTATTTTATTTCTCATCTAGACCTAGCTCTGTATCGAATTTCAGCTCAATAGCACAAAGTTTAATTTTTATGGGCGTAGCCCCGCCCTCTTGGTTAAAATTTTCGGGTTTTCAGATTTTTCTGGTTCATTGCTCACCTATATCTACTCGTGCACCAAGTCTTAGCTCTCTAGCTATAGCAGAAGTGCTTCATAATATTGATGAGTGAGTCAGTGAGTATGTCTTAAAATATGCACTTTTTGCACCTCCATATCTCCGGAACCTTTCATTGTAAAACTTTCAAACTTCCCATATACGGGCCCTTTCACAATGTACAATTAAAAGCTAACAGGGACTTTAACGGCAACTTTTGTATGAAGAACTGTCAGTTAAAGCTCACGTTAACTCTTAATCATACATTGTGCAAAGGGACGATAAGGTTATATGAATTTATTCTAATTATGATTTAAATTTCATAATTTTACGGTCGCGGGGAACAAAGTTATTAGGGTGGTAAAAACAGCTCGAATGGCTTCCTGTAAATATACACACTGCGTGCATTGCCCAGAACTTGGCCTGGCGCACTGCTGTGCGCCTAGATTATATTAAACAATTCCTCATGATTAACTACTGATTAACTCTATGTTTTGGGTATTTTTTTCACGCAACTAAAAAAGTATCCGGCAGCACTAGTCATGTAGCATATAATTGGCAAAAACAAGAAGCAAAGCATACTTTCAGGCATTTTATAAGTTCAACTATTGTGATTGGTTAAATTAAAACAAATACAATTATGAATTAAACTATTGTGATTGATCAAATCAAATAAAACACATTCAAATCTTTGCAATGAAAAACAAGTCAAATCAAATCAAATGCTGCTAAAATTTGCATATTCTTTTCATATACAAAAAAATGAACTTTATAAAAATAAAGCAAAATATGTTTTCAAATGAGACATAATTAAATCACGACTCTTAATAATTCGTCAAGTTCTTAAACACCCACTCACGGGCACGTTTGTTTCCATAGACAAAACAAAAACTTGACAAAAAAAAAAATTAAAGCGTAAACACATACTTTTTAAGCATAACAACGATACAATTTTGTTTTTAAGTAGAGAACAAATTAAACAATAAAAAAAAAAACTAAAACCCAACCAAAACTTCATCCACATTTTAGCACTGACAAGTTAACGTCATCTAAGTAACCTATGAGTGATATAAAGCGTCTAAGTAATAATGTTTCAGATAAAACACATTAAAAAAAAGTAAAAAATCTGTGGTTATTGTTAGTTTGGTAAAAAAAATAAAACATTTAAAAAGAATCAAGGAACATCCGGTTGTGCGAAATAAAAGAGTAATTAAAAATAAATGAACAAGTTTTTTGGTACTTGCTAAACAAAATTCAAAAATATTTGTTTTTGAAATTAATTTTAACAAGTTTATGTGATATAAAATTTTTTTCGAGATTTTCTTGATAATGACCTTAAGCAGTATACAAAATCTTATTTGAAAATTAATTAAAAAGGTCCTGTGACCTTTGAAACAAAATTAATTGAAGTTTTTAAACTTTTCAGGTTGACAAAAGAACAACGCTTGCAAATCGTGCAAATTTATTTCGAAAATAATGGTTCAGTTCGCGAAGTTTACCGCAAGCTCCGTCCATTTTATGGTCGACATAATCGTCCATCAGAGCAATTAATTCGGTTAACCATGGATCGTTTTCGTACTACGTTTACTCTATGTGATAATACGCATCCGCAGAGACGTCGAACAGTGCGCACCGAAGAAACAATTGCCGCTGTAGAGCAAAGTGTTGAAGAGGACCCGAATGAATCGATTCGCCACCGTGCACAGCAATTGGAGCTTTGTCCATCAACTTTATGGAAGATTTTGCGCAAAGATCTTGGCTTGCGACCTTACAAGATCCAGCTTGTGCAAGAATTAAAGCCGCGAGACCATGCAATGCGTCGTGATTTTGGTGTATGGGCCGAAAATGAGATTGATCTCGATGCTGATTTTCATCGCAAAATTTTGTTCAGTGATGAGGCTCATTTTTGGTTGAATGGCTACGTCAACAAGCAAAATTGCCGCATTTGGAGTGAAGAGAATCCACATGAGACCCTTGAGACGCCATTACATCCACAAAAACTGACTGTTTGGTGTGCTCTATGGGCTGGTGGAGTCATTGGGCCATACTTCTTCCGAAATAATGCTGGAGAGTCAGTTACCGTTAATGGAGACCGGTATAGAGCCATGCTAACCGACTATTTTGTTCCCGAATTGGATGGCATGAATGTGGATGACTTTTGGTTCCAACAAGACGGCGCTACATGCCACACAGCGCACACACAATCGATTTATTGAAGGAAACATTCGATGAGCGCATAATTTCGCGGAATGGACCTGTCAATTGGCCACCAAGATCGTGTGATTTGACACCATTGGATTATTTTCTTTGGGGATATGTGAAGTCGCTCGTCTACGCCAACAAACCAGAAACGTTAGGGGACTTGGAAGCCAACATTCGTGGCGTTATTGCCAACATACGGCCCCATATGCTCGAAAAAGTGGTTGAAAATTGGACCTGTAGAATTGGCTTTATTCGAGCCAGCCGCGGCGGCCACATGCCCGAAATCATATTTAAACATTAATGGCATAAAATTATCCTTCCAATAAAGCCAAATTGATGAACATTAAAACGATTTTCTTGTGTTTTATTTCAATTCAAAGTTCTATACCTCTAAAAAAAACACCCTTTATTATTTAAATTTTTCTTTATAAGGTATAAAGAAGTTTATGTGTCATTGCGACGTGAGAGTGAGTGACAATGAAAATTAATTTTTGTCAAACTTAAGATGCTTGAGAGATTGCAAAACTGAAACATATTTATTTTAAACAGTCACGCAAACATAAGTAAGTAAGTGAACTCTCATGGTGAGTGAGCGTGACCGTGAGTCAAAAGCAAGCGCGTGCATTTTCTGTTTGTTATTAGATTTTTTCAAATATGACAACTTCCATGAAACTAACTTTTGTAAAATTTATTGAATATTTCCTTCAAAGGACACTTGACAGGAGCAAAAGTCCTTTTCACAGTTAAGGTAAAAACTTATTCAAAAAGTGCGATTATGATGGGTATAACAAATGAATAATATAGCAAATTTAAAATGTTTGCCTTTCTGGAACATGGTCTGTATGTGTGTCTTTGGTGTGATTTTTATGCCTAAGTGGTAGTAAACAAATACAGGGTGGGCCAAAAGAAACCAAGGGGTGTAAAAGTTTAATAACTTTTTTGTTTATTAACTTTTTTTTATTTTTTCTTTCAGATTATATAATATACAAAATGGAAATTTTTTTACACTAAGTATGAAAAATGATGTCTCTTAAATGACTACCGTTTTCAGCTTCGCACTGATGGGCTCTTTTTAGAGCATTTTCCATAACATCTTTCAAAACTTGTGGCTGTAGCGTTCGAATTTCTGCAACAATGATTGCCTTGAGTTCAAGGATTGTCTCTGGCTTGTTCACATACACTCGCTCCTTCAAAAAACCCCAAAGAAAATAGTCGGGTGCTGTCAAATCAGGCGATCGCGCTGGCCAAATAATTTCCGAATTTCGAGAAATTATTCGCTCTCCAAAAATTTGACTTAAAAGTGCCATTGTGTCTCGGGCAGTATGGGCAGTGGCTCCGTGCTGCTGAAACCACATACCAGGTCTGTTTTCAAGAGCAGGACGTAAAAAATTTTCTATCATAAACCGATACCGCTCACCATTTACGGTTACAGCACTTCCATCTTCATTCTCGAAGAAGTAGGGCCCAATGACATTTTCAGATGTCATCCCACACCATACTGTACACCTGATGGGGTGCAATTGGCGTTGATGAATGGCTCTTAGATTTTGAGAACCCCAGAAACATCGCTTCAGAGGGCGAAATTCTGACGTTAAAATGTCGACGATATGCTCTTTGCGTTAAAATAATTGATCTCTGGTTTAAATAATAAAATTCTATTGTTCTGGTTCTCTGTTCAGTTGTGAACCTCTCCATTATAAATTCTCCAAGTGTTGTCTATATAATCTGAAAGAAAAAATAAAAAAAATTAATAAACAAAAAAGTTATTAAACTTTTACACCCCTTGGTTTCTTTTGGCCCACCCTGTACAAATCCTGGTCAATAACCATACCTTAAATACCAACAATTTCATCAAAATTGAAAAATGAAATCGTGGGTGGATAAAACTTTTTTAATAAGTGTTTTTTTTTTGGGATTGTTTACGTACTAATAATGCCAAATTATTACTTTACTTAATCAGTAAAATATTTTTTTAATTAAAAATACATTGAAATTGATTATTGAGGCATTTCACTGTTGCTAATGCAGATCATCAGGGAACCTTTACCCAACAATTTCTCAAAAAACTTTCATTTAAACAAATGAGAAGCTCAACAAATATTGTTGCACTAAAAAAAATTAACTAAAATTAAATTAGAGTAAAAAAGTTGTCGGTCGTATGGCGCCAAATCCATTTTTTGCTTCAGACGAGTGAAATATTTATTAATATTTATTGAGTTTGAAAATTTAATTTTATTTACAAAAAAAAAAAAAAAAAATATTTCCAGTTGAAATATTCCTTAAAAAAATGAAAAATTTACTTATTTTTTATTTATTATTTATTTATTTATTTATTTTTAAAGAGAAGTAACACTCAGGCAATGAATGCCTACTAGTATTGCTAGGTGTTACCTCCTTCAGGAAATGGATAGTGATAGAGAAGACAGGCGGTGAAGGAAGAGACAGAGAAAAGCTTCATTCTTTTTTACAACTCTGCTTTATTGCAGGTTTTTAATAATGCAGTGTTGCAGCGCCTCTGGTGTTAAGAGCCCCTTAAATTTTTGAAGCTGTGGTTAGTAGCAATTTTATCGGTTATTTTTCTTCGCCGATTATTCTGCTACACAACGAAGGATTAGGATTATATCTATCGCCAAATTGAAAAAACCCCAAAAACCGAAAAAATCGTCAAAACGCGAAAAAGTCACCAAAACTAAAAAAATCGCTTAAATGAAAAAAAAAATCGCTAAAATTAAAAAAATTGCCAAAATGAAAAAAAAATCGCCAAATTGAAAAAACGCCAAAAACCGAAAAAAATCGCCAAAACGGGAAAAAATCGCCAAAACTAAAAATCTATATGAAAGTCTATATGAAAAAAATCGCCAAAATGAAAAAAATCGCCAAAATGAAAAAATCGCCAAAATAAAAAAAAATCAGTGCCAAAAACCAAAAAAAAAAAAATCGCTAAAACGAAAAAAGCACCAAATTAAAAAAATTTCTAACACTAAAATAAATCGGCAAAACCGAAAAAATCGACAAAATGAAAAAATCGCCAAAATTAAAAAAAATCGCCAAATAGAAAAAACGCCAAAAACCGAAAAAAATCGCCAAAACGCGAAAAATGCGCCAAGACTAAAAAAAATCGTCTATATGAAAAAAATCATCAAAATGAAAAAAAAATCGCCAAAATGAAAAAAATCGCTAAAATTAAAAAAATTGCCAAAATGAAAAAAAATCGCCAAAATGAAAAAACGCCAAAAACCGAAAAATTTACAAAACGGGGGAAAAAGTGCCAAAACTTGAAAAAATCGCCAAAACCCGAAAAAACGCAAAAAATGCCTAAACTTAAAAATGCTCAAAACCGAAAAAAAACCCAGAAACGAAAAAAAGCCAAAACTATTTATTATATAGGCCAAAGTTCGTATTGAATTACATATCTAGTGTCCGTACGGAACCCTTCGTGTGCGGTTCAAAGTCGCACTTCACTGAATTTATTTAGTTTTTCGGCGACTTTTTGCTTTTGGTGATTTTTTGCATTTGAGCAATTTATTTTGTATATGATTATATTTTTCATTTCAGCATTTTTTTTTTTGGAATTTTCTAGTTTTAACGCTTTTGAAAATTTCAAGAAACTTCTTACGGTTTCCAAGGTACAGCTAGTTGTTAAAATTACATTAACTGATAGAATACTCTTTAGTTTTGATTTTTTAAATTTCAGTGTCAATTGGTACATAAAATATACACTTTAAAAATTTCAAGTGTCTATATACGTGTATTATTGTTGTTGTAGCGGCCAAAAATTTTACATATTGTGTAAAAATTTCAGGTCCGTAGCTTTTAGGGGTCTCGACAGACGGACGTACATCGTAGCGAAAACACTAATAATAACAAGGCTGCATATAAACATATGTACATACATGTATATGTGCTTACATATTTGTGTATACATATTTTCTTAAACACTCGTTTGTATGAAAACATCTCTTCACATTTAACTTAAGCGCTCGTCACTTAAGTCTTTTGTTTTATTGAACGAAACCCCTTCTTCTACAAACTCAAAAGCATTCATGGGTTTTTTTTTTCAAAAATTGTTTTTTTTTCTTCTTCTACAAACTTGTCGTTTATATTATTTTACAATTACATAATAATAAAATGATGAGTTATATCATGTAATTTTTCAGTTAAACTGCTTTAAAAAGAGAAGAAAAAAGAAATAATAATAAAAAAAAAAAACACTGAGATGAGGTTAAACGTTACACCGGGGCCCTTTGCTGTTTGCAGTGTGCGAGACAACACGCACATTTACGTTAAGCCCAGTTACAGACTCCGGCTTTCTCTTTCAGTAAGACAATGTGATACTTAAAATTTTTTGCCTGTTAAATATTTGTGTTGAAGAGGTTTTTTTTCTTAATATTTGTTGAAGGTTCAAGTACGCTGATGACGCAGTACTTTTTTTTATTGCTCGTGTGGACTATTAAAATAAACCATGACTTGACATATTTTTTCAGGCAACTGCATATTTGAGATTTCCTTCACAGATTTTGATAAAACAACTTGTATTTAAAAAAAAAACTAGTTCGTTATGATTACATATTATCTTGGAAACTGTAGCTGCTGTTGTTTGTGATTACAAACATGATCATGAAAATCAAGGTGAAGCTAGTGATGATGATGGTGCTTATATAGAGAGTTATTGATAGTACCATGATTGTGTTATATTATTCATTTATGTATCTATGAGCTGTCTTAGTAAGTTTTTTTTTTATTAATTAAAGAAATATATTTTATTTTTAAAAACGTTTGTAACACATCCAAATCTGAGTTTTTAGCTAACAAGTTTAAGCCTTCCAAAGATATATGAAAAAATTTATATAAATGCATTTCAATATGTTCAGTCTGGTTTTGTATTGCTTTTAATTTTCACAATATGTTATCAAAATTTATTTAAGTTATTTTAATAATTTGCAAGAAACCTTTATTTACTAATAATATTATTATTAGTTTGCCTTTTATGTTTAAAATTTATATTTGTTTTGATATTGTTGAATGGTGTTATTATTTACTGTATGATTGCAAATATATTTCAATATTGTTTGTTTATGATTTTTATTAAAATATCAATTTATTTGCCAAAAGCTATTCTTTAATTTTCTATTGCGAAAAATTTACATTTATGGGCTTTTCCCAGCAGACAATACGATACAGTGATTGGCAAGTGAATATGATGCAACTTTATATAATTTTTAATGATTTTTGTGCGGACATTAAGTTCGCTATTTTGATTCATTTTCATCATATATTGGAAGTTGTTTTAAAAATGTGAGGAAAAATTAACTTCCTTGACGAGCTTGTAGGTTACTGTGCAGCATTGAAAAGAGACATTTGGAAGGAGAAGCCTCTGGTTTATTTAATCGTTGTGCGCCTCCACAGTTAATAGAGTTAGCTCTTATTTTATAGTCTATCTTCTATGTATATAAAATCGTAGTGTGTGTTTGTTCCTAACGCATGATCTTTAGAACTATAAGAGCTGTGGGACCCAAATTTTCAACAAAAGTTCGGGTCGATACCCGGTAGGTTTTTGTTATATTTCTGACCTAACAAGTGACCACTGTGTGAAGTAAATTGTAGTTAAAAAATAAAACATAATTGAGAGTAAGACAAAGTTTGCCGGGCTCAGCTAGTATCCTATAAAATAAAGTTTTGAAAATGCAAAGATCTCTTTCTCGGTTCAATTTTGTGTTGGCGCCAAAGTTTTAGCTATCGAACTATCCAGCCACTAGTCCTAGAAAAATTTAAATGTTTCATCAAGTTCAGCAAAGCCTTCATAACATTTAACTTGCCCACACCTCTAGAAACCCTTTTAAAACTCTTTTTAAGAGCTTAAAACTTCAAAAGAAATTAAATAATAAAAACTTTTACTTTTATTTCACAGAGAATTGATTTGTTTCCATTATTCGTTCACTCATTACTTTCAATGCAAATTAATTTCATATGGTTACCAAAAAAAAAAAAAAAAAATCATGCAAATTTTAGTTTTATTTCATTTTGATAATTTTAATTTTTTTTTTAACTTTATCACCTGATTTTTTTTTTAAATCAAATATTAACAATTGATGCTAAGAAATACCACAAAAGCAGATGCGACAAATAAGCAAACAAAAACAGCAACAACAAAAATAAGAAATTAAAACAAATAAATGACAGCGTGCCTTTTACCAGGCACCCAATGGCACATTTGCCAAAAACAAAAAAAAATTTAATGGAAACAACAATAACAACAATAACGAGGAGAAGAAAAAAATCTTTATAAAGTAACGTTTAAAAAGCTGTAGATATATTACATCATCATTGATGCTGTATCTCAAAAAATAAATATATTTACGTAAATGAATACATAGTTATGCGAGGGTGATTTGAAAGCTATTTGTTTTTCATTATGCAAAGATATTTTGTTAATGCTTGTGATAAGTTTCTATGCCAATAGCTAGACAGGGATAATATTAAAATTTTTCTTTTTCACCGACTTAAAAAAAATAAATTCAGTAAAGTGCGACTCTGACTCGCGCACGAAGGGTTCCGTACGAACACTAGATATGTAATTTAATACAAACTTCATCCTATATAATATATAGTTTTGGCATTTTTTTTCGTTTTTGTGATCTTTTCGGTTTTTTTGTTTTGGCGGTTTTTGCGTTCTTTCAGTTTTGGCGATTTTTTTAAGTTTTGGCTCTTTTTTTAGTTTTAACACTTTATTTTCTTGTTTTGGTAGTTTTTTCGGTTTTTGGCGTTTTTTCATATTGGCGATTTTTTTATTTTTGCGATTTTTTTTATTTAATTTTTTTTTAGTTTTGGCGTCATTTTCGCGTTTTGGCGATTTTTTTTCATTTTGGCGTTTTTTTTTTTATTTTGGCGTTTTTTTTCATTTTGGCGATTTTTTCGAATTTGGCGATTTATTTTAGTGTTAGAATTTTTGTTTTAATTTTGGCGATTTTTTCGTTTTGGCGATTTTTTTTAATTTTTGGCGATTTTTTTTGGTTTGGCGATTTTATAATTTTCGGTTTTTTTAGTTTTACCGTTTTTGAAAATTTCAAGTTTTTGGCGGTTTTTTTAAGTTTTGGCTCCTTTTTTAGTTTTGACACTTTATTTTCTTGTTTTGGCGATTTTTTTCGGTTTTTGGCGTTTTTTCATTTTGGCGATTTTTTTATTTTGACGATTTTTTTCATTTTTGCGATTTTTTTTTATTTAAATTTTTTTTTAGTTTTGGCGACATTTTCGCGTTTTCGCGATTTTTTTCGATTTCTGGCGTTTTTTTTTCATTTTGGCGTTTTTTTCGAATTTGTCGATTTATTTTAGTGTTAGAATTTTTTTTTAATTTTTGGCGTTTTTTTTCGTTTTGGCGATTTTTTTTTAATTTTTGGCGATTTTTTTTTGGTTTGGTGATTTTATAATTTTCGGTTTTTTTAGTTTTACCGTTTTTGAAAATTTCAAGTGGTTTCCAAGATATAGCAAATTGTCAAAATTACATGGTCAAAATTGCATTTACTGATGGACCACCCTTTAATTTAATTTTTTTAAATTTTAGTATTAATTGTTGTAGTCTGTATAAAAATACACTAATTTTACAAATTTCAAGTTTCAATATACAATTGTATGTATATTACATGGGATTTTAACATTTTTCGTTGCTCGTTTTGGAACACCTTTTAATTTTTAATTCTCATGTATTTGTTGTTGTAGCGGCCAAGGTTCTACATACTATGTCCAAATTTCAGGTCCGTAGCTCTTACGGTTCCTGAGAAAATACCGTGTGACGGACAGACGGACAGTGTAGCGAAAACAATAGAATTCCTTTTCACCTTTGGTGTACGGAACCCTAAAAAGGAGGAAGTTAACAATTCGTCTCAATTTTTTTTTAGGTGTGTATCTTCATTTTAGACCAATTGTAAAAATTCCTTTTTTGTCTGAGAGGGTATAGCTTCCCATTGGTCCCATTTTGAAAAAAGTGCTCAGGGACACGCCCATAATTTTTTTATATAATTTTATGATATTCTACTTATTTTATTGTAATTACACAATTTGAAAGTTGAAAAAATTGCAGGGGTTGCGCTCATTAAAATTTATTATAATATTTTACGCGGTTCTACTTAACCGATTGTTACAAAACTTACCACACACCTTACGCTCTAAAATAGACATAATCCTCCTTTAAAAAAAGGGCGGAGTCACGCCCATTAAAATTTAATATTTTATTTTAAGTGTTTCAACTTTACCGATTTTTACCAGACTTAACATGCACCCTGAGCTCCGAAAAACACACAATCTTGCATTTAAAAAATGGACGGAGGCACGTCCATTAATATTTAATTTTATATTTCACGTACTTCTTATTTTCTTTTATCGGATCTTTGCATTGAAGTCGGTTTTTTTTTACAGAAAGAATTATTTATAATATAAAAGTCTAATAAAGCATAAAATCTATATCAACGGGCAAACACACACAGTAGACCAAACGCAAAGAACGCTGATGATGAAGGTGTAGTGGATTTCGAAAACAGCTAGTTGTTCCGTTCTACTACGTGTTTGCCAAAATATTTAAAATAAACTTGGTGTTATTTTTTCATTAATAATTATCACATGTAATTTGGCTTACAAATCGATACGAACTTCAGCCTGATGAAATCATAAATATAAAACATATTTAAATTTGATGGGCATGGTTCTGCCCACTTTTAGAAATGCAAGATTATGTCATTCATGTGCATCGTTTTGTAAAAATCGCTTGGACAGAAGTACGTGGCATAAAAGGTTAGATTTGCATGGGCGTGGTCACGACCACTTTTTTAATTATAAACTTTAATGAGTACCACTGCCTTAATTAATAATTTCTAAACTTTAGATATTTTTTGTTGCTCGTTTTTATAATATTGATGAGTGTGTCAGAGAGTCAGTCAGTCAGTAGGTTTCAAAATATATATCTCTTACACCTTTACATATCCCAGGAAGCTTTGATTGCTACCTCGATATGGACACCCTTCATAGTTATTAAGTTTTATAATTTTAGGATAAAGGGGAACAAGGTTATGTGGGGAGTAAAAACATGTAAATATACACGCTGATTGCATAGGCCGGAACTTGGAGTGTTGCGCTGCCATTAAGGTAGATATGTCCAATACTAAAAATAAAAGATATATTTTAAAACTTCTCGCTCATTCAATCTCATGGAAAAGTGTTAATATATATAAAACAACAAAAAACAGAAATATGCCTTAAAAAGCAATACGAACCTTAGCCCGTTCAAATCACAAATATAGAAACAAATGGAGTTCGAATAATAATTAAAATTAACTAAAATTAATAGCCATGGGCCTGTGGCAAAAATTAAAAAATAAAAAATATACTTAATAGTAAAAAGTTTGTCTTAAGTAGAACAAAAATAACCAAATTAATAAACATGTGTATAATTAGTAAGGAACAAACGACAATGGTAAGACTGTTGTAAATATAGGGATGGTAAAATTGAGCTTTCATTACAAAACATCTTTCAGCAAATTGAAATACGATGAATCAAAACAATTCACATATTCCATTTGCAAGAAAGTTTCGTATATAAAGCAGATATTTACATCAACAGACACCACACACAGTGGACTAAACACAGAAGAACGCTGATGATGAAGGTTTAAGGCCCAACTATAATATGAATAAGTTAGCTTAAGCAACTGTGCGGTTACATATAAAACGCATGTGGCAAACTATAATGTACTTAACAAACTTTTCGTCAAGTTTCGTCAAATGTCATTTGCTTAAGTACAGTGTTAGTGGCCTTCGAAAACGGCTGGCTGTTCCGTTCAACTATGTGTTGTCAGAATATTTACAACTAACTTTGGTGTTATTTGTTCATTAATAATTATCACATGTAATTTGCCTTAAAAAGCGATACGAACTTTAGCCTGTTCAAATCATAAATATAGAAAAAACAGAAAATTTCTTTATAAAAAAAAAAAAATAAATTGTGAAAAGGAAAAACAAAATTAAAATTTGCCAAAAAGTTAAATATTAAATTAATGAAAGTACATGATGCTGCCTAAACGAAAATGTATAAAATAAGAAATCTAAAAAAAGGTAAAATTTTGTAGAGAAAATTGTGCCATAACCGCCAAAAAAGCTTAAGCGACATAATTCTCAAATCAATTATCGTAAGATCGTAAGTAATCGATTTTTCGTAAAAAAAAACGAATTTAAAAAAAATATGTCACTTAATATTTTTTTTTTGGCGCTTATGGCTCGATATGAGTAATTGTTTGCTTTTTCGACAACATTATGCAAAAATAATAAATAAAACTTTGCGGTTGCAAAAGCATGATATAAATTTATACGAAAATGAACAAAACAAGGTGCGTATATTGACCTGATTTTACTTTCGTTTGACTTCAATATTTTTATTTGTTGTTTTTTTTTCTTGATTTGTTTTGTTGTTTGTCTTGCGATTTTTTTTTTGTTTTGTGTTGGGCTTTGTCTGCTGTAGTTTCTCGATTGTAAAGTTTTTGTTGCTGCAATTGTAAATTTTCAATTTTTTTTGTTGGAATTTAAAAAAAAGGCTCTTTTCAAGATCTTCGAAATCTGTTCGTTTCATTTTTATTTATTTATTTATTTTTTTTTTTTTTTTTGTTAAAAAGTGAAGGCTGTATTTTATTCACACTTTCACTGTGTGCAACTACAATTGTAGCTTTGTTTAATTCTTTCTTCTTTTTTTTTAAACTATTTTTCGGACTTTTTAATAAGTATTTACTCCCAGTTGTCCAAATCGTCCTAGACGACATTGTCTTCGACGATTCATATACGACATGTCGTCTGTAGATTAAGTTTTCTAATCGACACTTTAAAAGAAATCGGCGTTCATGACTATCTGAACGACAATGTCACACGTTTTCTCTTCAATAAAACTTTGTTGGGGACCATCTGAGCGACAGTGTCATACGTTTTGTCTTCAATAAAGCCTTGTCGAGGACAATCTGAGCGACAATGTCCCTCGTTATGTCTTCAATAAAGCCTTGTTGATGACAATCTGAGCGACAGTGTCACACGTTTTGTCTTCAATAAAGCCTTGTTGAGGACAATCTGAGCGACAATGTCGCTCATCTGGTCTTGTGTGACCTCGCCACCATTTGTATGAAAATTTCGTCAACAATTTGTATGGAGTTGTCTTTAATATGTCTTCTACGACTTACCATTGTCTTGTACCCGTCGTCAAAGATGTCTTAAAGACGTGGCCAACTGGGCTTATAGATGTTTGTATGTATGTGTGTATGTGTGTGTGTATGTATGGCTTGCATCTTTAAAACAGCAACGCCAGTAGCTGCCAAGATGCATTTAGATAATTGAGCACATGGCTGCTTATCTCAAAAATGTTGAAAAAATTTTATTAGAAAATATTTTTCGTTTCAATATTATTATCATTTTTTTTATATTTATCATATTTTCTTTTTTTTTTTTTTTGCTAACTTTTAATCTTTTTACTCACAATTGCAAAATTAGCTGGAGAGCGTAAATTGCTTTTGGGAAGCTTTAAGAGCTCTAATATTTTTTCGCTAATAAAAATTTTCCAAAGACGACATTGAAATACACTTTTTGATTTTTAGTTTTTATGCTACAATAAAAAATTTTAGTTCGCTTTAAATCGTGTAAAAGATAATTTTCAAATTTAGTAAATAATGTTTACAATTTTTATATTTTCCTCTTAAATTTAATGATTTAAACAAATTGAAAATGTTTCTTATCTACATAATTGTTTGTTCGTTCAAAACTAAATTAAAACCAGATAAATTCTGTAAATGCAATGCATTTACATTTAAATTTAATGCCTGATGGATAAAACCAAAAAAAAATATTGGTAAACATTTTTTTAAGATAATAAAAATTTAATAGGAAGCCAACAACTTTATGTTGCCCGTATTTTAAATATTAATTTTTCTAGTTTTATTGCTTGCAACGAAAATATAAAAATGATAAAAAAAATGGAATGCTGCAACAATGAATTCCATTATCTAAATGTTGCAAGTAAAGGGTCCTCAAATAAATAAATAAATAAAATTCATTTCGATACGGCGGTTTCTCGCCAAACGTGGTGATTTTTCAAATGGTTTGGCGTGCAAATTTTTGATTTGGCGACATGGCGGTTTTTCTGGCTAGAAATAAATTTTGTTGGCAATTTTTCCGGCGATAAATAAATTTGTTGGAAATTTTTTTAAACAAAATTGAACATCAAAATTTTTATAATTCAGGAGAATTAGTTTGTTGAAGGATTAGTTTCAAAAATAACTCCTACATAAACTCGTCTGCAAGAAGTTAAAACAATTTGAATTTGATGATGTTTCTCATATTAATTATAGTCATTAGTGCGTTTTGAATTTGCATAATAAAAATTTACAAGAAATAATTTTTGGCGACTTTATTTCCAATTTTGACAATTTTCTGATAAATTTTAATACGATCATTTTATAGAAATTTATATTAAAAAAGTGTTATATAAAAACAAATTTATTATCAAATATTTACTAAGAAAAATTACATAAAACTGATTTTTGGCGATTTTTAAAATCAATTTGGCGAAATTTGTCGCAAAATATCTGACAATCCTGTTTCGATATATAAAAAACGAGAATTTTTATGCAAAATAATCAGATGCTTATTTAATTGCACCCTTACAGGAAATTATTATTTTAATGAATGAAACTTTGTATCACAAATTCAAATACGTCTTCGATAACTTCCCAAAGAAAAAAGTCTAAGGATGTTCAGTCATAAGATTGTGGTGGCCACTTGTGACCGCCTCTTTGAGAAATCAAACGGCCAGAAAACTTTTCATAATATTAAGTTCCAATGAAAATGTTTCCGCCAAAATTTTTTAAATGTGATATTGTGTCTAATTAAGATCCAAATGTATTTATAAAGTTGCGTAGAAGTCTTTTGGGCGAAATTTCAAAAATGCAGTAAAAAATTTAAGCAAACAACAACAAGAATTTTTAAAATTATTTACCCTATGACGGAGTTATTTATGAAATAACGCACATAAAAATTACAACAGAATTGAAGATGTGCAATATTATTGAGCAATAATTCATATTACACAATAACATAAACAATACAACTGAATTGGGAACCTGCAATATACATAATCGTGCAATAGTTGATATGTATTGCACAATAATATTGCATACAATAATAAATGATATTGCACAGTAAGAATATTATATGCAATATTATTGTACGATAATTGGTAATAATATTGCACAATAATGTTGCAGGTTCTCAATTCGGTTACCGTTTTTTATGTTTATTATTTTATAACAAGAGTACATAAAATTATAGAGTAAATTTGGTGAGCGGAATTGTGAGACTGAATGACAGATAACTAGGGTGATCGATTATTCGACTTTTTCCAGAAACCGGTTTTCGAATAGTTCGAATATTTGAAATTATGAAAAACCCGGTTTCGGTTTTTACAATTCAGGAAAAACCGGTCAACCGGTTTTTTTAAGTAAGAAAATTATTATACAAAAGTTTTGATTTTAAATTGCGTAATAAAAAGAAAGGGTTAACAGTTCATGTAAATACTATAAAACAATACAGAAATTAAAGGTAAAACATAAAAATTAACTTCATATACTTATGTATAGTACATAAATATTTATATATAATATACAGTTGAGGAATAAACTCTACATACAACCATCATTTTTTGGGTTTGTGGAAACTTGGGAAGAAATTCAAAAAATTAAATATGCCAATTATAAATATGTTTATACAAAAAATAAAAAATTATTATAGCACCTATAGTAGCAAAAATATTAAAAATACAAAGGAGAAAAGTCTACATACAGGCATAAAATACATGAAAAAATACGTGCAAAATGTTTGATGTCGTCAACTTGTTTGAAAATTCTGTGATTTCCGGTACCAAGCCGTCAACAAATGGCATCCAAATATGGTCTATTATGTTGTAATTATAATTATTTTTTAATTTTTTATTTTTTGTGTAAACATATATATTAGCAACCTAAATATTGTCATATTTAATTTTTTGAATTTCTTCCCAAGTTTCCTCAAACCCCAAAAATTATGGTTGTATGTAGAGTTTATTCCTTAATGGTATATACATATATATGAATGTATGGACAAGGTGGATATCTACCTCTATGTAAAATATGAAGCAAAATGGCAACAAAACTAAAAAAACACTTTTTGCAACTGTATTTTGACATCAATTGCACACCATAATAAGGCCAATTAAATTCGCATCTGCTATTACCTCATAAAATAAATTCTCTTAAATTTCATGTTTCAGTAAATGTTGCCATGCTCTAAAAAAGCTTAGAGCTTTTACACTAAAAAAATACTTACGAAAATCAACAAAACATGCAAAATATAGAAATCGAAAAGTATTCGCCTCAGCCGGTTTTTAAATTGTAAAAAAACCGGACTATTCGACATTCGAAAAATCAACATTTTGAAAAAACCGACAACCGAATTTTAAAAAAACCGGATTTTAAAACCGGTTGAAAAACCGAGTCGATCACCCTACAGATAACCCTTTTCTAAAGAAAACAAAAATACAAACGAATTTAAAACTAAATTAAAATCGGTCCAGCCGTTTGGTCTGTACATGGACACGGACAAATACAATAACTTAAAAAAATACAAAAGTATTGAGAACCTGCAATATTGTTGTGCAATAATTGATATTGCACAATGATATAACAAAATACAACTGAATCAAGAATCTGAAATGTTATTATGCAATTATCGATATTGCACAATAATATTGCATATAATAAAATTTTATATTGCATAATAACATTATTTCATGTCTATATTTATGATTTGAACAGGCTAAAGTTTGTATCGCTTTTTAAGCGAAATTACATGTGATAATTATTAATGAACAAATAACACCAAAGTTAGTTGTAAATATTCTGACAACACATAGTTGAACGGAACAGCTAGCCGTTTTCGAAGGCCACTAAACCTTCATCATCAGCGTTCTTCTGTGTTTGGTCCACTGTGTGTGGTGTCAGTTGATGTAGATTTGTGCTTTATATACGAAACTTTTTTGCAAATGGAATATGTGAATTCATCGTATTTGGTATTTTTTAAAGCGATACGAACTTTAGCCTGTTCAAATCATATATATAGAAACAAATGAAGTTCAAAAAATACTAATTAAATTAATTATTTCATGTATTATTATTTTAAAATAATTAATATTGCGCAATTTTTTGCACAATAATATAAATTATTGTACAATAAGATTGTAGGTTCTTAAGTAAGTTTTAATTTTTTATGTGTGCTATCTTACAAGAATATAGTGGATAAAATTCGATACCTTTTGATTTATATTGCGCAATATATGTATAATGTAATGTATGGACATCATTTTACAATAATGATTTCCCACCACGCATGTCACTAAACATTCATCGATATTGTGTTTGTCGAGTTGAATATTCGTCAACAAGAATTTTGTACTACATTAAAGTTTTGTTTAAACTAGGAAAACAATTCTTGAAGACGAATTTTAGTCTCGGCATATGCCAAACGGATGAATATATCCTTATATACTTTAATTATTTAATTCCAAACTGGTTATTTTGTCTATGTCTTAATATATCGGTTCCTCTAAGGGTGGCCTCCTAAAGAATTAGAATTCTCAGTACAGACAAAAAAACACATATATCAAAAAATAATACCACTGTTTTTTTGTGTGGTGGTTGGGAGGGGGTGGGGGGAAATAGTAGAGAAAATGATGTAAGATTTTTACAGAGGGTAGATATGACCTGTATATATCATTTTCTGGTAAAATGTAAAATTTCAAAATTTCAAGTTTAGCTCTTTTTTAGGAACAAGTGCGATATAAACTTATGTCTATAACACGAAAAGTTTATTTTAAAACTTTTTAAGCATACACGTTTTCGGCCTGGCCCACGATGTCGACAAGAAACTATCCATCGCTTACGTATATTAAAAACAAAAACAAATTTTCTTATTTTGTTTTTGTTTTCAATATAACTAAGCGACAGATAATTTCTTGTCGACATCGTGGGCCAGGCCGTTTGTTTACTGTTACATATATTTTAACAAAATTGCGCCATATATTTTTCTTAATAATGTGCTACTTATTGAACAATATTTAAAGCAAAAAAGTACTCAATAATATTGTGTGTAGTATGGGTACCTTAAAGGTGTAAGTTTTTATTTTTTAAATCAAATTGTAAAGGCACGCCTATTGCAATAGTTTATTTCATAGATAATTATTTTCAGCAAACTTCTTGCAATTTTTAAATTTTATTCAAAATGCACAAAAAAATCGAAAATATTTAAATTAAAAACAAAATAATCTGACTCAATAATGTCGAAAACTATAACAGATGTTTCACGTATCGCTCATTTACTTGAACAACGGCATATCTCGAAAGAAAACCAGTTTTACAGAAAACGATTTTCAAGATTTCAATTTACACTCAACTTAATGGAAAAATAATACAATAATAAATATTGCTTTGCAATTTTTATACAACGTGAATAACAATAAAAGTATTAGTTAGTTGTGTATTATTAACTCAAAAATCTCATATTTTTTGAGTTATTACGTTGTTCAAATAAATGAGTGACATGTAAGCGTATTTTATGTATATATTTTCAAGGACTATCAAAATTCGAAAAGCAAATGAATTAATTATTGGTAATTTTATTTCTTTAACCATAAATATAAGCTTTTCAAAACTAAAGAGAAAGTTACCACATTATTTTCAATAAAAAATGCTTTTTAAGCGACTGTACTCTGGTCATACATAGCACAAGGTCATCTTAACACTTAACATTTTTGCTATATTCCTCAGCTTTGTAACAATGGATCTTCATTGAAGATGCTACTTCTGGACTAAGTAGGCCACTACTCGTAAAAACATAAAATACCCTACTGCTAAAATACAAATCAAATTAGATTGAATCATCCACACAGTGGGCCGAATGCATAAAAACTGAGCTTTTACTCAAGTTAAGTCTGCTGAGTACAAGTATACCACCTAGAGCTACAATAAATATTTTTATGCATACAAAATGTACCTTTTACTCAAAATTTTTGAGTCGAAGCAAATGCATTAGACCCAGTGACATTACTGTATTTACTGCATGCCAAAAAGTGAATAAGATTCAGTGATTTTTTTTTATCCAAAAGTACATGGGCTTGTGCTTGCAGAAAGATCTACTTTTGGATTCCATTATATCAGCAACATGCAAAACATATGCACAATGTGCGAGCTTTTACAAAAGAGCTTTGTGCTTTCACATCGACGAGAGTACAACGGCCAATCAGATCTCGGCAACAACAATGCTTGCTACTTACTTTGAAAAGAAACAAGAAAAAATGTCCCCATATTGTGAATGGCGTCGTCAACGTCACATTAAGACGACACTAAAAATTGTCATTTGTGTACTCTTTGTCGACAAAAATTTACTACTACTAACATGCTCCATTAATTTACAAAGCCTTAGAGATTAGTAAGAGATTGTCAGTAAGATCCAATTGTTGCCCATAAAGAGTATACAAGTGACAAAATTTATTGTCGTCTTGATGTGACGTTGATGACGCCATTCACAATAAGGGGAATTGTAAAAGCTTTCACAGCTGAATGTCAGAGTATGTGCGTTTTCACGTAGCTGTATTAAATTAATAAATATTTTTATTAGATTGTTAGTTGCATTTTGCAATTTTTTTAAATAGAAATTAAAACTCATTCTGTTCTCTTTTGTTTGTTTACTGCTCCTAGCACAAATATCACAAGCTTTGAATCAAATAAAATTATGATTTGTAAAAAAGAGTGATTCGATGTTTACATGTTACCCTCTTACCAACAAATCGATAAATTTAATATATAACTCGAATTTATTTGCCATTATAGGGTGCTTGTGAAACAAAAATGAGCACTAATTACTTCTGGGTTTTCTAAGAAAGCTGATTTTTCCAATTCACACTTGAGCATTTACCGGTTTACAATTGTGCACGTATACAAAATCTTAAAACCACACACACACACACACACACATACACTCACACACACATACACACACACACACACACACACACACACACACACACACACATTCCCAATTTATTTTTGAATTACAAAAAGCCAATAATAAAGCACTTGAGCTTGTGTTTGTTGCAATTTTCGAGTTTCTTGAGTTAATGTTGAATGCGGGCTTTACAAACAAAGTTTTATATTGAGCCAGCAAAGACTAAAAGTCATCGAACGCGTGCTGGCGGTAGGCTCTATAGATTTTGTTTTTATTTTTATTTTTAGTTTTGTATCTTGTGCTGCTTTTGTCTGAATTTTTTTAATATTTTTGTCTCGCATGTATATTTCGTAAACTAATGATTTTTCCCTCCTGACTTTGTAAGCATGGACGGAGTGCTTGTATGTGTGCTCACTGCTGAGCATAAAATACAAGCGCTTCGAGCCAACGAAAACGAAATTTAAGCTTGAAGAAAAATAAAACTAGTTAAAACCCAGTGCCACCAGATTAGGGGATTTGTCCCCAAAATGGGGATTTCGCCTCTAATTTGGTGACAGAATTTCGTGGGGAGGGATTCGGGGACTTTTCATTTTGAGCTCTAACAATTTGCATGTATCAGGAAAATAATTAATCGTGGATGTTGGCATAATATTTTAGTACTGGTAACATTTCAGTTTTTAAAACTATGTATGTGTGATTCCCAAAAAATATGAAAAACTTTGAACTTTTTAAAAAGTTGCAATTTAAGCACATTACAAAACAAGGATTTGTTTCGTTGTATGGAATTTTGAAAAATGTTATAGATCCAAAAGTGGCATTGAGCGTATATGAAAACCAATGGAATAAAATTGCTTATATGGACTGGCAGAAACAAACAATACAAAGTTTTCCTAAAGACATATTTGGCTTTTGGGTAATATTACATCGGTACGAAGATAATGCCGGAAATTACTTCTTTCGTGATAGTGCCAATAAGTAATGCGTTTGTGGAGAGAATATTTTCATGCATGAACACTACCAAACCAAAACCAAATTAAGGAATAATCTGCAATATGAAATGTTAGAATCTTTAATAAGAATAGAATCACATATAAATATTTATAAGATCTGCTGTTTCAAATTTGAACTTCCTGAACAAAAAAAAAGTTAAAAGCGGAAAATATGTACAAACGAGTTGTAGAGGATGGAGACGAACTTGATGTCCATGAAGTTTTGGATTGGGAAATTATTTAGAATATTTCGATTGCAAGATAATATGTAAGTATGTAATATCTTCATAAATTCGTATTCACCCCTATGGTGAATAAAATGTGAAATTTTTGTTCCCATGAAATTTTCATTCCCCATGAACGGAAATTTGCAATCGTGAATTTCATGGGAACGTTTGTTCCCGCTATCAATGCGTAGTGAATGTAAAAAAACGGGAAGAATACTTGTAAAGCTTCAAAATTAATTGAAAATCAAACAAATTAAGTTTAATAATGAGAAATACACACATTTCGGGTTTCAAATGAAATGTTATAGAGTGTAAAGTTGTGTTTTTAATTGTTTTAGGCGCCGTGCAAAATATTTTTTTGCATACCACAACCATAAAATTTACTGCACGTCAACCTAAGAGATTCATGTTCAATGAAAAAAGGTGTTCCAAGGAATTATTGTTATCGTAGACATAATAATTATTTATAAGTTTTAATATATAATTGCAAGTATAGCATTGATTGATTCAATTCGCCTGCAAAAATATAGTGAACAAAACGAAGGGAAAAGTGAAAAAATCCATGTGAAAAATATTATTCACGATAAGAGGAATCAAGAAAGGGAACACATTTCAGAGGCAAAATTATTCATGATTGCAATTTGGGTAAAAGGGAAAATATTTCGAGGGAAAAACTGTTCACGATAGGTTATTTTTGTTTTGCTATTATCTGCTTCAGATTGTTTACTTCGGCTGAATAAAGACAAACTTCAAAAATCCTTATTTTTCAAAACAAAGAGAGAATGGAAGTAGTTTGTATATTTATATCATGCTTGAAAGTGCATTTTTGTTAATTAAGTTTTTACACACATACATATGTCAATATATGCATGTACGATTGAATTTTATGTACGTTTTAAGTTAATAAAAACATTAAATAATAATAAAAATAAAGAATTTGGTCAATCGTACTGAAAAAAGTACAATTTATCTTGTAACTTTGTGAAAATCTTATTTGGCATCCCTGCGCATAGGACTTAATAATCGTTTTTTATGAATTATATATTTTTATTTTTGGGATAAAAGTTAGGATTTTTCTGTTGAAATGGGGATTTTTTGAGGACATGACGTTTTAAATTGGGGACAAGAGTCAAAATTTTTCTGGCAGCACTGTTAAAACCACTGATGGCAGATGTGACACCGCAATTTTGGTACTATTGAATAATGTGTCCATTTTTTAGGACGTTTTACTCTAGAAAACTGCACGTTATCAAATATCCATATCGATGATTTAATAAAAGAATGCTCTTTCCGTCTCATTAGCAAAGCCAGTGTATTTTAAGGTACAATTTTGACTATAAGGAAAGCAGACAATATGCTGATCGACGGGAAGATAAAGGAAAAGCTTGTATTTTTGTCGATATTCAGGCAGCACTTTTAGACTAGGTGAGCACTCAGACTTCACTCTCATCTGTGTTGCAGCACACAGCAACTTCCCTGGTAATGCAAAAACCGTACGGCAGTAGGGAAGGTTCGTGACAGTCGTGGCGGTTCACTGGACGATCAGTAGACATGCTACTAGTAAGTTTTGCCATAGTTGTTGTAAAAAAAAAACAGCCTGGGCATGTCGCTGCCCCACAAAAAACTGTTTTTGTATGAAATACATTCTTAGCACTATTCAAATATTTTGACAAGTTTTCGATACAAGCGCAAATGCCATCACTATCTAAAAGCAACAATTCGAGCTAACAACAACTTTCTGCAGCAAGTTACAGATATTTTTTATTATCTACCGTGGCTGCAGAGTTGCTAACTACTCTTTTCATTGTCCCAAAAAAAATAAAAACTGTCCCAAGAATTCCCAATATACCATTTACTATTAAAAAATTCAATGATTTTTTATTAAGCTTATCATTGTTTTGTTTTTATTGCAGAGTTAAAAGAAAAATTATCAAAATTATTCTTTATTGGCAAAAACTTCAAAATCTTTTTTTTTTTAGCAAAAAAAAAAAAAAAAAAAAAAACTTTGTTGCTTACTTGTGGGCCACACGTTCAATATTTGTCTTTCAATTCCATTCAATTTACAACATCCTTACACTTTTTTTTACTAACACAGTCAAACTTTTTAAATTGAAAACTAGATTGCTTTCAAATTTGTCTATCCATTTATGTGGCAACTTAATTTTCAATTTGAGCAGCTGGTCACATAACACATTGATTGAAGCTATAAATTTGAGTTGTTTCTTTATCGGTGGCATTTAAAAATGAAATTGACTATCAATTTGAGTCTCAGCTATAAATTTCAAGGAACTTTGACACACAGTATCTATGTGTGATGAAATTGAAAGCGATTTATTGAACGTATGGCTGTAGCGTTACACTTCTTTTGTTCAATGAATGAAAGGTATTCATAAATTACATTATTATTGTTGCTTTACCCCACACTATTCAATAAGCTGCATAATATTAAAAAAATATAGTGCAGTTTTTCAAATTTATTTCCTCTTCCTGAGCTATAAAAAGTAGTTGTTTTGAAAAAATAATATTATATTATATGCAGTACAGATTTTCTATTGAAAGTAAACAAAATATTCAATAATTAAAAATACAGTCGACCCCCATTTGGGTCCAGTCTACTTTGCGTTTGCCAAAAAATAATTAAAATATCGGCTAATCCGAAATATTTTTTTCTTATAAAGACAAAGATTAATTTGTTTTTTAATCATTTTTTGTTTGTTTGTTTGTTATTATGAAATAAAACAATTTTTTTATTGTACTTAATATTTATTTTTTTGTTTGTTTGAATTATGAAATAAAATTGGTTTATAGGGCGTTTAATTCAAATCTTTATGCAAATCTATGCCGTTTACAACAACCTTTTTTAACATTTATCAAGATTTTTGTATCGAAAAAAAAAATCCATTAACTGAAAAATTTCCGAAACTACAACCAAACAACTGCAATATAGCCAATTTACATACGTTTTTAAGCAGACCGTAGCTAATTCACTCATCTTTTTACTAAATATGTTGTACACGGTAGCAAGAAAATAAATAAAAATATTAGATTTTTATTATATTTCCTAAAAAATAGATTTCGTTTTGTATGAGAAATCTAGTAAAAAGCAGCAAGATTTAACTCGAAATCTCGTAAGTACTAGGTTTCGAGCCAATGTAAATGCCCTTTTATTAGCAATTATCTTAAATTTTTTTTATCTTGAATAAGAATTGAGTATTCAAAATTTTGTTTATACGGCATTTACACCTGCATAAAATCTAGAATATTTTAATTAAAATCTTTACGAAAATCTATACCGTTTACACCATGTTTTATTTTGACATTTATCAAGATTTATTTCTTTTATCTAAAACAAAACCCTTTAGCCGAATAACTTCCAAAACTACAACCAAACAACTGCAATGTAGCCAATTCACACACCTTTTTAAGCAGACCGCAGCTAATTTAATCATCTTTTACATAAATATGTTGCACAGGGTATTAAAAATAAAGTAAAAATATTAGATTTTGAGTAGATTGCCTGCACATCTACTCACAAACAAGATTTTATTTTGTATGGGAGCTAGATTTAGCTCGAAATTTCGTACAAGATTTTGGGATAATGTAAATGAATTATTACTGAAAAATCTATTTGAGTAAATAAATTTTTCTCTTTGAAAAAATTTTAATTAAAAGAAAATTATTTTTTTTTGGCCAAAGAGGAGGAAATAAATTTTCATGTCGAGAGGCGCGTTAAAGGGTTTTTATTTAGAGACATGGTTTCCTTTGTGTTGATTACGTTTTTTTTTATACGATTAAAAAAAAAAGTCGAACAGCCCTAATACACACAGTCAATTTTATTGAACAAAATAAATTACTTCACGATAATATTGCAAATGTATGGGTACATAAAGTGAGATAATAGGTGCGTTTGAGTACTTTTCCAGTAAAATCCAGTAACTGAGTAAATACTGAGTAATTTAAAGAAATTACTCTCAATAAAAAAGTTTGCAGCTAAAAGTACGCGAACGGAAAAATTGTAAAATCCAGTAAAATATACACAGCAGACAATTTGGCGCTAAAAAAATTATACATAAGTATGTACAATGTATATTAAAAAAAAAACTGAATATAATATTGTACTACGTGGTCCAATCGAGATGAAACAGACTAGTTACATCATGGTCCATGTAATGCAGTCATGGATCATGTCGTTTTCACACAAGCATTCAATGCAATATGGAGTAGTTTTGGGGTTAGGACGATGTAATGCAAATTTGGACCATTTAGTCCAACCCTAGGACATAAACCTCCTTTTTTCACATATTTGGAGTAGTTTTGGCCTTATCCTACTCCTCTTTGGAGTATTTACATACATGTATGGAATAGTCGCATTATCTGCAGACAATATACAAAACTATATATACATATATATTATTGCTTCTGGTAAGCACTTTGGTAAGGCAAAAAATTATTCCTTTTTGGAAGCTGAATAAATTGCTTCCAGCTGGCTCATCTCGCACAAAAAAAAAAATCTCCTTATTCATGCACAACACCAAGTGATTCCTTAACATTATCTCCCTTACTCGCGGTCTCCACCTGACATAAAATAGCTAACTTTAACATTAACTTCTAAGAATTGTTAAGTGGTGAGTATCAATATACTATACCATTTTGCACATGCAACGATACAAGACCATTTGCACAAGATTGTGAATTGGGCTATAGTTTTTATGTACTCAGATGCAAAAGTTACTAACTTGCAATTTTTTTTTTTACTTTTTCCTCTATTTTGTTAGAGAGCCTGCCTTATGTTAGTGCTTTTCAGAAACAGTTTTCTAAGCTTTTGTGATCAAGTAAACAGTACATTGCTTCCCTCAGTTGTTAGTGCTTCCAAATGAGATTTTTTTTGCTGGGTAGTTACTGGCTAGCCGCATGGAAAAATTATATGGTTTTGAGAAAATCGATGAAGAATGTTTTTTTCATTTGTTTTATAAAAATACACCATAGTATATTTTCTTTAATAATAAAAGTAATATATGCATATGTTTTTATTTGAACTTACGGGCCTGGCCCACGATGTCGACAAGAAACTTTCTATAGCTTACTTGCCGACATCGCGCGTCAGGCCGTTGAAGTTTCTAAACTTTTTACCTTCGACGTGAATAATTAGGATGTACAGAAAAAGACAAAAATGTTTGTTGCCGCTTATACCAATCATCACAACAATATTGTTCACTTCCTTTCAAGTAGTTCCAATGAGTGCATTTATTAAGAGAAATATACAATGGGAAAAGAACTTTATATATCCTAATATATTCAAGATATCAAAAAACTGAAAACAAATTTAAGAAATGTACACATTAATCATATTTAATCGATCAATAACTAAATTTTTTGAATGTTCCATGCGGGGAAACAGTAACCATCCGACTATATGTATAAACAAAAATTTAACTATAAAAATATATTAACTTTATTCACGTTTAAAAACAATCGGTTATGTTCTGCATTTCACGTGAAATTACATCGTTGGGAAATTGTTGTTATAAATACATATTTCCAACAATTCTATGACAATTCCACACGTTTTAATTTCCCGTGGAATACATAAAACATAGCCTTATATTTTTCTGGCATCAAACTTAAATAAATGCAATATTGTACATAACTTAATACATTTGTTTTTTGTTATTTTTAAAATTTCTTCAAAAACTAAAAATTTTTTTCCCTTTACTTTTGTTTGTTTATATTAAAAACATATGGTTTCGTTTTACTGGATTTTACTGGCAAAAATTTGTCCAGTAAAAACTTGCATTTACTCAGTAAAAGAACTGTCATTTTTCTCTCTCAATTTGCCCTCTCATTTATTGGATTTTGTGTACTCGAACGCAATCCAGTAAAAAATAGTAAACATTTGTACAAATTTTTGAGTTCTCGAACGCACTTAATATATATATTACAAATTTTAGCCTCCAGAGTTATCAAAGATACAAACCAAAGATACGCCATATACGATGAATCCCGCTTGAATTGTAATGTCACAGGGGAAGAAGATTTAGTCCCAACTAATTTCCAACCAAAAATTCCCAAAAAATATTTGGATATTGTGGGACAAATTCGCATTCGCCAAACAAAGTTTTCTGTAAGCAAAAGGTTTGAAAACCCACAAACCTTGGAGATGAATCCCCAATACTGGCAGCCCCGAGTGGATGGTGGCTCGTTGTACTAAGCTTATGTATTTGTGTGTAAGTGAGCGCGTGTGTGTGAGTGAGTCTATTTATATTTTAGAGATTAACTTTGTACTTTTGCGCTCGCTTAATTTTCTTTAAGATTACAGATTGTCTTAGCGCTTGCTGCAGTTCGCACGCGTACGCGCACTATTCCTCATTTTGTTGTTTAACATTGTCTATTGGATATTGTGTGTGTTGTTTTTTTTTATTATTGATTTCATTTGTGTGGTGCAACTAGACATTGTGTTTTATAAAAAATAGTATTGGTGTTAGCTAGCTTACGAATCCTTCAAACACAATTCAACTGAGTATTTGAATTTGAATCAATGTTTATTTTAATAACTCCCACGTTATGCTAAACAGCGAAAGGATTAAATATAAAATATATTTTATCGGTTATTATCTATTTGGCAAGACGTCTTGTTAACAAAATTAATAATTATAACAAAGATTATAAAGCAACAATTACAATAAGCTAATTAAAAAAAAAACATATCATAAATAAAAAATTGCAAACGAATTCATTTGCTGAAAATATTTCTTTTCAGTTAAAAAAAAAATAAAAAAATTACAGTGATTTGATTCCTTGTGCTTAAAAATAATTAAATAACGCAAAAGTGCCAAATTTTATATACATATATTTTTTTTAAACATTTATATAATTTATTTAAGAACTTAAGCTAATTTATTTAAGCCACAAGTCATAGTTTAATTTTATATTTATATAACTAAATAAAAGCAACATATTGAAAAGGATTTTCATATATCCTTCTTAAGGATTTTACAGTGGACAGCAACAAAATGGAAAATCAGCAACTTTTAATTAGTTTAATATTATGGTGAGTTAAATTTAATATTGTTTTTTTATGTTCATAAAAATATTTTCAATTTATAAAATAAACTTTGTAGGTTAATATTTTTATTAAATATTTTTTTGTTTAAAGTTTATCTGGAGTAATGATTTATTGAACTAAAAGTTTTTATTTTATAATTTTTTAGTTTAGTCTAGCAATTGTAGCGGCTACAATTTAGACAAAATTTAACCCTTTTGAAAGTTTTTTTCAATATAAATTTTTTATTTAAATTTTGTTGTTGTATATATGTAAGTAGGAATAATAATACTATCACGCTGCATAATACTGTCATTCGCATTTTTTTTTCTCAAAACTCTTTGGAAATACCCAGTCAATATTTGGTCATAATAACAAAAATAATTATTTAGAAAAACAGTAAAGACTCGATTAACGCAACTTTATGTTTATACTATACTTATAAATATATATATCTTGATCTTGTTCTTGAGTTCAAGCTTGTGATTTTAAAAAACGTGATTCAGAAAATGCTAAAAAATTAAAAACAAAAAAATATTTAAACTTTTTTTTAAGCATCACATTAATCATCATTAATATGCATATTAATTCTAAAGGGAAATGTAATGCAATAAAACATTAATATTAATACAAAAAAAATTAATAATGAAAAATATTTTTGACTCATTCACAAACAAAATATTTGTTAAGAAAATCAAGTTTGTGAAGAGATCAAATAACTTACGCCAGTTTTGATTGTATGCGAAAAGCATGAACAAAGAAAAATTTCAACATTTTTTTTTTAAATTATTGTTGTTGGCGGTAAACTTTTGTAAAGAAGCTAATTAAATTAAAAATGTTGACAAAAATGCTTTTTTTTGCAGAGTTAAACAAAACCTAAACCAAGGCCAACTCATACCAGTGATCTCGTTTCAGCAAATGCTGATCATCTAATGCTAATTTATCTGGTGTCAAATTAAGCCAAACGTTCGAAAATTTTTTTGACAGCAGATAATTTTACTCTATATAAAATATACAGGTTTTTTTGCAATGTTGCATTTAATTGCAAAATAGGTTTACCTAATTTGGGTTCGCCTTGTCTTAAACTGTATAAGACATGTTAGTATTAGTGAGGTGAAAGAGCCACCCAGCAAACACAAAGCAAGCCCAAGGCGAATTCATACTAGATGATCTCAGATTGAAATGAATGGTAATACTGCAGAAAAAAACGTGAATGTGAACAGAACTTATCTATTAAAATTTTGTAACATTAATTAAACAATTAATTTAATTTTCAGTTAGTGTTTTTTATGGGAATTGTTAAAATTTAAGTTCAAAATTTTTAAACGCACTAATAATCCCAAATTAATATTTTACTTATTAAGTAAAATATTCTTTTATTAAAATACATTGAAATTGATTATTGAGGGGTTTAGCTGGATCCTATGCGCATTTCACTGTTGCTAATGCAGATCATCAGGGAACCTTTACCCAAAGCTTCTTAGACCAACTAGAGTTATTATATTATAAACTTTCATTTAAACAAATGAGAAGCTCAATAACAAATAACAAAGTTGAAACAAGAACTCAATAATCAACATGTTTTTTATTTTCTTACTTTATCATTGCTACATTGGCTGACTTTTTTCAGCTTCAAGTTGTAGTCGTAAGAGCATGTAAAAGAAAATAAATGTAAATAACAACAACAGCTATTTAAGAATAGAGTGTTGCCACACAAGTATTTTTTTTGACCGGGTGCACTTAATAAGTAAAATATTAATTTGGGATTATTAGTGGGTTTAAAAATTTTAAACTTAAATTTAATTTTCACCTGCAAACCATTTGATAATATTAATTAAGTTTGAAAATTTAAATTGAAATTGAGAATTTGGGAACATCAGAGAAATTAACAGCTGATAATTTTCTCCAGAAGTGAGATCACCTGTTGTGAATTCTCCTTGTTCAAGCCGCTGAAATATGATGCTTGATTATATTTCCTTAATAATATAAGAATAATATATCGCGCCATAACCGCCAAAATAGCTTAAGCGACATAATTTTCGAACTTCAATATTTGACTAAAATAGTCGATTTCCCTAAAAAAACGAATACCAAAAAATGTGTCGCTTAAGCTATTTTAGCGGTTATGGCTCGATATATTGAATATATTGTTTGACTCAAGAAAAATAGTGTTGCCGCTTTGGAAACAGAAAACATAGAAAATTAATTAATTGCGTTTTCACACTGAAAGTTAAAACCTGGCTTTAAAGTAACAAACATTAACAGTTGATTTTGCATTTACACTTCAAGTTTGTTAAACTCAGGTTTTAACTCACAGACTGTCTAACAACTTTCTGCAAAAATTAAATAAATAAATCTCCTGCAGAAATGCGTGTAGTTGTTATTGTATTTTTTCTGTTTTTAATAACACTTATTTGACAAACTGTACAACAACTACTTTTGTCTGTATAAAAATCTCAGACATTTCACAATTCGCTCTAAACTGGAAATTATTTTATATTTTGTATTTTAAAATTATGAAACTAGTTATACAAAGTGAAGAAGTTCTTGAAAATCAGTTAATGTATATTAAAAATGTAGAAATATATCACAAAATAAAATTTGTTTATTGCCGGATCAATGACAGTCATATCGCCTTTTTTCACTTCCCAAAGATCAATGAAAATATTTTCGTTGAATTCCTTCCAAAAAACTATTTTTTCCATAATTTTTTGATTATTGTTGCTCCTGCATCCATTTTTAAGTTGAAAATCTTTCAAGCGACATCTATTGTTATACACTGGCATGGACATTATCAGCTGTTCCCGGTCATTTTAACTTGGCAGCACTAGATTTAGCTCAGCGAACATGGTTGCATTTCATAAAACCAACTTCAAAACCAATTGTAAAATGCTTTTAAGTTTGTTTTTACAATAACAATTTGTGTGGTAAAACCAGGTTTTAAGAATAACGTTAAAACCAACTTTTATTAAAATCATGTCATTGTGAAAACACTATATGCCTTCATCACTTGAACTTTCCTACAACAACTGACAAAAATGGACACTAATGTGCACATGAGAAAAATACGTGGTGTTGTTACTTAATCCACCCAATTATGAATAAAATTCCACAGGAAATTTTTCCCTGGGAACAATTCCAATCAATAGCAAGTAATAGGGAAAACAAAAAATTCTAATTGGAAAAGGGAGATATTTCTCGCGGAATTTTATTCATAATTGGGTGGAATGACTGTTGGATACAGGGATTGAACCCAGTACCTTTCGGTTTTGTAGTCAACGTGCTAACTACTTCAGCCAACGCTATCCCCTGCTAAATAAAATCCAATAATTTTAAGCGATTATTTATTTTACATATTTACATATTTGTCCATTGTCCCCAACAAAAATATAAATAAGTCTAATTTGGCTACACCTAGAACCCTGATTGTAGTGTAGACGCTTGACCGTCAATATAATAATTTTCATATACACACATGTATTCTATTTTTGACAGGTTGTGGTCGGTAGCCTGCTGTCGTGATTGTGTTTTATGAATTAAGTGTGCGTTTCAACAGAATGAAGTAAATATTAGCAGTACTTTCACGTAGCAAAATTTTACACAAGTACCATTTGGAAAACTACTATTTACCTCTTCTAAAGTAAATTATGGATAATACTCAGACTGAATTTTGAGCTCATTACTTTAATGACAACGTTGTTTTTTTTAACTAGTTTTTTATTCTATATAACTTTTTTGTTTGTGTTTTTTTTTTGGAATCTGCAATTCTAATTTTTTTTAAAATAAAATTATTGTATATTTTAAGTTAAATTAATTTGATGCTAAGACTTGAAACTAGTTTCTAATGCTAATTCTTACTTTGCCATGTGACTAAAGACCGATGATATTTTGAAGAATATATATTATTTAGGCAGATGCTCCATGAGAATTTAAATGAACCTAATTTCCTTGGAAAAATAAAAAAAACAATAAAAAAGATACATGGAGATAAAAATTGTTGAACTTAAAAATTAAAATTTTTTCTTTTATGCTGATTGAAATTAATATATAATTTCCTGATTTTGATCGCAAGGTCTTCATTCAGGCTTTTGCCTTTTGTTTTCATTAAGATAAAAGATGCAGCATACTAAACTGAAATATTGTTTCTATTTAAAAGTATAAAAACTGTATTTTAGTATTCATAAAATTAAAAGAATGTCGTTTGTAGTTTGATATAAATATTTGCATTAATTATTTATTTTTTATTTTTAATTCTTTAAAAACACACATTGTCACAGAGGTTTAAGGATTTTGTCTTTAAACTTATACAAAAGTTTGAATTAAAAAAAATTCGTTTACTTCAAAATTGAATTTTTTTAAAAAAATTTTTGATTTGGCTTTTTAATTGAATTTTCAAAAATATTTTAATTCTTTGCTTGACTTAATTACACCAAATAAAGCATGTATTTTTAGAAGGTCATATTATGTGCGATAATATTTAAAAAAAAAATTACACAAGTATGCTAAAGGTACCAACAGACGACATGTTTTTTACATGTGTTTTTTAAGTTTTCGACTCGTATGTTTTTCTTTATGCATTTCAATATTGGTTAATTTACATAAGGTTTATAATTTTTGGTCACAAACGTACATGTAGTATCACTTCTTCTTTTTCAGTACATAAATATCCACGTAGTTTGTTTTATAAATGGCTTGCAGCCGTCGAGATATTTTTGGTTCCGTCGCTGTAGTACTGGCGACGCAAATTTGCTTTTTTAATTTTTTCTTTTTTTATCTAAAAATCTATACATTTTTGGACTCATTTTAATAAAACGACAACGTTAAATTATAAAAAAATATATAATTAATTTGTCTTTCAAAATACTTGATTCAGACGGCTAATGAGAGTGCACATAATCAACCGCCGACGAATTTGTTCGCATGACATAGACATTTGGAGCTGTATGTTTAACATAAGAAAATAGAGTACGCTCTATTTCAAATAATGTCTTATGTTTTTTGTCATGTTTTTTACACAAGCAATGTTTTAAAGGTAACACACGACATGTTTTCGTTTATATATGTAAATTCTGGCACATACAATGTGAAAAACATGTCGTCTGTTGGTACCTTAATGAGTACTAAAAAAAAAACTATATACATAAGTATAACTGCGTATAATCATAATTTTAGAGCTCACATATTTTTCTATACCCGATTTCAAAATGCCAAAACATCTCTACTTTGTTTATGCGAAAGACTAAAAAAATGCTGTAACTAAAAATAAGAAGGCATAAGCGCATTGACTCTCTCTTATACTCAAACTGATGGTCTGAGTATTCTTATACTCAGGCTATAGATATTTAATCAGACAAAAAAATATACATATAATACTCGGGATATTTATTTATCATTCGCCACCGTATACGTACATTTGTGTGCACATATATAATGGAATGGTATATGTATGGATATTTGAAAACATATGTGAGTGTAAATAAAATAGTCCTGTATATACGCATATGTAGGCGATTAATATTCATAGTATTTCTATACTCATGCGTGCGATTGTAGCTCATGCAGTCTATAAATTTTGCTTATAGTTGTTTGTGATCCTTATTTAAAAACAAGTTTATAAACAGAGTTGTTAGATGTTTATGGTTATACGTATTCGGTTAAAAATTCATGCGTGTGTTTTAATATGAAAGTGTGTTTTATTTTTAGCTATATGCATTCATAGTTGTTGGACGGCCAAAGGCTACTTATGCTTTTATTATTCTCTGTAGGGTTTGCCAAAAACCGAGGAAATTAGAAAAGCGCGGTTTCCGGTTTTAAGCTACTAAAACCGGTCGGTTTCGGTTCGGTTTCGGTTTTAAAAATATGTATGTATATTAATAGGTATGTATGCTGGAAAGATAAATGGTGATTTAAAAATAATCATCCCTATCGTGAAAAACAAATCGAATTTTTCTTAATGTGAAATTTTAATTCCCCTCGAAGAGAAAAATGCTATCTTGAATATCCCGTGAAATTTTTTCCCGCTATCAGTCCACGTGAATGTAAAAAAGTTGGACAAATTTAAGTTTATTAAGAAAATCACAAAAATTGTAGGCTATAAATGAAGTTTATTTAACCTTAAAGTTGTACTCATGGAGGCGCTTCTGTTGATTTAGATGTTTTTTCATTAAGTATATCACCGTGGTTCACCACCATGAAATTTACTATCTGTGAACCCAAGAGAAAAAATGTGTTGTAGGGAATTATTATTAACAATCGTAAGCATTACATACTAATATTGTCTCAAAAATTAATGGTTTTTTTAGTTCGAAGAAAAATATCGAAATTATTCGATGTAATAATTCAGTTCGCCTGTAAAAATAAAGTGAACAAAACCAAGAGAAATGTAAAAAAATTCACGTGAAAAATATTCTGCCTTATCGTGGTTGGCGTATATCAAATACGACTACGACTGCTTGGTAATAGGTTAAAGAATACTTCAACAGTTTTTCTTTAATCTATTACCAAACAGTCGTAGTCGTATTTGAAATACGCCAACCACGATAAGGCAGATTATTCATGATAAGGGTAACCAAAAAAAAGGGAAAATATTTCTAGGAACAATGTTTCGAGGGAAAAAATTGTTCCTATAGGGGTGATAAAGTTTCTCTGGTTTCTATTCAATTCAGGTACTTATATTAGAAAAGGAACATTTAGTAGTGAGTATGTGTATAAAAAGAATAAAAAATTTATATTTAATTATCGAAGTAATAAAATTTCCGAAACGTTAAAGCGTTCAATGTAGAGTCCTTTAAACGAAATCTTATTTTTGTGCAGAAGTTACCAGCGACAGAAAACACTATTTCACTTTCAGTTGAAGAGGGCTTTATTGTGTTATTGCCTTGTGAAGCAATAATATGTTGGTTTTTTGTTCTTCGTTTTTTTATAAAGTACAAATTCTTGTCGAAGAAAATTGAAAATTAAAATAATCGACTTTTTGCTTTACATCTGCTAGAGCTTTTTTTGATAACAGATTACAATTCTTCCTGCAAAGAATTGTTATAATTTTCTTAAAATTGTACAATTTTCTTACCTTTCCTTGTTACAGAAAGCTTAGTAATGGATAAAAGTCTTAAATTTAAGTGCATTTGCTGTATTTTTAAGCAAGATAACAATGTTGAAGTAAAACTTAAAAACCGACGCTTTTTTTGTCGGTTTCGGTTTCGGTTTTTATGTCTTAAGAACCGCGGTTTCGGTTTCGGTTAAAATCGAACGGCAATCCCTAATTCTCTGGTTTGGTGTATTGTCTGTAGGCCTGTAGTGGTGAAAACTTAATTCTTAATTTTACCTATTTGTACCAAAAACATTTTTGTAGAAATCCCGAACTCTTGCAAATAACATAATACGATTGAATATTATAGAATTTAATCATATTATAGAATTAATCATATTATATAATATAACTGTTTTGTAGAACTGCTTTTAAAAGCGTTATTTTAAGCACTATTGCAATAAATTTTTGTAACGAGATATATTTGTGTGAAATGTATTGGAATCATTTAAAAACTAAATTTCTCGAAAATACGAGTTAGGGCCTTTCTACTTGTAACCAACGGTATATTATTTATATTTTGCTTAACACATACCGACAAAATCTTGCACACACCATGGGCTCTTTTTACGACCACAGAAAAGTGGGCGTGGCAATACCCAATAAAATTTAAAACAATATATCAAGTACTTTTGGTCAACTTATTAAAACAAAACCTTTTTTATTGAAGTGATTATAATTTGTAATTAGAAAAGTGGTCGGGGCCGCACCAATTAAAATTTAATTTTGTACATACACAGAAAAAAATGTTCCTACAATAAACACGTTTAATTAATTAAAAATAAACCAAAAATCAATTAAAAATTTAGTTGAGTCAATTTAACTTTTGTGTAAAAATTCAATTTAATTAAAAAATTAATTGACGCAATACAACTTTTAATAGATTTTCGTTTTTTTTTTTTTTTTTGAAATAAACTTGTTTATTTCGGGAAAATTTTTTTCTGTGTAACCGTTTAAATACAAACTTCACATACATTTGCTTTCAAAATGACGCGATATCACATTTATAAAAGTAGGCCGGGCCACACCCATTAAATTGTTTTTAATATTATGTGAGCCCTTTATGTTGAAAGTGAGTTAAGGCAATTTTTGGCAAACATAAATATAATAGCATTTATAGATAAAAATTTTTGAGAATATTTTTGGCAAAAATATTGACTTGTATCACGTTCAAAATTAACGGCTTATACACATACGTAACATGTAATTCTACACCAGTGGTGTCAAAAATAAAACTATATTTGTATGTGTGAGAAAAATTGTCTTAATCGTCTCTGAAGTACATCGAAAAAAATAAATAGTTGCAACAAATGCAGTTTAGTGAAGCAGTTCAAAACATATATAAAGGAGTCTATATGATAGAAAACTAAAAAATAAAGAATAAAAATTAAATAAAAAATTTGGGGGCGGCAAATATTTTCTGAGTTACGGCGCTGTGAACTTTTCATAGGAAACTATGAAGAATTTCGTAAAATAAATTTGTAAATATCTTATCTGATAGAAACGTGAAAAATAAGAAGAAAAAATTAAACAAAAAATTGCCTGCGACCAATATTTCCCGAGTTATTGGTCTTTTAAGTTTTGATTTAAAATGCAGTTTAGTGAATCTGCTACAAAAAAAAACCAAAACGTCTTTTTAATATATATTCATTTGTTTCCTTAAAAGTTTTGTAACATAAAATACATTGAATGTCGCAAAAAGCATTACTGATCACAGAATATTTTTCGCATACCACTTTGTTCTTTGCTTGTATCTATAAAGAACTTAATAGACCCGCTGCGCATGTGTTTTCGTCGCTGTTTCACTGACCACCAGTGTTGCCAGAATTTCTAAGGATAAAATCTGGAAAATTTAACAATTTTTTACGAAAAAATCTTCAAAATCTGCATTTTATTTTTAAAATCTTCAAAAAATCTGAAAAGCAATTTTTAAAACAACTTTTTTATATTTTATACCAAAAATTTCCATAAATATGGATGTACATGTGTAATAAAAATATTTTTTCATTAACCCATATTCATAAAATTTCAACTTGGCTTAAAATGTATTTTATTTAAATTTTTTATAAAAATTTTTTTAAAATAACTTTTAAGCACATTTTATTTTTTTATGAATAAAATCCTTTAATGTAAGAAGAATGTGCATTTCATTTCCGCTTAAGAAACTCATCATCAGACTTCAACCAAACATTTTTTGAAATAAGGTAAAAAAGTTCATATGTTTATAGAACGACTATCAATATGTTATTAAGAATTACATACACAAACATAATGGGGAAACATTATTTTGGTTTACAAAACGTTTAACAAACAAATTTCCATACAAAGTTTGTTTTGTAAACCTTTTGTAAACTAAAACTATTTTGTATGTATACAGCAGAATAAGTCCTAGTTTACACTATACAAGTCTTATTGCTAAAATGATTAGTTTGATGGAGAGAGAGAGAGAGAGAGAGAGAGAGAGAGACGAGGGAAACAGAAAACTTTTTTCCCCTCCCTAACAAACTAATCAGCTTAGCAATAAGACTAGCATAGTGTAAACTAGGAATAAGCTTAAAAACTTTAACCAAAACTTTTAGAAGCTATCATCTTCGATTTTGAATATTTTATTATTTTCTCATTACCTTTTTACAATTAGCTGCCACATTGGTTTGAAGTCTACTGATGAGTTTGGCGGCTTTTCCATACGCAAGGTTTACTTTTGAGTTGGAGAAAAAATAATATAGAATAAGATCTCTTTTCTCTTCTCTCCTACAAACTCAAGACTTTGTACAGTAAACTTGGAGTGTGGAAAATCCGTCTTTCTTTAGGAAATACGAAATGCATATAACCAACAAACAAATAAAAATTCTTTATAGTTATGTGCAAATAATATATATAAAAAAATACATATAAAAATTATACAAAAAGTCATTTAAAAACATTACATTTTGAATAAACTTAGGGCTGCAAAATCCTAATCAGAATAAGTTCGTTTTATATCAGATAATCGTTTCCAGAAGTTTGAAAAAGTTACTTCTTCTTCTCCTTTAATAATTGTCTTCTTTGTTCAAAAGTTGTATCTCTCTCTAAACTATGACTGCCTTATTCATAAAAAATATTTCAGGTTTATTAATGGAAAATCTGCGTTTTAGGCCAAAAATTTTCAAATCTGCATTTCGTCTTTTTGGAGGGTAAAAATCTGCAAAATAAGAATGTGTGTGATATTAGTTTGCACAATTGTGCCATGAAACTGACATCATTGTTCTACACAATAAAGTCATACGAAGCTTCGCATACACACTGGTCTCTGGATACAAATTTAGAATAAGCGAAATTACCGATTTGTAAATAGAAGCAGTGTTGCCAGGTTACATTTTTAAGTTTTTTTTTAAAGAGTTTGTTCAGTATTTATAAATAGAATTTTTTGAAAATATATGTTTTTTGCAAAAAAATTACAAATATTGACTTGTCTCACTTTCAAAATGAATGATTTTAACACAATAAAGTAGTACTAAAATTTGCATATATGTACACTGGTCTCTGGATACAAATTTAGAATAAAATAAGTTCTAGCAGTGTTGCCAGGTTACGTTTTTATAGAAATTTTAGAGAGTTGGTTCAGTGAAGTAGAAAATTTTCAAAAATCGTCAACATCTGCTTTATTTCTATGAAATACCATAATTTTGGTGTATATCTTAGAGAATATTTCTAAAAGTGCTCAGTTTACTATTAATTTTTTTTAACTCAAGGTTGTATATATTGTGGCTTAACACTGCAACCAATTATATAACGACAACAATTACAACTATGTAAAAAGCAAAAGTATTTTTCATTGTAAAATGTTTAATGTATCAAAAGCATTAAAACATATATGTATATATGCATATATATCGTAACCTTGATATAGAAAGGCCTTACCTCATAATTTTTTTGAAGTCAAGTTCTTTGTACATTTCAATAGGAGAACATGTCGACGGTCCCATGCCAAAACATGCTAAGTCGGCATAACATGTTATGCTCTGAGTAGCATATCTGAACTCATCGTTTATTAACTTAGATTCTGTAAAATGTCGATAGTAATTGCATTATTCTATAATATAATATAAGGTTATAAGCAAAAATATACTTAGCATAATATGTTAAGTTTAAAAACCTTCCTTTTTAAAATGTTTTAAGTACACTTAGCATAATTTAGTTTGGAATTAAGTAGTAAAAAAAATTTATTTAATTTTTTTCTCTAAACTAAAACATGCTATATGTATTTAGATGACCATTGTAGGTGAGAAAGAACCTTACTATTATATAGATTTGTGATTCTAAATCAATTTTAACTATTTATAAAGTTAAAATAAATTAGAAAAATTATATTGCAATTATTATATTATTACAAAAAGTCTTAAGTTTCTATCTCTTAACATTCCCGAGATATCATCAATAAACTTTGAAGGGTCTTATCTCAAAACTAGCTTTTTTGACTTAATATGTTTTCGAATAGAGTCGCCGATGTAATGTATCGAAAAAGGCAAAAATCTCGATTAAAAAAAATATATTGAGTTAAGGCCTTTCTATATTAAGGTAAGGATATATAGATACATCAAGTTTTTTATAAATTATAAAACAGTATAAAAAAATGGTGACATATAAAAATCGAAAATACACATTTACAACTGACTGGCCGAGTAATTTTATTTTGTTCATTATAACATGAGCTTCACCATATTTTGTCTCTTATCGCAATAAAATTCAAATAAAAATTTTTAAATTCACCTTTTGAAAAAATAAAGGCGTTGCGCAAAAGTTCCTGCCATAAAATTCCTCGTGTTTCTGATAAATGTACTTCAAAATAACCACAAATTTTATCATACACATTCCATAAACATAAATAAAATTGCAACATAAATAAAAGGTCATTGCCATAGACTGCAAAGCCGTGAAGTTGTAAAAAAGTAAAAGTTTTTTATATCCACATCACCAGATTAGCTGGACCGCTGCTCAGTGTCAAATGTTTTGCTCCCTTATCTACTAGAAATTATTATTTTTTCTATACATTTAAATGTCGTAGACCTTTTGATAATCAATAGTTATTTGAAAATAACTATTGAATGGATATTTTATGGCATTATAAAACATTTATGTTGCATGTGACGGTTTGGTAAATAAAACATTGACAACACGTATAAAAAATTAATTAAAAAGTAAATATACTGCCTTATTTATAAAAGTTATTAAGGCTTAATAAAGGGGTTTATAAAACAGATTTCTATTATTCTTTTTTTTCTTATTAAGTTTTTATAAAGCAGTAATATTTTTTTATAAATTAGGCAGTTAGTGCTCTAAACTAAAATTTACACCTGGAATTACCCAGTTTTATTTATTTACAACCTAACACACCTGTATATTTCAATTTGTAAAAATTTACGGCTAAATTTGTCTCTAGTTTTTTTTATAAATTATTTCAGTCTGTTTTTTTAACCATTTACTACTTGATGTGAGTATCTTAAAGGGGTTTTAATTTTACAAAATTCTAGTTATTGAAAATTTTGAATAATCTTAAAACTGTTTTAGTAAAGGGTGACCCAACAAGAACGCAAGATTTAAATTTTAAATGAAACACAGATATTTAAAAAAAAATCGTGAAACTTTATTATATCGTAAAATAGACAGAATGAGGTTATGTGTGGAACAACAAATCGGGCAGATGGCCGCCTCGGCTTTGCTGGCACACACGCGATCTTTTAATGAAATTTTCAATTGCCGTTTTGCATAAATGCTGCGGTATTTCATTAATGCAGCGTTCAATTTCCTCTTTTAAGGCTTGAGTCGTCGTCGGCTTATTCGCGTAAACCATCGACTTCAAAAAACCCCAAAGAAAAAAGTCTAATGGTGTTAAATCGCACGATCTAGGCGGACAATTCTGATCTCCAAAACGCGAAATAACACTACCGGGAAATGACTGATGCAGCAATTGAATTGTTTCTCTGGCTGTATGACATGTGGCGCCGTCTTGTTGAAACCACATGCCCTCCACATACATTTCTTCAATTCTAGGCACGAAAAAACTGGTTATCATTTCACGATACCGAACACCATTGACTGTTTGCGCTTGACCTGCGTTTGAGCGACATCATCACGTACAGCTGCGACATTTTCGGTCGATCGACCTGGTTGGCCGAAGGCGCGTTGTTGTCTTTACATCACTAACATACCCAGTTTCGGCAAATTTATCCATTAATGTCTTTACAGTTGACTCTTTTGGAGCATTATTGAGCTCTTTTGTTTCGCAAAATTTGCGAACTGTAGCCGCAAAACTTTCACCATTTTGGTAAAACAATTTCAAAATGAGAATGCGTTGTTCATTCGTGTAGCGCTCCATTTTTACTAACCTCGTACCTTCTACTAGCAAACAATAACAATTGTTCAAATCTCAAACAATGACACTTCGAATGGCGCCAAATTTAAATCTTGCGTTCTTGTTGGGACACCTTTTATTTAGGCAATATATCTCTTAATTAATTGGTTTTTTTTAAACTTAAATATAGTTTATGTTCGGCACGTGTAAGATATGTTAAAAAATAAAATGGAAGCTACAATTATATAAACAATGAATCCCAACTTATTTTAAAATTTAATACACAGCAAAGCTATTGCAAAAAAAAAATTATGTTAAAATTATAGTTTATCGCCATAGATGTTAGAGAATTATTTTTGTTATACTTAAATTGCTGCTATTATTTTTATATAAATATATAAACTACAATACATCAGTTTAATGTCCTTAAGCTTTATGAAAAATAGTCACAAATTGAAAAATGACTTAAAAGTAAAAATAAATGAATGCAAAATAATATACTGTAGGTTAAAAAATAAACATTCCCAAACAATATTTTATTCTGCAGTATGGGACAGTCTTGGGCATATCACACATCAACTACAAAATTTAAATTAATGTTTTCAATTCCAATTACATGTTATTTGTAATTGAAAATAAAAAAATCGATTCAATTTAAAAGTTGTTGTATTGGAAAAAAATCTCATTTGAAAAATAAATTAAAATTACTTGAATTTGCAAACGATAAGGCTAATTGCAATTAGATGTAATTGGAAAATTAATTCCGGAATAAATTACATAATTATACAAAATCTACGCAAAAAATAAATTTATTGTATTAAGTTCAAAAATATTCAATTAAAATTAATAAGAAAGCTGATAAGATGAGATGGGACGACAGGGAGGGAACGGTTGCGTGCAACCATCAGTTCTAGCAGTCACATTTAGGCCCCGAATAACTGTTTATAATAAATTACTCTGGCACACTAAGTTGTGTCCTCACTTAGTCTGCACTGTACTGCAACGTACCCCCGCCCATAACCGGCGACCTAATTGAATTTGTTGAACTAAAAGTAATCATTCTCTGCTTAATTCCAATTATATGTGCAAAGAAAAAAAAACGATTACAATCAGATGTAATTTGTAAATTAAATACTTCCAACTACAATTATTATTTTTATTTTTATTTACTTAGTTAGCACAAAAAAGAAAAAGCGCTAATACAGAAAAGGAGCTTCTTCTAAGTACCTTGTAATTCAATGTTTTTAATTAATTTACATTAAAAATTTTTAAGATAAAATAAAATTTATATAATTGTAATTGAAAAAAAAATCAATTACAATTATATGTAATTTTTTTTTATGTAAACTTTCAATGATTTTTTATAAGAAATAATTTTTGGCTATTTTATTTTTATATTTATGATTTTAACAGGCTAAAGTTCGTATCGCTTTTTAAGCCAAATTACATGTGATAATTATTAATGAACTAATAACATCAAAGTTAGTTGTAAATATTCTGACAACACATAGTTGAACGGAACAGCCAGCCGTTTTCGAAGGCCACTAAACCTTCATCATCAGCGTTCTTTTGTGTTTGGTCCACTGTGTGTAACACCACAGTTGATGTAGATTTTTATATACTTAGCATTATTGCAATGGGAATATGTGAATTGTTTTGATTCATCGTATTTCAATTTGCTGAAAGCTTTTTTGTATTGTAAGCTCAATTTTACCATCTCCATATTTACAACAGTCTTACCATTGTCGTTTTGTTCTCTTACTAATTATACACATGTTAGTTAATTTGCTTATTTTTTGTTCTACTTAAGACAAACTTTTTTGGTTTGTTACTATTAAGTATATTTTTATTTAATTTTTGCCACAGGCCCATGGCTATTGATTTCAGTTAATTTTAATTATTATTCGAACTCCATTTGTTCCTATATTTATGATTTTAACAGGCTAAAGTTCTACTTTTGGCGATTTTCTGCTAAATTTTTGTACGATTATTTTATAAAAATTTGTATAAAAAAAGAGTTATATAAAAACCAATTTTTTTTTAAATTTATATCGAGCTTTTTTTGTGCGATTTTATCATAAGCGGCATGTTATCGTAAATATACTTTTTATTGAAATTAAAATTTTATGGGCTTACCCATAGTTTAAAATTATCAAAATGCCAAAATTGTTCATAAATTTGAAGATGTGGGGTGTAAAATTGTATCTTAAGGGACAATTTTCGTATGTATGTGTAAAACAAATTTGAACATTATAAAAAACCTTCTCCTGAAAAATTCAGTTTTTGCCGCTCACGCTCAAATCGAAAATAAGGCTCGATATTAAGAAAAACAACATAAAATTGATTTTGGCGACTTTTGAAAATTTTTAAAATCAATTTGGCGAAATAGGTCGGAAAAAATCTGGCAATCCTGGCTAGTGCTGCTATCATTTTATTTATTGCATTTTTCTATAATATCAATATTTGTAAATAAATAGATAAATTAAATATCCTACATGACTATTGTTCGCTTGATATTTCGAGAACTTTAGTCACCACATAAAAGGTTCAGGGATGAACTAGAAACGTAAATACTATTGTTATAAGTATGGCCAAGTCTTGACAAGTGATGGTGATATTCTTGAAAAAATTTCTAAAACATTTCGGAATTTTCCTTTTCAGTAATTTTGAATTTTAAAGTCGTTGTTTTATGCTGGCAACTCCATGATATAAAAGTCAGTTTTATATTCCTCACTATTGTATTGCATTTCTTATGTAAATCACCTTTTAATTTCTTAAAAACATTGGCGCATAGTCATAGTCATAAGCTGCGATAGTCATAAGTAATAAGCCAAAATGACATTATATTTATATGGCTTTATTACTAATGCAGTGTGGTGCAGTTATGTAATTATATTTCAATTAGTTGAGAAATAAGGCAAATTTACTTTGTTACTTATGCATTTATTTCAGTGAGCCGACGAAAATTGGTACATTGTGCCAATCGTGTGACCCCAGCTATAAACAAAGTACACTTTAAGAGTTTAAAACCATTATTGCCATACAAAATACCGGTTTTGACTATGACTATGCGCCATTGACTCGACTTTAAAACAAACCAAATTAACAAATTTACTTATTTCTATTTATTGAACGAGAGTAATTTCATTTTTGTCGTGTCTGCAATTAAAAATATCAGTAACAGAAAGTATTTTAGTATATGAATGGAATCTTTCTTTTGATAAGGACATATGTGATGGGATTAAAAAAATTTTGATATAAATTATTAAATAATAAAAATATTTTGCATGAATTTCGCGACACCCTATTTTATTAACTTCTCTGATGAGCTGCCATTAAACTTGACATGCGATTAAAATCATCAATTACAGATCGCTTTATAAAACTGGTAATAAAAAAAAAATGAAATAGAGTTACGAAACCAAAAAACATATAAGAGCTAAACATCACAAATAGCTGAACCTGTTTCTCTACAAAGCACGACGAATTTTGATCAATTAAAAACAAACAAAATCGCCACAATTAAGTGTATTAATAAATAAATGTATATTAAAACATACGCATATTTATTCACTTCTTTTAAAACGAGTACTTAAAAAAAATCCATCGAAACACAATGAAAAAAAATTTATTTTTTTCTTAAAATTTATTTCGTTCAAAATTGAGAGAGTGCAAATTGAAAGCAAACATGTTTGTGGCCGGAAAATGTCAACAAATATAACTTCCTTTATATAATGTTAATATTAATAAATATCAATTTATAATTATGGAAGATCAATAATACATGACTTCAAAGAACAAGCACATGAATCGAATTTTATCGACTTTGCGTTAGTGAGGATATAATTTTAAAAAATGCACAGCAATTGAATTCGATTTTGTTTTTTAAGTATGGAATAACTTTTATATTGGTTTGAACAATTTTTAGTACGAACCAATGATGTGTGTATTAGAGCGGCTTACCTGTGAGAAAAAATTAAAAATTTTTCTCCAATCAACACATTTTAATTAAAAAAATCAATTAAAAGTTTAATGGTTTCAATTAAACTTTTTAATTAATTAAATTTTTAAACAAAAGTTTAATTTATTCAGTAAAATTTTTATTAAACTTTTAATCGACTAAGTAGACAAACACAAATTTGTTGGTATTGCACTGACGTGTCGTCGATGTTGACAGCTGGAATAAGGGTGACTGGGGATTCATACGTATTTATTTAAAAAAAATTAAATTGAACCATTTTCTGCTCACTAATGCAAGGGTCTGCTGAAAGCTCTGCAAGAAAAAAGTTTCTTTGATAAATATTGGTAACTTTCCTTCTAAGCAAAAAAAAAAAAAAATAAAATAATAATAATAATAAATAAATTTTAAAACTCTCAACTACTTTCGTACAATAAATTCACACGTTGCAGTCAATATTATTTTAAAGTTACATCATTCATTTCTTGTCAATTTCATAATCTTTTAACACGCTTTTGCATTCGACATATATTCGCAGCCAATTTATTTTATTTTATTTTTTAGTTTTTAACTAAACTATTTAATGCAAATAAATTAATTTAGTTCATTTGTAGTAAAGTTAATATTTGAAGACACGCATAAAAAATATTAAAGTAAAGTTTACGCAACCTAAATATCTATGTATGTAGTTGTCCCTCTTACGTTTGTGGAATTTTTTTTTTGTAAATAAATTTAGCAAAAATTATACACCCATACAGTAAATATAATAATAACAATAATGTATTGATGCCAGACCTAAAGCAAAACAAGAAATAAAACAAGGTAAACGAAACTACCAAAAGAAAATATAAAATTAAATAAATTTCACTTTCAAGACACGTTCAAAAAATTTTACGAATACAACTGGGCAAATATATTCACACCAACATGCACACATAGTACATACACATACACACACACACAGAGTGTTAAAAATTTAAACTGAAGGAATAAATTTTAACAGCAAGCATTTTGGGTAATAAAAATTATGATTAGTGTATAAATGACATAATAAATATTTTGTTCAATGTATCCCGGTACCCGAGCAAACGATAAGATTGTACAACACAGAAAAAATTAACAATTAATTCTGGCAGAGGAGACCATTACAATATTAATTTGTACAGGCGTTTTGAAAGTTTTTGCATCGGTCTCAAATTATGCAGATTTTTGTGGTGAATTTGCGTTTGAGGGTTAATTTCGTACCCACTCAAAATTTCTTTTTATGTATAGGATGTGTTCGGCAGTTTTATGCAAAATCCCACGAATAATATTTTTGTGGAGTATATTAAGCCGCTAACTCTCCTCAATGTGGATCTTATGTTTTTCCCATAAAAAGGGTTCAATGTTCAATTGTTAAAATGTTCTACAAAAATACTCACCATAAAATTATTTTGTGGTATTTTTCACCATTGAACCCAATACAAGATTTCACTTAGCAAATTAAAAAAAATTAAAGAATAAAACTGAAACATAATCCTATAGAAATGTTAGCTGTTAAAAGAAGTTGTTGCAAGACTATTGCATACGCGGATGATGTGGGCAAAGGAAATCGCGGGTAAAGATCCGACAATATTCTAAGAAGTGTTTTAAACTGCCTTGGAACTTTTGTGAGAATTATGTCAATGAAGTCTGAAGTAAGTCAACCAAAACTGAACTAACACTATTTACTAGGAGATCTAAATTGTCTAAATTTTTTTTATTCACTTAGTTATTTATTTATTAATTTTTTCATTTATCTAGTTATTTTCTTATTAGTTTATTTATTTATTGATTTATTTATCTATTTATTTATTATTATTTCACCCGACTGCACAATGCAAAGAAGAGTATTGTATTTATCAGTCTGTGTATGTATGCATGTATGTATGTATGTATGTATGTATGTATGTGTGTTCCTTCGCGGCGCTATATAAACCGAACGCTTGGACCGATTTTGATGATTCTTACGTCAATCGATTTAATCCCGGGAGTGTAATAAGATGTTTTAGTTGTCAAAGTTCAATATGTCGGCCAACAGACGCCATTTTTTAATTCGAAAAAAAATGAAAAGTAGGCGAGCTATATCAAAATGGGTATCATTCGACAGGTATTTTAAAAACTCATATGATTTTTCATTTCGAATGATCATTTAGGATATTTAATGGTTTAAAGTTAGTAGCAGTCGGTTTTTTTAAATTTTTTTTCATAAATACTTGTTTATTGGCTTATTTATCTATCAATTTATTTATTTAATTATTATTTTTGTGTATGTATGTATTTATTTATTATTTTATTTTCCCATTTGTTATTTAGTTTTGCATTTTTTACTTTTTTTTTGTTAATTAGAGACTCTGCATGGAATATAATCTACTTTCCAGCCATTATAGCAATAAAGTTTCCAACAATTTTATTTTCTTCAAACATTCGATAACATCTTTAATATTTTAAATTAATTTCCTAAATAAAAATAGTTTCAAAAGTACGAGTAACTACAACATTTTCATTATCATGATCATGCAAAAAAGACGATAAGCTCTCAGAAAATTAAAAAAATAGTTATGCAAGTAAATAAATTTCCTAATTATACCAAACATAAGAGCCATGAATAAATTTTTAAATAAATTAATTAAAAATCATATACAAAGTAGAAACTATATTAAATAACAGCTAAGCCAAACACATGCCACCAACTTAAACTAATTAATAATAAACACAAGGAAGTTTGCTTAATAAATAATTATAACAAAAAAAAAATAAAAAATATATATACATATATATAGAGTAGGAAAAGAAAATATTTAAACAAAACCTTTATTAAAACTATAGAGTATATTTTGCACTCAAAACTAACTTGAAATGGCAGGCTATTCACAATAAAACATCTTGTCTAAGTCATAAACCAACTACAATAAATAGCTAGTAAACGTTTATGAATAACATTTCTGAGAAGTTTTTCTATAAGCCTTTTCTCAAGCCTTTGTAAGCCATTAAAGAATTAAATTTTTTATTTGTAGGTAAATCCCAACTAAATTTTATTTCTTTTTTAATTATTTTTAAAGAGAAGGCGGATGTACATAAGTTTCGTGAAAAGAAACCTTAAATTTAATCATCATGTATGGCTGCACATAAACCTAAACATTCTTTATAAACACCGACCGCAATTTAAAAATATTTAATTTAGTTTATTTTGTTCACACTTTCAAAATAAATCACCATTGGTTATCCGCTTGAAAATCTAAACTACCTTGAACTTTTAAATAAATAAAACAAATTAAGATTTTATCAATTAATGTTATCTATTTATTGTTGTATTTTTTCTTCATCTCCACTCTCAATTCACACCTTGTCTTTTATGGTTTTGAAGTTCGATACTAGAAAGTATATTTCTCTTTCATAACCACAAAATGTGCAAATGAATGATAAATCAAATGAATTTGTTTTTAATTTTATTAATTTTATAACTAACCTTGAACTCGTTTAGAAACAAGTCCAAGCCTTTAGACTAAAGGAAGCAGCTGAAATTGTACAAAAAACATTTTGTGAAATTGTATCCCCCCACACAGTTTAAATGAATTTAAAAAATTTAATTATGCAAATTGATGAAATGAAAAAAAGAAAAAAGGCTGTTTTGCCTTAAACGTGCATAAATATTTTTAAAACACTTTTTTTTCTGTCCCAAACATGTGCAGGAATTTCAAAACAGTAGCTTAAAAAAAAAGTCAGACAATTTAATGTCTTAAATCTTTCAAAACATTAAAATGTTAATCTTAAGCCTTCAGTTACAAATGAAAATTAAATACACTTCGGTCTTGTTTCATTAATTTTTAGTGTTAAACAGAATAGCTTGATTCCCAATAATAATAAAAACATAGGCCCAAACCCACCATGTCAACAACGTTCGACTTGTCGCACACTTACATTCAAAACAAAACAAATTTTAATATTTTGTTGTTGTAATGTGCTACAAGTCGAACGTTATCGATATCGTGGGTCAGGCCTATAATAATTGTAATCATATGAAGTGCTTTCAAAGTTAAAATTATATAAATATAATATAATGTTATGTTCAAATTATTTAAAATGAAAGCTCCCGAATATTAAAAAAATGCAGTAAAATGCGGCTTTGGCCCGCACACGGAGGGTTGCGTACGACTCTTGTTTCTTTTTGGCGATTTTTTGTGGTTTTGGGCGATTTTTTTTTGTAGTGACACATATTTTAGTATTAAGCTTTTTTTGTTTTGGAGACTATTGCTTTTTTACAATAAATATTTTTAGTTTTAGCGATTTTTTTTTAGTTTTGGCGTTTTTTTCATTTAAGCGATTTTTTCAGTTTTTGGCGATTTTGTTTTGTTATTTCTACAATGCATATTCTTAGTTTTAGTGAGTTTTTAGTTGTGGCGATTTTTTATTTATTTTATTTTTTTTATACGACCTTTTTAGTTTTGGTGTTTCCTTAATTTTAGCGATTTATTTCATTTTTGGTGATACATTTTATTCAAGCGCTCTTATCCCTTTTGGCAATTTTTCATTCCGGCATTTTTTTAATTTTAGGATTTTTTTTTGAATTTCAAGAGTTTGCCTCTTACGGTTTCCGAGATACTGCAAATTGTCGAAATTACACAACTGGTAGAATACCTTTTAATTTTAATTTTGTAAAAATCAGTGCTCATTGGCGCAGCTTTTTTCGTTTAAGATTTTTGTTTATTTTCTGCAATACGTATTTTTATTTTTGGCGATTTTTTTATTTTGCCATTTTATCGTGTTGGTGATTTTTTAGTTTTTTACTTTTGGATATTTTTTTCATTTTTGCGATTTATTTTATTTTTGGTGATAATTAAATACATTTTTCATCAAAATGCTTTTTTATTTTGGCGAGTCTTCCTTTCTGAATTTTTTTAATTTTTGAATTTTTAGTTAAAAAATTTATGAAAATTTCAAGAGTTTGCCTCTTAAAAAATTTAAAACTCAACTTTAGGTGGAATTTTTTTCCTGTTTTTGTTTTAAAAAATTTACATTTTCCATTTTTCCAACAAGAAAAAAACTGATGTGAATACCTTTATTAACTGATGGAATTTCCTTTAATTTTGATTTTTTAAGTTTCAGTGTTAATTGCATAAAAGTGCACTAACTTTGAAAATTTCAAGTGTCTATAAATTGTCTGTAAATAACATTAGGATTTTAAAACTTATCGTTGGTCGCTTTAGAATACCCTATACGTTTTAACTGTGACATGTAAAGTTTTTTATATTTTGTGAAACTTTCAGATCTGCAGCTCTTACGGTTTTCGAGAAAATAGCCTGTGACAGAGAGGTGGACAGGCAGGCAGACATACGGTAGCGAAATTAATAGGGTTTCTTTTCACCTTTGCTTTACGAAATCGCATATAAAATAAAAATTATAGACAATTATATTACGTCTTCTGACGCGTGGTCTCTAAGTGGCTATTTTGTTGTTTTAGTTTTTAATTTTTTTAAGGCTTAAAGTTGTTTCATATTTTCCCCAAATTAAAATTTGAGATTTGTTTTTTGAAAAACCACAAAAAACTATAGATTTCGTTAAAACTGTAATTTTTTATTTAATTTTCTTTTAAATTGCAAGCCTAACTGTTCAAATTACTTCATATTATTATTTTTTTCTTGAAAAAAAAAATTAATGTGGATAAGTAAAACATGTTTCTCCCAACCAGTGTTGCCAGTAGTTTTCTCGAAAAAATACCTACACACGCTAAAAAATCCGATTTTTCCCTACACGTTGAAAAAATTTCCGCCACAAAAATCCCTACGCATATTTGTCATTAAAATAGAATAAAACCATTAGTTAAATATATATATATATATATATATATATATATATATATATTTATATATAAATATAAATTAAAGGTTTGCTAAAAAAAATAAGAAAATCTAATGGCCAAACCTACGACATCGACAACGTTCGACTTGTCGCACACTTACATTCAAAACAAAAACAAATTTTAACATTTTGTTGTTGTTTCAAATCGTGGGTCAGGCCTTAAATAAAAATAATACTTATATATGTACTTTTAATTAAATTCAATTAAACAAGAACCATTAGTTAAAAAAAAATTAAACAAGAAAGTTCTTTAAAAATTAATAGGAATAGTTCTTTCAAATAAAATTTTAAAGGATAATTTCAAATCATCTTTCAACATTGAATGATATCTTAGAAGAAGCATATACCAAGGCGAATTCATGTACCATGTGGTTAACAGCTGCTTTTTTAGGAAGTTTGTCTTGTCAAATTTCATTCCTTTAAAATTTTTAGGAAGCTTGATTTGTCATTTTTCATTACAATAAAGTCTTAGGCAGATTTTGTTGTTGCAGGCTTGGCACTATCTGGTATATGAATTCACCTTGGCATATACATACATAGATATTAGTGCCACCAACTTTTTAAACCACAAACAACTCTGGAAATATATTTTTAAGCGATTTTAACGAAAATAAAATTTTTTAACCGTTTTGAAAAAGAAAATATTACTAAAAAAATCGTTGTTTGCATTTATTTCATATATAATGCGACATGACGAAAAATTCCCTACATTTTGGAGAATATAAAAAATCTGCCCAATTTCCCTGCGCTTCTACTTTAGTATCAAAAATACCTACATGTAGGGATTTTCCCCTACTTCTGGCAACACTGCTACCAACACACAAAATGGGCTCTTTTACAAAAAACAAAAGACTTAAGCAACATACATACGTTATTTATTTGCAGCTCAAAATCAAATGTTTTCTTATGAAATCACATTTTGTTTATTGTTACTACTGCACATAAATACAACATTTTAAAAGCCTAATGAAAAAAAAACATTAGATAATATTTCTTACGCCCACTCTTAGTCGCAAAATAACAATAACAACCCAAACAATTAAAAGAAAAATATTACAAAGTCATGCACGTGCATGGCCATAACCAACAATATTTTACTTGACAAATACTTTATGATATGCATACTAAATAATTGAACTGAAAAATATCCAAGCAATTGGGAGAAGAGAACAAATTCACAAGTATTGATATTTTTTTTTTTAACAATAAATGATATTTTTTTTAAGTAAATAAACACTTAATTAAAATGACACAGACAGTAATGCAGCAATGAACAAATCAAGCACAAGTGCAAAACTATAAATAATTTTTTTTTCTTCTTAACAAATTGACTTTGAAAAATATTAAAAAAAATTGTATACTCACTTAACTTAAAAAAACTCACAAAGTCACCAACATCTTTAATTTTGTAGTTTTTACCTGTTTAATAGATATTTTTTTTTTTAAATTGATTTTAAATACCAAAAATAGAACGTTTATTTTTATTAAAAACTATAAAAATGACATTTTTACGCTTAGCGTCAACTTTGTAAACACCAAAAATCGACAAGTTTTTACTATTGACTTTGTTGTATATTCAAGGTCGTCAGACATTTATACTAAATAGCTTTTTATACAGAAAACAAAAAAGAAACAAATTCATGAAAAAGAGTTTGGTATGATACTTAACACCCATTTACTACTTGTTTTAGTGTTTTTATTGCTTTTTTCTTGTTTTGCTATTAAGGTCATTTTTATTTGAGAGACTCGTAAGTATAAAAACGACACCAACACATACACTGAGACATCTTTGGTAATTAAAAACAAATTAAATTAGAGTAGCCAAGTAGATGATTTTAATTTTTGAAGCAAAAAAAAAACAAAATGTTTAAACTTTAGTTATAAGCGCAAGCAAGCAACAAAAGAGTTAAGACTTGAAACTCGTTTTTATTATTATTAAATTATTGAAATGTAAAATAAAACCAATCATTATTTATGAACATATAATCTAACTTTAAGTAATCTTGAATTAGAGATTTATTTTTCTTTCTTCAATTAAAATTTATAACGGTTTGTAATTAAAACGAGACTGATAAAACAAATTCATGTTCTGCTAATTCCTGCTTACAATTGACCTTATGGGAAGAGGGTGTGGTGGATTTTTTTCATGCAAAATAAAAAAGCAAAGAGATTTTGTTGAACATTTCGATTTAGTTACAAACAGCTTTCTCTTTTTATATTACAGTCGTTCTAAAATCTAAAGGCTTGCAAGAAAGAAAAAAAATTAAAATTAAATAAATAAATAAATAAATAAATAAATAAATAAATAAATAAAATAAATTCAGTAAAGTGAGACTTGACTCGCATAAGAAGGGTTCTCTATACGGACTAGAGATGATCGAAACTGTGATTTTTTAATAATGTTGCTCCTTGTGAACGTGCTTTCTAAATCGCCGTTCTTTTAAACTGTGACTGTGTTCACAGTTTAGCAGTATTTTGTTTGTAGGAGTTCTGTTCTTCTCAAAAAAAAAAAAAAAAAAAAAAAAAAAACTAATAAGAAGAGTAGCAGTGAAATTAAAGAGTGACTGTGATTTTAACACATTTCAGCACGGCTGCTTTAAAAGTGTGTAGTAATATTAGTAATTTAACAAGAACAAACAATTAGCAATCAACCCCGTCCAAATATTGAGAATTGTCGTATAAAAGGCAGAGAGACAACAAAATTGCAAATTAAAAAATGTGAAATTGAACGGTTTTTTCTTGACAAAAGCTGAATGTATAAAAAAATTAATGTGGTAGCTTCATTTAATGTAAAGTAAGCATACAAGAATAATCACAGTTTGTATGAAAGAAATTTATTTTCAAAACCTGTTCCATTATAAATTCAGCCATAAATTGTGATTAGTGATTTTTCAATCGCTGCGAAAAAAACAAGCAACAAGGTTTCGAAACATCGCTCAACTCTAGTACGGACACTACATATGTTATACTATACGAACTTTAGTCTATATAATCGAATATCTCACCTGATGTAGTAATTTAAAGAAGCAAATTTAGGCACCCGTTAAACCTTTATTTGGGTTTTTGCGATTTTTTTAGTTTTCGTTTTTAAATATTTTTTCGGTTTATTCCTTTTTATTTTAGTTTTGGCGTTTTTTTGGTTTTGGCGAATTTTTTAGTTTTTGCTCTTTTTTCTCAGTTTTTGGCGATTTTTCGGTTTTCGGTGATTTTTTAGGCTTAGCGATTTATTTGTAGTTTTTGGAGATATTTCCGTTTTGGCGATTTTTTCGGTTTTGGCGGGTTTTTTCGTTTTCTTTTTTGCTTTGCGACTTTTTCGGCTTTAGGCGATTTTTTTTGTTTTTTTTTACAATACTTGTCTTTAGTTTTAGCGTTTTTTAACCTTGGCAATTTTTTTCAAGTTACTAATTTTCTTCGGTTTTTTGCGATTTCTATTAGTTTTAGCGATTTTTTAGCTAATAAATTTTTTTAGTTTTGGCGATTTTTTCCGTTTTTGCGAGTTTTTTTGTTTTTGTTTTTTAGGGTTCCGTACACCAAAGGTGAAAAGGAACCCTATTGTTTTCGCTACGCTGTTCGTCTGTCCGTCTGTCCGTCACACGGTATTTTCTCAGGAACCGTAAGAGCTACGGACCTGAAATTTGGACAGAGTATGTAGAACCTTGGCCGTTACAACAACAAATACATGAGAATTAAAAACTAAAGGGTGTTCCAAAACGAGCAACGAAAAATGTTAAAATCCCATGTAATATACATACAATTGTATGAACATATGTATATTGAAACTTGAAATTTGTAAAATTAGTGTATTTTTATACAGACTACAACAATTAACACTAAAATTTAAAAAAATTTAAATTAAAGGGTGCTCCATCAGTTAATGCAATTTTGACTATGTAATTTTGACAATTTGCTATATCTTGGAAACCGTAAGAGGCAAACACTTGAAATTTTCAAAAACGGTAAAACTAAAAAAAGCGAAAATTATAAAATCGCCAAACCAAAAAACAAAAATCGCAAAAATTAAAAAAAAAATCGCCAAAACGAAAAAAATTTCTAACACTAAAATAAATCGTCAAATTCAAAAAATTCGCCAAAATGAAAAAAATCGCCAAAATTAAAAAAAACCCAAAAAATCGAAAAAAAATCGCCAAAACGCGAAAATGTCGCCAAAACTAAAAAAAAAATTTATTAAAAAAAATCGCAAATATGAAAAACATCGCCAAAAATAAAAAAAAAACGTCAAAATGAAAAAACGCAAAAAACAGAAAAAAATCGCCAAAACGAGAAAATAAAGTGTCAAAACTAAAAAAGAGCCAAAACTTAAAAAAATCACCAAAACCGAAAAAAACGCAAAAAACGTCAAAACAAAAAAACCGAAAAAACCCCAAAAACGAAAAAAAAGCCAAAATTATATATTATATAGGATGCAGTTTGTATTAAATTACATATCTAGTGTTCGTAGGGAACCCTTCGTGCGCGAGTCAGAGTCGCACTTTACTGAATTTATTTTGAGTTTAAGCGTTTATTTACGTTTTGCCAATTTTTTCCTTTTGACAATTTTTTCGGTTTTTTTTGGTGATTTTTTTTTTTGGTGATTTATTTCCATTTGAGCGATTTATCTTATTTTTGGTGACGTTTTTTCATTAAGCGCTTTCGACATTTTTTATATGTAGTCGTATGTTGAATTTTTGTTATTTTAGCGTTTTTGAACATTTCAAGAGTTTGCCTCTTACGGTATCCAAGATACAGCAAGTTATCAAAATTTTATGGTAAAAATTACATTAACTGATAGAATACCTTTTAATTTTGATTTTTAAATTTCAGTGCTAATCAGCGTAGTCTACATAAAAATTTACTAACTTTAAAAACTTCAAGTGTCTGTATATAAATGTCTTATATGACATTATTTTTATATATTTTTATAAAATTTTTTTCCTTGCTCGCTTTAGAATAGCCCTTAGTTTTTAACTCTCATATATTTGTTGTTGTTGTGGCCAAAGTTTTACATGTTCTGTTAAAATTGCATGTCCGTAGCTCTTACGGTTCTCGAAAAAAGAGCCTCTGACAGACAGAGGGGCACCTTTTTGTACGGAACCTTAAATTTGCTAAATAATAATAATAATTTTGTTACGAAAATTAAAAACTGAACCATAATTTATTTATTATTTGATATTGCATAAAAAATGTCTAAAATAGACGACAAAGTCAATGCTATTTTTGGATTTTCAGCTTTTAAGCTGAATGAATTACCCAGCAAACACTGATAAATGACATTAGCTATTTTTATTAGCAGATTTCATTACATTTTAGTGGCAATTCCATAAGCTTTATGATAATCATTAATCAACATTAAATCAGCAACAGCAACAGCAACAGCAACATGTACGTAACACATGTTTAAAAAATACACAACAACACATACTCGTATTATAATTTAACCACATTTAGTTTTCGATCATTTTATTTCTTCTTTTAGTCAGAAAAGGCAAGACTTATCACAAGTACTAATAGAGGTTTTTTTATATTATTATTTATTTATTATTAATTTTTTAGCTTGCAGTAGATATTTCAATTGTAATGGATGAACTTAAACAAGAAACAAAAAGAATATGGCTAAAAGTAGTACATGGTCTTCTACTCTAATGTTGATATAAACAAGTAATAAATATCTCTAAGTATGTATGAGTATGTATCTTTATGCTTGTGTGTAGCTATCTGCATCTATATGTGTTGCTAGACAGCTAGACAAAAGCAAATATCAATATAAATAAAGACATAAATAGAACTTAGTTTTACATACTTGTTTTGTTCCAATTGCAAAAAGAAAAAACTTAAGAAAATATGGAATTAGTTCATATTAAGTATAAATAATTATTTTGCAGATGATGTGCGTATTCACTGAATTTTAATTTAAAAAAAAAACTAATTACTTTAAAAAATCTTTGAGTACATAAACCTGTACCATGAAATTAATTAATCATCGGCTTTTAAGTTTCAGCAGGAAGTCGTTTAACTTTGGCAGTTTATTGTTAAGTGCTTCCTATTTTAAACTTAAGTAAAAAAAAAAATGTGTGTGTGAGAAATATCAACGATTTTTTTTTAATTGAAAAGTCTATCGCTAATGCCATTGTGTATGAAATATAACGTCGTGCAAATGTTCGCCGCAGCTTCTTTTGATTAATTGAATTTTAATTTATATTCCTTAAATATTTTGATTCGTTCAACTAAATATTTTATCATAACAATAATCAATTTCAATATATTTTTAATAAAAAAAAATTTTTTTTTGAATAAAGGCTGGAACAGAATAGTAGGTGTAGTTCAACGTAACGAGTAGCACTGCAAGCTATCATAAGTTAAAAACTGTTGTTTTAAAGGGGATTAAACAGAATGCGTAGTTGGGGTAGTAGTGAAGCGATTAATTCGAAATTTTGAACTTTGTTGCGCGACAAAAAATTAATGAGAAAAAAAATATTCATTTTACAATGAAACTATATATATCGAAATAAGTTAATGTATTAGGCTAATTTCTTAAGCTATGTATATGAAATGTTAACAATATTTTGCCTCTCCTGCAAAATTTGCTGGAAGTGAGTTACCAGGGTTACACTCTAAGCCGACGATATGCAATACGACACGAATTTTAGTCTATATAATCGAATATCTTACCTGATGTAGATTTGTTTTTAACTTTTGTACACGGTAAACTTTTTTTTCTGTTTTGGCGATTTTTTTAGTTTAGACGATTTTTCTTTGCTTTGGCGCTTTCTTTCGTTTTTAGGTTTTTTTCGGATTTTGGCGTTTTCTAAGTTTCGTGGTTTTTGGCGATTTTTTTCTGTTTTTGGCAAATTTTTCGGTTTTTGGCGATATATTTAAATCTTAACGATTTTTAGTTTTGGCTATTTTTTCTGCTTCTGGTGTTTTTTTCGTTTGGGAATTTTTTTGTTTTGGGAATTTTTAGTTTTAGTGCTTTTGCAAATTTCAAGAGTTTGCCTCTTACAGTTTCCAAAATACAGCTAGTTGTCAAAATTATATAGTCAAAATAACATTAACTGATAGAATATCCTTCTATTTTTTTAATTTCAGTGTTAATTGACGTTGAAAATTTCAAGTGCCCTTAAATAATTATCTCTGTGGTACGTTCAACATATTTCGCTGCCCATTTTGGAACATTCTTCAATTTTTAAATGTTATATATTTTAAATGTGCCAAAGTTTTACATATTCTATGAAAAAGTCAATTTCGTAGCTCTTACGTTTCTTGATAAAAACAGCCTGTGACAGACAGAGGGACAGATGGATATCGTAGCGAAAACAATAGGGTTCCTTTTTACCTGTGGTGTACGGAACTTTAAAAATTAATCAATTAATTATTAATTTACATCAATTCTGGGATGTAATTTCTATTAAATATAATGAAATTATTGCAAGCCATCTTTCATTCCACATTTTGTGTTACATTGGCAGCACTTTATTTGCCCATTGTTGCCAACTAAAATATAAATTGATTAAACTGGAGTACAACGAAAAATCAGCATGGACAAAAACCTGCCGCCGCGTTGCCCTGCTGTCGTCAAAATAATCGTTCTCATATAAGCGTGTGTATTTTATCCTTGACATTTTGAAGTGGGTGTCTTGCTGTGGTGAATATAATAAAACAAACTTTTCATCAAAATTATAGCTTTATGTGTGTTTTATTTGAATTTTTTAACATAAAAATGGATAACCCATAAATGCAAATGATAGTATGCAGCAGATGCTAGAAGTTTTATGATTAAAAATTTTTTTTGAAGTATTTGAGCGCCTTGACAAAACACGCTCAAATGTACTAGAAATCATGCGTTATGAGGAGTTATCTTTTAAATAAAATTTTAAATCAGTATGTTGTACATTTTATAACAACTTATCTTTAAACATTGCACACTTTTCACCATACACAATTAAAAAACATATTTTAAAACACAATTTCAATATGTCAATAAAATTGAAATTAACAATTCATTTGTAAAACTACGAAGAAGCATGAAGATCATCTTGTAGATGTACGCAATTAATAGCAACAAATTAATTTAATACAATATATGCAATATGCAAGTGAGTTTTCAAAACTTTTTCAAAAATCCGTTAACTTTTAGTAGATTTTCCACAAAAAATGCATGGATTAAATTATTGCTTAAAATTACATTTCATTGTTAACGCACACGTACTTTAACCAAATATTTATTTCTACTTGTAAAAGACAAATTTTATTGATTTTTCAAAAGGTTTACGTCTCTGTTTTTTTTCTGCTTCTTTCTTCTGTGTTATGGAAATTAGTATGCAATAATACTTTGTGTGTAATTGTTAATTAATAACAAATTAAAGTTATAATCAAATAAACTCGTACATATGTATATTGGAGTATGGCTTTAGCAAGGTCAGTTTATAAAAACGAAACCAGAAAGAAAGACACCAGTAACGTGACTAAATTCCTTATTTTTAAAACTTACTGCTTATTGTCTAGAAACCGGTATCAATTTATGTCTTTTAAACACTTGTCTACAAACCGCGCCACGCAATACAATGCAACATAAATCAATTTAAATAGCAAGCATGCTGCAATATGTGACCGCAGTTGAGCAAGCTACATACATAAATGTGATAGACAAACACATTAGCTTAACTTGCATTGCATGGCATTCGATTTCTAGAGAATGGAAATTATAAGAATATTTAGTTTACTTTTAACAAGCAATAAAAACTTCCTGTAATAATTGCACTTAATATACATATATATATATATATATATTGCAACAGTTGCGAGGGTAGTATTCAGCAGTTTTGCCAAATAAATGTCATAAAAATATGCACAGTCGCTTGGCAAATGAAGGCATAAACTTTCCTAGCTAAATTTTTAAAACTTCTTGAAATGTAAATTGTGCTATAAATCTTAACGTTACTGTAAACAAGTTCATAATAATTTTTTTGATTGTCGCTTGTTTTAAAAACCATAACAGCAGTTATTAAAAGTTGAAAGGCAATAAAAAATTTGAAGTATTCTTAAAATAAATGTGCACATTTTTTTAAATGAACGTTAATAACACTACTGGGACGCATCAGGAATATTTGGCATCGAATATTATGATACTTAAAAAGGGAACTTTATTTTTTTATTATTATTATTATTCATTTATTTAATCTACAGAATAAATTCTAAGACTAAATTTATATATATATGTAGGCATTGGCTACTTTGGCCATCAGCCCTTATTTTTTTAAATCGCTGCCAAATCGGTGATAAGCAATCCTAAAATAGAACTTTTTGCGATGATTAGCTAATGTAAAAATCATTATAGGGAATTGTCAATTCGAACATTTCATTGTATGAATTCATCTACAGTTTCAATTCGTATTTTATTTAATTTTAAATTTCAATTACAATCGTGTATTTTAGTTTTTTTTTATCGTGCTTGTAATTTGTGGCTAAAATTTTGTATAAAATTTAACAATTCGCTATTTTAAGACAATTTATAACTTATTTCCCTGAATTCGCCTCAGCATCCACTTAGTAATAGATTCACCTTGATAACAGCCAGTGTCACCAGATTAGGGGATTTTTCCCCAAAATGGGGATTTCGCCTCTAATTTGGGGACAGAATTTTGTGGGGAGGGATTTGGAGACTTTTAATTTTTGGCTCTAACAATTTGCATGTATCAGGAAAATAATTAATCGTGAATGTTGACATAATATTTTAGTACTGGTAACATTTCAGTTTTTAAAAATCACTTAGAGTATTGTGGCAATTATACTTTATAATGAAGATGATAATACCATCATGGTAATACCGCGAACATATATATATACATAGGCAAAACCGTGCTCGCAGCTGCAAAACTAGCTCTTCTAAGGTTCTACCTTAGTTATTGTGTCATTCCCAGAAAATATGAAAAACTTTGAACTTTTTACAAATTTGCAATTTAAGCTCATTACAAAACATAGATTTGAAAAATGTTATAGATCCAAAAGTGGTATTGAGCGTATATGTAAACCAATGGAATAAAATTGCTTATATCGAGTGGCAGAAATAAACAAAACAAAGTTTTCCTAAAGACATATTTGGCTTTTGGGCAATAGTATATCAGTACGAAAATAATGCCGAAAATTACTTCTTTCATGAAATTGCAGCTGCCGTGTGCAACCTGTTGATAGTGCCAATAATTAATGCGTTTCTGCATGAACACTACCAAACTAAAACCAAATTAAGGAATAATCTGCAATATGAAATGTTAGAATCTTTAATAAGAATAGAATCACATATAAATATTTATAAGATCTGCTGTTACAAATTTGAACTTCCTGAACAAAAAAAAAAAAGTTAAAAGCGGAAAATATGTACAAACGAGTTGTAGAGGACGGAGACGAACTTGATGTCTATGAAGTTTTGGATTGGAGATTATTTACAATATTTCGATTGCAAAAATGTATCTATGTATGTAATATCTTCTTAAATTCGTATTCACACTTATCGTGAATAAAATGTGAAATTTTTGTTCCCATGAAATTTTCATTCCCCATGAACGGAAATTTGCAATCGTGAGTTTTATGGGAACGTTTGTTCCCGCTATCAATGCGTACTGAATGTAAAAAAACGGGAAGAAGACTTGTAAAGCTTCAAAATTATTTAAAAATCAAACAAATTAAATTTAATAATAAGAAATACACATATTTCGGGTTTCAAATGAAATGTTATAGAGTGTAAAGTTGTATTTTTAATTGTTTTAGGCGCCGTGCAAAATTTTTTTAGCTTACCACAGCCATAAAATTTACTGCATGTCAACCTAAGAGATTCATGTTCAATGAAAAAAGGTGTTCTAATGAATTATTGTTATTAATCGTAGACATTATTTATTGATCTTGCCCAAAAAATAATTATTTATAAGTTTTAATATATAATTGCAAGTATAGTATTGATTGATTAAATTCGCCTGCAAAAATAAAGTGAACAAAACGAAGGGAGACGTGAAAAAATCCATGTGAAAAATATTATTCATGAGAAGAGGAATCAAGAAAGGGAACACATTTCAGTGGTAAAATTATTCACGATTGCAATTTGGGGAAAAGGGAAAATATTTCGAGGGAAAAACTGTTCACGATAGGTTATTTTTTTGCTATTATCTTCTTCAGATTGTTTACTTCTACTGAATAGAAACAAACTTAAAAAATCCTTATTTTTCAAAACAAAGAGAGAATGGAAGTAGTTTGTATATTTATATCATGCTTGAAAGTGCATTTTTGTTAATTAAGTTTTTACACACATTCATATGTCAATATATGCATGTACAATTGAATTTTATGTATGTTTTAAGTTAATAAAAACATTAAATAATAATAAAAATAAAGAATTTGGTCAATCGTACTGAAAAAAGTACAATGTATCTTGTAACTTTGTGAAAATCTTATTTCGCATCCCTGCGCATAGGACTTAGTAATCGTTTTTTATGAATGATATATTTTTGGGGATAAAAGTTAGGATTTTTCTGTTGAAATGGGGATTTTTTGTGGACATGACGTTTTAAATTGGGGACAAGAGTCAACATTTTTCTGGCAGCACTGATAACAGCAGCTACGCCATTATTTTGCTGCATGCGACGAATTTATACAGGGAAATTTTACCGACTAATTCTTTGTATTGGGCGAATTCCTTGTTTTTCACCTTTTTTTTCTAGGAAGAGTTGCTTTAAAATAATGAAACTTTAGGTAAATGTAACAATATTGCAAATTATTTTTTCAACGTCATACGATTGTTAGAGAATATAACAATAATAATAATAAATAAGTTATTGCTGTTACGCCAAATCATGGGCGCATAGTGCTAAATAATATAGCATAAAAATTTTGGAAAAACTATCAAGCCCCAAAACCTTAAAAAATTTTTACCTCTACTATGTCTACCAATTTATAAAATGTAAAAGGTCTCGGCAAGTTCAAAATGAAATTCAAAATCTATCAGTCCTCTAATTTCTGATATTAAAAAAAGAAAATATGGTTAATATATATTTTTTACGTTATCGGTGCTAACACCGTATGAGTAGAAGTATAAGTATGTATGTACATATGTGTGTGTATGTATGTATAAGTATGTGAAACCTGTCCATAACTCAAGAATTGCCTAACCGATCGAAACTTAATTTACGGCATTGTAAAGAATTAGATTTCGTTATATTCGTATTAGGAACCTATTCGGTTTTTAAAATTTTGAGAAATTTCGAAATTGAAGTTTTCGAGAAAATTTATTTTTTAAATAAATTTTAAACTATTAAATTAATATTTTAAACTAGCTTAAAAAAAACAGTTAATTGATTTTATGCTCAAGTTTTGTTTATTGCAAACAAATAAAATGAAGCTTTTTGCATATTTAATGTTTCATTTTTGCAATCATTTGCATCGTTTGCCCGCTTTGTACTACTCATTGTGAAAACCCTTATTGTTAACTTTTTTCGTGTTATTTCATACCACTCTCGTGATTTAATAAATACTTGCTAATTGGTATTTATATCTTTTAATTATTTATTTGACTTTTACTCTCATAAAAACTGTAAAAAATACATAAGCTTCAACATTAAATTGTGTTCACAATCCCCCACTATTTAAATAAACACACCCATAATTAATTTACAAAAAACAATTTTATAAAAAAGTAGAAAATTAAAAAACAACTCAAATATATTTATAACTATAAAATTAAACACTGTTCTACAACTATTCAAATTACTCTGAGCAACTATCATCAGTAGTATTGTTAATGTCTTTTTTATTATTCTTATATATATTTTTTTTAATTTTTGTGTATCAATTAAATATTATTTGAGAATGAATAAAAAATTTTATTGAACAAAATCATATCTCAATTTTTTTTATCAAGATTAAATCAATTAATAACTGACTTAGATAAAAATACTTTAACTACTAACGGAGGTGATTGAAAAAAACCTGATGATAAATTTTTTCCGCCTATAAATAATGTATAGAAATATTTGGTAGTCGAAAGTATTAAAGGCTTAAGCAAAAATATCAAAATATATTGCAAATAACAGGTTTGTACCATGGCATAATACTAGTAATAATCAAGGTAAAGCTGTCCGTGTGACAATTATTTTTATTACCGCAAAAAAACGTATACAATTATTCCAATATAAATAAAAAAATAAAAGTGAATGTGAAATTTGTTAATAAATATAAAAGAAACTAAACTATTTTACCATGATCAAAACCTTCAAATAAGATTTTTGTCTTAAAACTTTGGGTTTTACAAATTTTAGTGCTTTAAAAATTTGTTTTTTTTTTTTACTGTCGTGCAGTGTAATTGGGAAAGTGGCAATTTGCTTATATTAATTTGAAAGACATTAACGAACATAATAGCTGGAGAGAAAAAAAAAACACATTTAAGTATTTATTTATACGGACAAAAATATTTGCAAAATATCATTAATTATACAACTAAAGTATTTTTAAAAGTCATAGTTTAAGTGGAAAGAGTGTGCAAATAGTAATAAAACATTTACTTTTATTTGTTGTACGAATAGAACCAATAAATAGTCATTTGACAAAGATAAATTTTTTATGTTCTTGTTACTGGTTGGCGAATAAAGTTCTTGCCTTGAGTCGTTTGTTTTTAATGTGAACAGCAGCGAGGGATGGATGTATGATGCACTTGCAAATTTTTTGCATGTCATTATGATGAAAAAATGTTTTTTTTTTGTTGTTTTGTTTCTTAAGTGTCAAATAAGCTGATTATTATTAAAACAAAAAAGAAGATTATGCTTATGGAAATATTTGCTTGAATGTAAAGTTTTTTTTTGTAAATATGGAAAACAGATTTATTACAGTCGCACGCACAATGGAGATTATTTCAAATTATATCACTGGCTATACTATTTTGTTCTCCTATGTAGCTCTTAATTATTTCTTAATTCAAATGGTGTTTAAATGACACTGTACAACAGAGTCAAAAAATTTTTCCAGAATAATATGGACGTTTATCGGCGTTACAAAGTTAAATTCTGGTCGACCAGCTCTAAAATATATTTTGAAGCACATAACCATACATGAGAGCTGTCTACCATTATCGTACTACATAAGTAGTACACACAGAAAAAAATTCCAATGTAAAATCAACATGCAAAAATGTTGATTTAAATTTACAAGAAATAAGATGTTGTTTAAGTGTGTTGTTATTTATATCCTTTGTTCAAAGCTGCAGTACACTTTTTTGCTTAGTTGTGTGAGCTGTTTTTCTATTTTTATTGTTTTTTATGTTTGTAAACAGCCGACAAACTGCTTCTGGCTGGTTGGCAGCGTAGTAATCTTGTAGTCAGAGGATCACAGGTTTGAACTCTGGAGACAAGTTTTTTTTAACTAAAACTTTTCAAACAAATTGTATGTTAAATTATCAATTCAATAATGTTGAATTAAAATTTTATTCATGATGGTATACATTAAGAGTGTATCTAAAGAATATTTAAAGTTATTGTGGCTGCAGGGATAAGCGCATTGACTACTACGCTATGAGTTCCGAGTTCAATTCTTGGCCGGAGAAGCCAATTTATATACAAATAAACCCTTTTCTAATGCATATGGCAACCACACGTAAGTAAAATAATAACTAAAATACAATTACTACAGTAAATTAAATTCATGTTGTTCCAACTTGAAATAACTTTGATTGAACATGATTCTTCTTTTTGATTTGAACAGTACCTAAATGTTAAATTGACGTCAAATAAAGTTATTTCTAAAGGAAAAATTTTCTTTGAAAATTACTATAAATCATGTTAAATTAACATGAAACATATATGAAGCAAAATCATTGCAGAAAGTGATTGAATTAACCTAGCTTACGTAGATTTTAAAATAAAATTTTTCTGTGTATAGTGCATTCAAAGTACTAGTTTTTAACCCATATGGTGTGCTGAGTAACCGCTGTTGTGTTTAAACTACATATGTGCGCATAATTATGAAAGTGGTCTAAGTATTTAGTATTTTGCATTTGAACAAATCAAAAAATATTTATATATGTATATAATGCAATATTTTAATTTATAGTTATACTAGTCCCGATTAATTTAATTCTTTAATTTAATAATTTAATATTTATTCAAGTTTTTTAAGATTTATTTAATATTTCGAAGCAAAAATGTATATGACTTAGACCACTTTTACAAATAAGGGCACATATAAATTTAAGTTTAGTTCAATTAAACTAGCATTTAAAATTCCACTTAGCGTTAATTTTTTTTTTTTTTTTAGAGTTTATGCACGAATTCACGGATTTAATATAGATTAGTTCAGATGGGTAGCAAAAAAATAAAAAGTAATATATTTTATTACTGATTTGTTAATTTAAAAAAAAACCACATGCGAACCTTAAAACAATTTAGCAATTTTAATTAAAATTTTGTTTTCGCTTTTTAAAACTCTGGAGTAATTTCACAAAATTTACGTATGTTGTTAATAATTGGCAAACCTTTTATTTTATATTGTAGATTATTAATTATGAAATTAAATAAAAAAAAAAACACTTTAAAAATTTACATTTACGTTTGTATGTGTGTGTGTATACATGTATTATATGCTATTAAAATTTTGCGCTTTATTTGTGCCCATTTTTATTGACATTTTTATTTTATGCAGCAGAAAACAAAACGCATAAATAACAATATCATTGTCCCATTTCTGCCAAATATGATTTCTAAGCAATTGATAATGAACATGATCGTTGAAGAAAAATAGTAAAACATATTTTTATGTATATACACATGTGTATATACACATATATACTTATGTACATATGTTTGCATATTGCTGTAATAATATTATATGACAAAATAATAATGAAAACAGCAAAGTAAAACAAAAATATGTAAGACCATATAAAAGTTATAAAAAATACAATAACTTTTTTGGCTTAGATGAAACACTAAAAGAAAAAGAAATAAATATGTAAACATGTGAATAAAATTAAAACTGACATCATACGAATAGAGCGTTAAAAAAATTAAAAAACAAAAATTAAATAAAATAGAAATCGAAAAGCACATGGTTAGCAAACCAGTTACATTCAGCAATTGCTTATCGTTTAGGAATTTTATAAAATAAAAATCATAAATACAATAGCAAGAAAAGTCCAATGATAATGACGATATCTTACAAAAATTTAAAGAAAATGTTTCAATTATTCATCATAGAACTTTCTTGCAATATCTATTCGAAATGCCTCATACATTTACATGGAGGGGATTTTGTTCCCTTACAGCTTGTGTATTAAACATATTCACCACAGCAGACTACCGTGTTCAATATGTCTTCAAAAGTAGATGACACATGTTTATATGATATTAATGATTTTAACGAAAGTATGGGGCAATATGGTGGAAGGTTGTTGTCCATGCTGCTTTTGTCGTTGTAGTAAAATTGAACCAATTTCTGTTTTTGTTGGCGACAATGAGCAAACAGGCCCTTAACTGATATTATCAAAGTAATTATTCGGACAACTGACTTGCGAGAAAATGTAAGTCATTTCTGGTTTCGCATCCTTCACTTCAATTTTTCAAAAATAAAATGCAGTTTTTCCAAAAAACCATAAAACCATTTGTGGTCAAAAAATTTATTTTTTTACACCAAAATACCACTGTGCACCGTACTCAACAAAAGTGTGGAGGATATTTCCATGTTGTTCTATTCTATACACAAAGGAATCGATAACTCTTTCAAGCAGATTAATATTTTTTGATGGAACACTTTATTTGATTTAAATCGAAAATCAAAGAGCGCTTAATGAAAAACCCTGTAGCTTTTTTATACAAATAAAACTAGACAATTATACAACAAAATTTCGATGGTTTTGATTAGAAAACTACAAATATTACAAAACCCAAATAATGGAATTGATATGCAACAATTGTTGCCAAGAGATACTTATTACTTTATTTGCACTACTTTTATACAATATAAATGTTTGCAAACAGTCGTAAAACTTATTCAAGTCTTTCATTTTAAATTATTACGCTTAAGACTTATTTGCTAAGTAAAAAAAGGAAAGCAAATTTTAAAACAAATCCAAACAAACGTAACAAATAAAAAATGTAGCCGTGTATATAAAAGAAGAAACTAAATAATACTTTTAGCCACCCACCTGCATAATTATTTAAAAGGTTTTTTTAATTTCTTGACTTTTACATAAACAATTGGTTTTTGGTTTGCTTATTTCTGCTTTGTTGCAAAACTTTAGCAATAGTTATGTGTTTGTAACTTTCTTTGTACATATTTTGCTTAAGAGTATGTATTTTTTTTCAAAACATTTTTCTTGTTCATACATAATAACACACGTTTTGTGATGAGCATCTTATCTGCATCTAGTTTTGCAATTAAAATAATTAACATATTTCTTAGGAAAAACGCTTAAGTCATTGTTTATGTTCAAATAAACAATTTGCATAAGAGTGATTATTACAATGTTATTAAATATATTAACATAAATTTTGCTAAGACTAACCTTAGCTGCACAAATATGTATTTTATGCACTCATGTACAGCGGTTACGAAGCAAAGAGATTTACAATTGAGGAAGAAATAGTTAAGTGCTTTTCGCACTTAAACATATTTATTTTCATAAAAGATATTGTAGCTTCTATATTTTTTATTTATTTAAAAACACAAAAATCAATGATGTTTATTTTATAACAAATTTTATATAATAATAAGTTTTTAATAATACGGAAAAAATGATTAAAATTATATGTTTACTTATTTATATTTTTTTTGTATTTTTTATATTTAATAAAATAAGTGTTTAGCTAAAATACGTCACTACATTACCCCCTCTTTTAAAAGAATATTTCATCCAAAATGAAAGATACAGACTTCTTTTTCTTTTCTGTAGTTAACGATTTTTCTTCAATAAATGCTGGTTTGAGCCTGTCTATTGTAACATTCTTAACCAGAGAATTCATTCTAAGCTTAAAACATTTTGAACTTTTTTTTAATACTTCAAAGGGTCCCTCGTATGGATAAGTAAAACCGAACTTGTCGGAATCATTCCTAACAAAAACGTATTTACAACTTTCAAGAACTTTAGGAACATATGTTTTCATTGTGTTCCCGTGATGAGATATAGCACAACGAACATTAGAAAAATATTTTCTAATTTTGTTTAGAAAATCAGAATTATTAAATTCTTGTCCAGAATCCACCACTAATTCGCCAGGCAATCGCAAGCACTGCCCGTATACCATCTCGGCTGCAGATGCTTCAATATCTTCTTTAATTACTGACCGTAAACCTAACAAAATCAAAGGTAGCTCTTCTGACCAATTAACTGGGTTTCCTCGAGCTAAAATTGATGCTTTCAGTTGTCGATGGAAACGTTCCACCATACCATTTGACTGGGGATGATAAGCTGTAGTAACAATTTTCTGAATACCCAAAGCTTTCGTAACCTCATTAAATATAAAAGAGGTAAATTGTGTACCTTGATCAGTTGTAATTCGCTTAGGAACTCCAAACCTTGATACGTATTCTTTTAAAAACTTATGCGCTACATTTTTAGCTGTAATATTTCTCAAGGGATATGCTTCTGGCCACCGAGTAGTTCTATCAATTATAGTTAATATATATCGAAAACCATTCGATAATGGAAGTGGTCCAACAATATCAATATGAATGTGAGTAAATCTTCCTTCAGGTATATTGATCAATTCAGTTTTTGTCTTAATATGTCTATGAACCTTAGCTTTCTGACACTGTAAGCAATTGGAAACCAATTGATTTATGTTCGTATTCATTGACGGCCAAAAATAACGTGATGTTATAAGTTTTCTAGAAGGTCTTGAACCAGGATGTGAAATGTTATGCAACTTATTAAACACAGTCTTCCTTAAACTCTCTGGAATATATGGTCTCATTTTATCTCTAGAGTGTTCGCACCAAATAAAAACATTTTGTGTTGGCATATATACTCTCTTAAATTTATATATGTTATCCTCACTACTAGTCAGTTTTCGCAAAACCAAATCTTGTTCCTGTTCTTTTGATAACTGAACAATGTTAAATTGGTCGTTTTCAATTGAATCTATTTCAGGAATTCTGGAAAGAGCGTCCGCTACTATATTGTCACCTCCTTTTATATAACGTATATCACTTGTAAATTGAGCAATGTATTCTAAATGACGTGTTTGTCGTGGGCTACGTTCAACCTGTAAATTGATAATTTGTGTTAATGGTTTATGATCCGTGTATACAGAAAAAGATCTTCCCTCCAATATGTACTTAAAGTGTTTTATATTTAAATAAATTGCTAATAATTCTCTATCAAACGAACTGTATTTTATTTCAGGTGCTGAAAGTTTTTTTGAGTAGAATGCTAGTGGTTCTACTATATTACCGATTTCTTGTTGTAAAACTCCTCCTATTGCCGTATTTGAAGCATCCACTACCAATGATAGGCTTGCATTTTTATTAAAATGACTGAGCAATACTTTCCTTGAAAAACTTTTTTTAATATTCTGAAAAGATACTTCTGCCTCTTCAAACCAACTCAGCGTTTTAATTTTATTTCTTGTAGCCTCATTCAGCATTTTGTGAATTGGACTTAACATTTCGGCAACTTTAGGTATGTACCTGTGGTAAAAGTTAATCATTCCTACAAATTTCTGTAACTGTTTTACAGATTTTGGTTTATCGTATTCCTGAATTGCCTTGATCTTTATACTGGATGGTTTAATTCCATCAACAGAGATATTGTATCCCAAAAAATCTATGTCTGTTGTCCCAAATACGCATTTGGAAATCTTTATATTTAAACCATATTTAGATAATCTCTCAAAAACTAAATTTAAATGTTCGCAGTGTTGATCATCATCCCTGCTCGCTATAAGCACGTCATCTAAATACGCGAAAACGGTGTTGTTATAGCAGTCTTTGGTATATCAGATTTTGCAACTGGAATCTGATGAAACGCTCGGACTAAATCTAGTTTGGAAAAGATATGTTTATCACTTAAATCTATATGTATGTTCTGAATGTGTGGTAAAGGATACCTATCAGGAATAGTTATGTTATTTAGTCTACCATAATCTCCACAAGGATGCCAATCATTTGGTTCTTTTTTGGCTACAAGATGTAATGGAGAAGCTACGTTTGAACTAGATGGTCGGCAAATTCCAGATTTAACTAAAATTTCAAACTCATCTTTTGCAATCTTGTATTTAACATTATCAAGACGTCTAGGTTTCGAAAACGGGAGTGGACCACTAGTATCAATTTTGTGTACAGTAGAATGTTTAACTATTTTATTATAATCTGGAGTATTTGTAATAGATGGGTATTTTTTTAAAATTAAAGTATACTTGTTGTCTACTAGAAAAAGCTTCGGAAGAGATATTTTGGTATAACACTCAATTGCATCTACTGATATATTTGAAAGCGGATCAATTAATTTCTTGTTTTTAAGATCAATCAAAAGACCAAATTTTGTCAAAAAATCTGCTCCTATTATAGGTCTAGTAATATTGGCAATAGTAAATACAAATGTAAAATCTCTTCTTAGACCCAAATTTAATTTCAAAATTTTTGTTCCAAATGTCTTGATGCAACTACCATTTGCCGCACTCAAAACAATATTTGAGGTACGACAAAATTCTTTGAATTTTGATGTTGGTATTACTGAAATCTCGGCCCCACTATCAATTAAAAATTGTAATTTGTTTTCAATATCGAACACAAAAAGACGACGTGTTGAATTATTGGTCCTATCATCAGTCGTCGAAATAATAGGATTACTTAGTTTTCCTGATGCTGTATAAGAACATGGTTGAACGCACTTCCTTGCTTTACTTCCAAATCGGTAGTGAAAATGGCAAAGCCAACCTTGAGTTGGGTACCGAGTTCTGGATCTACTTCTTTTACGTTCAGGATACATTGAGCGACTAGTTCCAATATATTGTTTAACTTCTGAAATTTCCAATGATAATTTATTGAATTGTTCACACATTGCAGAAGTTACTTTTGTTAAATTATTAACAATTGTACTAAAATCTGATTGACTTGGAGTTATATGACTGGACTCTACGTTATATATCTCACAATTATTTGATACTTCCCATATATTATCTGCTAATTTTAATAAGTCATCAATATTTACTACGTTGCAACCAACTAGAGCAATGTTGAGTGCCTTAGGAAGTTTTCTGAGCCAAAAATTTTTGAGAAAATCAGAATCAATATTTTTTCCAGCCAATTGTAAGAGATACCTATAAAATTCGGAAGGTTTTCGGTCTCCTATAACTGAATCAGAAAGAAGTTTATCTAGTTTTCTGTGTTCACTAAGAGAGTGACGCTCTAGAAGTTTATTTTTTAGGAACGTATAGCGATTTTCTGTTGGTGGATTCTGTACAACATCAATAACTGACATTATAACTTCTTGCGGAAGTAATATAATTACATGTTCATACATTGTGTTATTGTTGTGAATACGTTTACTTTTAAACATCGTTTCTACATGAATAAACCATGCTTCTGGATATTCATTCCAGAAGGATGGTAATTTAACTGAAGTAGTGCAAATTTCTGCTTCTAAATTTTCTATTCCGGCAGCGTTATCTGCACTAATAATATCACTAACATTGTTAGAGTTATTCTGCGTATGCGTGGGTGATCTTAACATGTTTAGTTTTTGTAGTGACGTTTACAATAATTTAATAAATTAATGATACAATTGAAAATTTGAATTGAAAAAAAACGTACTTATGAAGCAATATATGTATATGTAAATAATATGACCAATAAAAAAAATAATAATAAATAAACTAAACTTATCTGAATGTAAACTAATTCTCCAATAACAAAGTCCTTGAATTGACAACGTTTCCAGATAATTCGATGTAACGATCCTAAATTTTATTTGAATTTCTTCGCTTGATGCCTTTATTTGGATAATGTAAAGTTGATTTCAATTAGTGCTTTAAATCTCGTCCGTGAAAAGTATTTCAATATTGCCCTTCAATCAATGATGTAAAAATTATCCGTAACAACAATTAATTTTTGCTATGTTATATATTTAATAGGTTCAAATGTTGCAAAATTTTATTAAAATATTATTGAGAATGCAGTTTTTCATTTTTTTATTGTTTCTTCTTTGAAAAATGCAGCAAATTTGAAAATTGATTTAAATTTGATCAATTTAATCAGTTATAATATAAGGCAGGATCGCCAATGTAGCTTCTATATTTTTTATTTATTTAAAAACACAAAAATCAATGATGTTTATTTTATAACAAATTTTATATAATAATTTTTTAATAATACGGAAAAAATGATTAAAATTATATGTTTACTTATTTATATTTTTTTTGTATTTTTTATATTTAATAAAATAAGTGTTTAGCTAAAATACGTCACTACAATATTTAGCTACACGAAAAAAGTTTAATATGAATTTAAATAAAAATAAAATGTCAAAAATAACATAATGGCATAACATGGTACTTTTTTTGTTAAAGGAACTTACGCAGAATATAAATTTATTAGCTTTCAAATATGTTTTCGAACAATAATTATATGAATAAATAAATCTTTCAAACCGTAACTAAAACTTATTCACATTTGTTGTGCTTTTTTTGAAGCTTATTAACTTATTATATTAACTGCTTTATTCATAAAAAATATTTTTGCTTTATAAAACGTTTATGAAACAAATTTTGTATGGAAATTTGATTAATAAAGCTTTTATGAAACCAAACTATTTTCTATGAATAAGGCCATAAATTTTTAATATTTTTATAACACTTTTTTTTCCAAAAATTAATATTTAACTTGTTCAGTAAAATATTAATTGTTTTTTTTTAAATACATTGATTATATTTATCCTAATGTATGCTAGAAACATAACGGGGTTGAAAGATGAATTTTCGTCGCAACAGCAGGTTGTTGTCTTTGCTGATTTTGTGGTTGTAATCCAAATGAACTAATTTCCACTTTTTGTTGGCAGCAATAAGCAAATACAGTGCTGCCAATACAATACATAATGTGGAATGAATGATAGCTTACAATTATTTTATATTATTTAATATAAAAAACATCACGAAATTTATTTAAAGCAACATAGTGCCTTAATTCTATAGCTTTTCTATTTATTCCGCCATACAGGAGTTAGGACGTGATTTTCGTAACAGAAATAATTCACACTATTACAGATATAAATTTATTTTTGTTTTGATTCATAGTACTAAACAGCAGAGTACGAAAATAAACCAAACAAATTGTTTTATTTAATTTTGTTTCGTTCTTTGAAGTGAGTGAAACAAAAACAAAACAAAAACAATGAGAACGATTGCTCAATTTATTTTTGCTTTGTTTTTGCACAAATAATGGGAAAGAAATGGAAACGTTTTGAAATATTAATTTCACACATGAAATTTTCTTATATAACTAAACAGCAAAGCTATAAACGGGTGTCCTAAGACACATCTCTCCTTTTTTTTCTACTTTTAACTATTAAGTGACTATTTATCCATTGTTTATATCACTTTAATCATATGTCATCATACGCTTGAAGGTCCATTATTACAACTTGGCGTTAGTTAAAGGTAGGGGATTTTATCGAACGTGTAAAAACATTATTATTCCAACTTTACTTGAGTTTACCTTTAACTCACCGCTAAGAAAAATTTGAATAATGAAAATCTTTTTATATGTCCTATAAAGCTCTCCCCCTTAGGCAAAAACGATTGTTAAACTTAAAGTTGGTTTAAAAAACGAATTTTGTATGCCGAAACCGGTTTTAACGCATGCTTTAACTTTAACAAACGTTTTTGCATAAGGGGGAATAACTTTAACTAACGGTAAATTGTAATAATGGCCCTAAGAAATTCAGTAATGGATAGTATATTCTTAGTGGGTTACAATATAATGAAAAAACTCACGCAAGCTTGCTTGGACAAATATTTGATAAATGGCTGTATATTAAAAGTCCTCATAATCTATTCATTATTTATATAAATGTATTTTATTTTTGTATTTTCAATAAGTCACTTTTTTAACATGTGTGAGTGGAATAATATTCGAATCAATTTTAAGCCATGTCAATAATAAACCAGTTACTAGTCGCTAAGTTAAATTAAAAAAAAATATTCTGTTTTTTTTTGCAATATAATCACTTATACAATATTAACTTGTTTTTTGGCTCTAATTATTATTAAGATTGTCTTGTTTTTGACTGTTTTAAATAAAGTGTGTGTCATGTATTTTCCTTAAATTTATATTTTCAAGTACAGTGTTATATTTTGTCGTATTATATTAAAGAACAAAATTTATTTATATCTTTTTATTACAAATGAGCGAAAGATAGTATTTCTAATGCCTTGATTTTTATTAAAGTCGTTGCCACTAAACAAGTGCAGTAGGAAAATCTTAGAAAGAAATTGTAAAAATATATGTACTGCAATCACAATTCTATAAACATATAAGAGACCCCTTCCTTTTATATACAACTAGCAAAAATTCGGTGTACTTCGCTGCACCATATGTGTGTCTTTTGTGATGGAAACAAAAGTACTTTCAATGCCCGTTGAGATTTTAAACAAACTAACTTTTCATGGGTGTTTTTTAAACTGCATGAAAACTAAAGATATCGATAGCTATGGTTTGACAGCTGAGATTATCAAACTGTGCTGACAGCTGAGAATGTCAAACTTTGTTGAAATTTCTCTTCACTTAGGTTTCGCAAGGTATTATGCAACGTTTACTAGCCGTCCACACGAGCAATAATCTTGGTAATTATTTTCGTGGCAATTGTCAAATTCGATTGCCGACTCACAATGTTAGGGTGTGGACCGTGTGATAATCTCTTAACACATGTCAAATTGAAATAATATTAATTAATTATTTTTTTTTACAAAAAAGTAAGAAAAAATGTTTTATATATATTAGGTACATAAAATAAATAGAAATTCCATTTACAATTAGAAAAATATATATTTAAGTATAATTTAAGTATGTATATTCATGAAAAATAAATGTATTTGACAAGAAATGTATATGACTGAATTTTTATTTTCAAAAATCAACCAGCTAAAGAATAACCACTTTTGGTTCCAACAAGGCGTCTCAATTTGCATTAAACTCGCATTACAATTGACTTATTGCCAAATACATTAGGTAAAAAATTTATTTGCAGAAGTGGCCCTGTTCAGTTTCCCCTCGTTCGTGCGTTAAATCGCATATTTGTGTCTAGTGTTATCATTTTTATTTTAGGCAGCTAAAAAACCACTCTTAAATAACAAAAAAAAATCTAGTGAACACTCGCCCGTAAATTTTAAAAACAAATCGTATTTTTTAAAAGCAAAGTGAGTATTTTCTAAAGCCCTTATTCTTAAAAAATATTTTTGATTTATAAAAGGTTTATAAAATAGATTTCCATACAAAATTTTTACTATAAAGCCTTTATAAAACATAATTATTTTTTATGAATAAGGGAGTAAGCCTATATACAAAATACAAATTTTAGTGGAAGCTATGAAAATCTATAGTTAAAAATTACTTCCAATTTTTTTTATAAATTGGCAACAGCAAACAAACCACTTAAGCAACAAACGTTCAAGAAAACAAAATTTTCTTTTCTCTCTCTCTCTCTCTCTCTCTCTCTTTACCAAAATAAGTTAAGGAAAACAGTAAATAAGGAAAACTATATTTTCAAATATTTAAGTAATTAGGAATAAAAAATGAAAAACAAAAATACATGCCACTGCACTAAAGTTTGCAACTCCAGTATTTTTTCTCGTTATTGCAAAAAAAAAGTTAAATATATAAACAAATAAAGATTATGAAGAGAAAACTCAAAAAGCAAATAAAACCAGTAAATATTTGCAGTAAAGAAAGCAACAAATAAATTTTAAAATCACTTCTTTATTCAGGTTTTTTTTTTGTTTTGTAAGTTTTCGTTTCTCTAATTCATCAAACACACACACGCACACACACACTTCTCTAATTTCCTAGCAAGCAATTGTTGCTATGTCGACTTTATGCTTTTATATTTATATACATATACAATACATATTTATGCAAAACTTTATATATAAAAGAAGAAGTATATGCAAAAATATGAATAATTTTTAATAGTCACATGATCATGATTTGCAAAATGTCTGGTGACTTTTGCGGTAAGTCAATGTGAAACAAAGGAAATAGTCAACACAATATTTGTTTATCAATCTAATGCAGCTTCTTAATATAAGACTCAATATTTTCCAATATTATGACAATGTTTTGCCAGAACATTTTTAACAGCACCTTGTGAGAGATTTAATGAAAGTCACCGTGCATATTTTAAATTTTTGTCAGCGAAAATTTAAAAAAAAAAATTATAATAATTGCTCGATTATTCAGGTTTTCCTAAATATTTGACCAATTGACTGTAGCTCCCTGAAACTTTCGTTTCAAGCTTAGTCCCAATTTACAATATGCAAGTCTTATTGCTAAGCTGATTAGTTTGTTAGGGGAGAGAGACGGGGGAAAAAGAAACGTTGCTGTTCCCCTCGTCTCTCTCTCCCTGAAATGAATCAGCTTAGCAATAAGACTTGCATAGTGTGATTTGGGACTTAACGATTTCACTTGAAAACTCTCAAAATCGCGCGTTTGAACTAGAGATGGACAAGTGTTAAATTTTTCCAACACGTATTCTAAAATGTGCAACACGTACAAATCACGTACACGAAAATTTTTTCCAAAAATTAATTTAAATAATAATAATAATTAATTGCAGAACTTTAAGCTTAAGAGATCCATACATTATCAAAAAATTTGCTAATGTTGCGTGTTTAGCTAAACAAAATATTAAATTTTTTTCTTTATTGTAAATTCATGCATATACATATATTTTACACTTAAAATAGTTTCGTGGTTTTTCGTGTAAAGGCGAAACGAGAGGACCACGCATAAAATTAAATTTTCTCTCGCGAATTTTTTGTATTGAGTGGTGCATTTTTGTGTCATGAAAAAAAACTTACAGCTGCCCATCTCTAGTTTGGAGATATATTTTTTTAAATAAAATATGTGCAAGAGTAAGCAACTAATTCATGGTTTTCATGTTTTTATTTGTTACAAAAAAAAAAAAAAAACAAAAAAAAAAACAAATGAAAATGAGCATCACATGATCATGATTTGCAATGCATTTGTGCAATGAAAATTTTTCGCTTACAACCATGTGACTTTTGTGGTAAAACAAAGACAAAACACAAAAGAGATATTAAAATAATGTATGGTTTATCATTATTGAGTTATTATTCTTTTTCTATTTTGTATTTTGGCATTACAAAAGTCACATCATAAAGATGTGCAAAACAGATTTACAATAAACAGAAGTATGCCAAATGGCAATTTAAATGTGACTTTTATGCAAAAAATTCAAAATAAAATAAAAACATAGAAAAAGAAATAATTTAATAGTTCATGCATACTTTTTTAGTTACAGGTCTAATCTTATAATAGAAATGATCTAATGTGTAAATGTAATCTGTTTATATTGCTGCTTCATAGACAAATTGCCAAAAGATAATTTAAAATAAGTAAGTTAAAAGTAAAGAAGTAATTCGAAATAAATAAAAAAATATTATTTATCATTATTTTAATTTTTTTTATTGGCTAAAATCCGATATGTTTCGCAAGAAGACAAAATATTTTTAAATATAACTAATTTTTAATATATTTTTGCAATATTTAATTAAATAGTTCCACAGGCTAAAAATTGTTATGATAATAATAAAATTATTTTAAGGCCTTACGAAAAACGCTATTCATTAACTTTGGTTCTGGATTTTAGCCGGTGTATTAAAAAAATAATTTAGGTTTGCAAACTCTTTATTAAAAAAAATTTTTTTTTGTAAAAAAAAATATTTTTCATCAATATATTTTATGACAGTAAATCCTACATAAAGCAGTCCATTTGGGAAACATGAATTTACTAATTTTATGCATCACATTAGTAAATAATACTCACCCTGGAATTTATTCATTATCATCCCTAATTGAAACAACATTTCAATATTCTCCCCATATTAGTTTTGAAGTTATGGGAGGTGCCACACCCATGTATTCAGTAAAAACTTGTTTTTGTAGGACAACGCACCTTATAATAAGATTTGCTAAGTTTTAAATTTATTGCTAAATTAGCTCCAAAGATATTTTAATATAAAAAATTTATTTTGAGTACATTATTTAGATTAATCTGTAAGGTCAATAGAGTAACTGCAACAAAATCGCCGGTGTTTTACTGTTTTAGTTCCCAAAATATTTCAAAATATGTTTACTTTTTATGTATGGGAGGTGCCACGCCCACTTATTTTATTCTAACTATTTTCTGTAGAATATTTTCTAAGATCAATGGAGTAAATCCTGCAAAATAGCAGGTGCTTTGCCGTTGGTGTGGGCTCTTGGGACTCCAATCGCTAAAAGCAAATAAAGTATGTTGCTTAAGTCTTTTGTTTTCTTTAGAGTTGGAATATTGTTTGTTAATACAATACGTTAAAAATATATTATGCATACAACTTAATAGACAAATCTTTAGGCAAAACTCTTGACAAACATTTTCAAATTTAAGTTTGAAAGGAAACGTAAGTGATGGAGTGATATATAAAAATTGCGTATTTCTGAGGCATTTTTGGCAACTTTTGACAAACGAAATTTTCCCAGAACTAATTTCATAAAAAATGCACAACCCAGCTAAAAAAAATTTGTATTGAGCATATATGATATCCCATATATGGTTCGGTACGAAAAATGAGGGTATATGGCCATATATGATAATATATATTCATACATTTGCATACATGAATGTGTATTCCCTATATAGTATGCAAAGTTGATATTTATACTCCCTTGATTAAAAAAGCGCACTGCTATGAAATAAATTCAATTATTTCAATTACTTTTTTTAAGATTTTAAACATTTAATGAAACATTTAATTGAACAAATAATTAAAAACGAACTAAAGGACATTTCATAAGTAATTTTAAGAGAAAATTTAAATCAATTATTTAAAAACACACAAAATTCATATTCGTACATTAAATTTTATTTAAGAAATCAGATTAAAAACTAATGCAATTAATTATAAAAGGAAAAAATAATCCGTTTTTATACTAACAATTGTTTTCAATATAATTTTTTGCAGCAATATGAACTTTGTTTCTTACCTAGAGAATTCTGTTATTTTCTATAAAATTAATGACTGGATTATCCTTTTGATTATTTGATTATATTGAATGGGGCCACAATGTATAAAATCGTACAAGAATGTTTTTTTTTGTAACAAAAGTTTTTCTTTTTTAAAGGTTGAGGCTGTACGCATATAAAATTTGCATACCGTATGTATTTTCTAATGGAAGCATCATGTATGCATACATTCTTATATGGTCCATATATTAAATCTTATTTCTATATATGGATCCATACATGAAGAGCTTCATAAATAAATTTCCATATATGAACTCATGTATTATAATACGTTTCATATATTGCTCCATATATCAATTCATATATAATAATCTTGCCATGTATAATCCCATACATTTCCATACAAGAATTCATACATATTCATATATGTATGTGTAAATATTTCCTCTACAGTATGCAAAGTTCATATTCATACTCTCTTGATTCATAAAAGCGCACTGCTGATGTGCAATAGATTAAATTACTAAAATTCCTTTTTTTTAGTATTTGAACAGAGAGGTTGTATATAATGAAACATTTGTTTGGACAAATAATGAAAAACGACCTAGTCATCATTTTAAGTCAAAAGGTGAATTAATTATTTAAAAAACACAAAACTCATATTCGTACATAAAATTTAATTTAAGAAATCAGATTAAAAACTAATGCAATTAATTATAAAAGAAAATATAATCCGTTTTTATACTAACACTAGTTTTCAATATAATTTTTTGCAGTAATAAGAACTTTGTTTCTTACCTAGGGAATTCTGTTATTTTCGGTAAAATTAATGACTGGATTATCCTTTTGATTATTTGATCCACAATGTACAAAATCATACAAGAATGTTTTTTTTTTTTTTTGTAACAAAAATTTTTATATTTTAAACGTTGAGGGTACCCATATAAACTTTGCATACCGTATCTATTTTATAATCGATTTCCAGTGATAAAATCCAAGCTTTTTTGATTGCAAAAACGATCTTGTGTGATATATCATGTATGCATACATTCTTATATGGCGCCATATAGTACATCTTATTTTTATATATGGATTCATATATGAAGAGCTTCGTAGTTTAATTTCCATATATGCGATCATATATTATAATACTGTTACGTTTAAATTTTATTAAACGTGTGAGTTCTTTTGATTGCTCAAAAATAAAAATAAATAACACACAATTTTTATTTGCTACTGTTTTTCCTTTTATTCTTAACGAAGCAAATTACAACTTGTCTTTACTTAACTACTTCTTATCGTTATTATCCACTTTCAACGAGGTCTTAACTTGACTACTTTCTGATTAGTACTGCTCTATTCTCGCACATGCTGCCACTTTTATAGTACAGCAACCGGTTCTCGAATGTTCGCCCGATAGGTGGCGTAATAACATGTCTGTACTTAGTATGCCATATCCATCATTTACTATTGGTAGCCAGATGTTCAAACAGTCCTCTAGCACAATCGGGAAAATTCATGTTGCTGCTTCTAGGCGTTTGTAGATAATTCGATTGGCCGTTATTTTTGAATTTCAAAGTAAAGACTCTTATGTTGGCAATACGGTGTGCTACTGGTAGTACATGGTGGTTACCATAAGTGCTCGCATTTTTATTTGTATGTGCGTATGTCTGTAGCTATGTACACAATTATTGTTGTTGCTATAGTGTTTGCACGTAAATATCTGTGTACGTTTAGTGCTTTAGTTAAATACTTCCAGATAGTTCTTTGTTTTAACCCTGTAGGAATATTTTTACGTAACAATACATTGCATATATTAGTCCATATAATAGTTCATATATAATAGTTTTTCCATGTATAATCCCATACATTTCCATAGATGAATTCATACATATTCATATATAGTTATATACATTCATATATTAAAAATATATGGACCATATATAATTTTTTTAGCTGGGCTGTCAAATATGGGGCACATGTGCAAAATCAAAATTGTGTGAAGCATATCTCTAAAGCTTTACCTGTCACCAGGTAAAAGCATTTCAAAACATAATTTTTATAAATTTTGAGCAATTTTTTCTGAATAAAAATTTTTGGCAAACCCATTCAATACTCTAAGGCCCTTATTATTACAACTTAAAGTTAGTTGAAAGTAGAATTTTATCGGACGTATAAAAACTTTATCATTTACAAAATTTTACTTTAACCCAAAGTGAGCGATAAATTACAGGCAAATTTATGCTACTTGGTAAGTTAAATTCAATTTGCAATAATGGAAAGCTTTTTATACGTCCAGTAAAATCCTACTTTTAACTAACTTTAAGTTGTAATAATGGCCCTTAGAGTTACAAACATTTATTACAATTCTTTTTTATTTAATACCACTGTGCAATGCTTATAAACAACCATACAAAAAGCGTAAAAAGTTTTTTTTTTACATGAAGAATTTTTGCGTGTTATTGATTAAGCACGTCTATAATCATTTCGTGTCTTTTTTACAAATTTATCAGTAGACTTGAAATTATGTTCACACGTATAATAAGTTAAAGGGCCTGAAAGAAATCCCAAATAAACATTTTAATTTGATTTTGAATCTGTTTTTATTTTTCCTATATTCTTTTTATTCATATCATTCTCATTTGTGTATACCAATTTATTTTATTATAATGATTAAATTTAAATAAAAATTTTATATAGATAAATAAAAAAAATTAATAATTTTAAAAACCTCCGACTTTTTTCAGAAAAGATGTTATATCTTCTAAGCGGCTGGAACGATTTTCTTTCTAGATCAAGTCATCTTTCTTTCAAACAGAAAAAACTAAATGAAAATCGGTCCAGCCGTTTGGCCTGTACGTGGACACGGACAGACACACAGATACACAGATACATAGACACACAGACACACACTACAAACTTATAACACCCCTTTTTTTAGTCTGGGGTTAAAAAGAAACTTTATATTGTTTAATACAATGGTAATAATAATTAAAATTTCTTTCACTTTTTTATTTTTAGGTAAGCAAATTGTTCTAATAATGAGGACTTAACAAATACGTACGTAACATACAAGTAAGTGTTTCTTAAATATTCTGTGTGACAATTTCAAACATTACTGTGGGTAACCGATGCAACCGTACAATAATTGTATTAATAAATCTTATGGCATATTCAACGAAAAAACTTGACTTGTTTTCATTTTCAATGTAAAAAGGACTCCCAAGATCTCTTTAATTTCTTTTAGAGGGAAATTAAAAATAAACAAAAAGTATATTATATGTTACTCGTTTATTAATATTTTTAGTCAGAAATTAAAAAAAAAATTCAGTAAAGTGCGACTATGACTCGCGCACATAGGGTTCCGTACGAACACTAGATATGTAATTTAATACAAACTTCATCCTATATAATAGATAGTTTTGGCATTTTTTTCGTTTTTGGGGTCTTTTCGATTTTTTTGTTTTGTCGTTTTTTGCGTTTTTTTCGGTTTTGGCGATTTTTTTAAGTTTTGGCTCTTTTTTAGTTTAGACACTTTATTTTCTTGTTTTTGCGATTTTTTTGGTTTTTTGGCGTTTTTTAATTTTGGAGTTTTTTGACGCTTTTTTTTAATTTTTACAATTTTTTGTTTATTTAATTTTGTTTTTTTTAGTTTTAGCGACATTTTCACGTTTTGGCGATTTTTTTTAAATTTTTTGCGTTTTTTTTCATTTTGGCGTTTTTTTCATTTTGGCGATTTTTTCGAATTTGGCGATTTATTTTAGTGTTAGAATTTTTTTTTTAATTTTGGCGATTTTTTTTTAATTTTTGGCGATTTTTTTTTTTTGGTTTGGCGATTTTATAATTTTCGGTTTTTTTAGTTTTACCGTTTTTGAAAATTTCAAGTGTTTGCCTCTTACGGTTTCCAAGATATAGCAAATTGTCAAAATTACATAGTCAAAATTGCATTAACTGATGGACCACCCTTTAATTTAAATTTTTTAAATTTTGGTGTTAATTGTTGTAGTCTGTATAAAAATACACTAATTTTACAAATTTCAAGTTTCAATATACATATGTTCATACAATTGTATGTATATTACATGGGATTTTAACATATTTCATTGCTCGTTTTGAAACACCCTTTAATTTTTAATTCTCATTTGTTGTTGTAGCGGCCAAGGTTCTACATACTGTGTCCAAATTTCAGGTCCGTAGTTCTTACGGTTCCTGAGAAAATACTGTGTGACGGACAGACGGACAGACGGACAGACGGACAGGGTAGCGAAAACAATAGGGTTCCTTTTCACCTTTGGTGTACGGAACCCTAACAAGCTTGAGCATTGCACAGGCCATTATTTTATTTTCTGCTTGTGACGTAGACATAGAATATTTGTTGTAAACAAAGTACATACATTTGGGGGGGTAATGTGCTTTTTCTCTCTCCCTCTCTCTCTCTCTCTCTCTCTCTCTCTCTCACTCACTTTTTACAACAAACAGTCGTTTATTTTCTATGATAACGTAGATACCCAATAGAAAATGTTCTTGTACGGTTGATTGCGCAATCGTGTTTTTTTGATTCATCATATTCACTCATATTGTGAACAGCTTTTCCTAGAAATATTTCCCATTTACCCAAATTGCAATTGTGAATAATCTTTCCCAACAAATGTTTTTCCTGATTTGATTCCCTTTCTTTATGATGCATTTTTTTATTTATTTATTTTTCCTTCAAATTTTAATATTAAAGGCTTTATTCAGAAAAAAATAATTTTGATTTACAAAACGTTTAATAAACAAGTTTCCATACAAAACTTCTTTTGTTAACCTTTTGTAAATCATATTTATTTTTCCTGAATACGGCAGTAAGAGTTATAAATGTTTGTGTTTTGGACAATATGCTTAATTATTATCCACGATTGTTAAAAATATTTACTTGGAAATCCTTTTTACATGTGTATAATTTTTTTACATTCATTGGGAACTCGCAGCCGGAGAAAGATTTCACGGAAGTTTTACGATAGCATTTTTTCTTTCGAGGGAAATAAGAATTTATTAGGAGTAAAAATTCCACTTGTATGATAATTTTTTTATACATATAAAAATAATCAGTGAGTACAACGCCCTTTTGTTGTCATAAGTGCAATTATGCGTAACTGTTGAAGGCAAATGCTTATGTGAGAGAAACAAATAGACTTACATACGAGTACATACATTTTGGTTCTATCTCCAACAAATATTATGTTGATTTGACATGAAAATATTTGACTTGACTTTTATTTTTGATATAGTATATTTATTTTTACTAGTATTGCTATCATTCCAAAACATAATTGATTCATGCAGATGTTTAATTTGTATCCCTCTACACCAAAAACAAAATTTGATGCTAAAACAAAAGATTTAAGAAACAAACCTTTAATTGAAATAAAATATCAATGTGCCCATAATTATAAAATTATATTCCTTGTTTCGAGATATTTAATAGATTAGACTTGATGAAAAATATTTTTATGTTATGCAACATTTATATTTTTTTTCTTGCACTTTTCTTGATTAATATAAATTTATTTAATATATTTAATAATATCACTGTGATACAAAATCGAACTTTCCGAATCGGAATGGGATGAAACCAAGAGCAAAGGAAAGTGGACGTTCTCCATAGCAAAACGCTCAAGGCTTTTTTAGTTTAGTGTTAGATTTTTTTACACGCATTTGAAGTTGGAGATTTTGTGGGTTTGGTTATGGAAAGCGTAAACTTTCATTTGCTTTTTGTTTCATCCCATTCCGATTTTGGTTGTTGCACTGTGTATTTATTGAAGTTTTATTAAGATTTATTTAACAATTCGAAGCTCAGACTATTTTATTTATTACGGACTGAACAATTAAAAATTTAATTGCTTAAATCAGGATTATCATCAATTACAACTATAACAATAAGCTAAATTTTATATTTATGATTTGAACAGGCTAAATAAAGTTCGCATGGCTTTTTAAGCCAAATTACATGTGATAATTATTAATGAACAAATAACACCAAAGTTAGTTGTAAATATTCTGACAACAAATAGTTGAACGGAACAACTAGCTGTTTTCGAAGGCCACTTAACCTTCATCATCAGCGTTCTTCTGTGTTTGGTCCACTGTGTGTGGTGTCAGTTGATGTGGACTGCTGCTTTATATACGAAACTTTTTTGCAAATGGAATATGTGAATTGTTTTGATTCATCGTATTTCAATTTGCTGAAAGATGTTTTGTAATGAAAGCTCAATTTACCATCTCTAAATTTACAACAGTCTTACCATTGTCGTTTGTTCTCATGTTAGTTAATTTACTTATTTTGGTTCTACTTAAAACAAACTTTTTTGGTTTGTTACTATTAAGTATATTTATTTAATTTTTGCCACAAGCCAATGACTATTAATTTAGTTAATTTAATTATTATTTTTCGAACTTCATTTGTTTCTATATTTATGATTTGAACAGGCTAAAGTTCGTATCGCTTTTTAAGCCAAATTAAATAAGCTAAATTTTAATTTTGCGAAAAATATAATATAAAAAATTTGAATAAAACTCAAATTATATATCATTAGATGGGACTCACATACTGCAATTTTTGTTGAGCAATTTTTTAGGTCATGAAAGAGAGAAAGAGAAAAAAATTTGGCTGCTGCTCTGCTCTACCTTTTATTCTATCTCCCGTAAACTCAAAAGTTGATTATTAGAGTTGTGTCGTTACGGAACGAACTAGTTCCATGGAACGATTCCCTAATTGGATCGGTGCGGAACGATTCCTAAAAAGGAACAGTGCGGACTTTTTAAAGGTTCTTTTTTATCGTTCTTTTATACACGTTAAGAACATGTATTACATTTATTTTGTTCACTTATTTGTAATGTTTATGATAAATTTTGTTAATTTCAAAAGTTATTGCTTATTGTGGGCTATTATTTTTTTTACAAATATTTTATAAAAACAAAGAATTATTGTTTCTTAGTTTGTAAGAAAACTAAAATAAACCATAAAAAACTTCTGTTGACGTTTTTACGAGCAACAGGAACGTTCTCTCGTTCCTCGTTCATTCACTGTTAAAAGTATAAGACCGGAACGATGAACGAAAGGAACGACCTAGTTCCTTGAGTCTTTTGGATCGGTCGGAACGATTCCACAAAAGGAACGATTTTGCCCAACTCTATTGATTATCAAAAATTGACGTGTGTGAGCCTAGTCCAGTGCCTGCAGTAGTAAGTTTATTTTAAAATAAGACCGGAATCATACACAGTAATTTTTGTTGAGCAAGCTTAGAATTTATGGGAAAGAGACGAGTATACAATAACTGAAAGAGACATCAGTATCTGGGCTCAGCAAGTTTTTGTGAACCGAAAATAGTAATATTTGCCGGTATATTAATTCGTATGCGTTACCAATAATTTGATCCTGTAATTAAGTTTTTACAATAGTGTACATATGTACGTACTTCACTCACTATTTAATTGTATACTTTGTGACATATCTACATGCAAAATGTCAAAATAAAGGAAAAGTACAAAGAAGAATGAAAGAAGAACTGAATGAATTTCAACATGTGATTTTACTTGTTTACTTCAACCGACAGTGAATATCGTTAAAATCCCAGCAAGAATAAATTTGGTATAAGTAAGCACTAAGAAAAAAAGAAGCGCTTCGGAAGCGCGGAAAAGTACGTAGTGCATTCCTTCTGCCTTACGAGGATGCAATAACAAAAGCGAATGACGAAATTTAACATAAACACTACGAAGTTGATCGCCTGTTTTTTATAGTGCATCCTCTCTGATTAACCGGATATAAATTTGGATGCAAATGAAACATTTACTTCTAGTTTTTATTTTTTAGTTTTTAGTTGAATTGTGTACGAAAATAAATATGTGCTTCGATAGTTCAGTGGCTAGTGTTCTAGCCTAACATACGGAAATCCTAGGATCGACTCCCAATTCAACACGCTAACAAAAATAATTTGATTTGATATTGTATTTAATATGTAATAAATATAAAAAGAAAATAAAGTATTCGAAGTTAATCTAAGAGTAGAAATAAAATTCTGATCGAAAGAGCTAATTTTTTAATTATATATATATATATATATATATATATATATATATATATATATATATATATATACACATCCTACAGGCATTCAGAAGCTCATATCTCGAGAAATACCAAGTGGGACATCACGAACAAAAATCATCGAATGCCGAAGCAGGTTGGTAAGTGAAAGTTGTGCTATCTCTGCCTTACCAACCTGTTTCAAGGTAGACGAATATTTTTGCTGGGATGTGTTTGTTACTGACAGAAAAAAATATTCACCAATTAATGTTTTCAATTAAGAATTTTATTGATTCAATTAAATTTTGAATTGTATTAATTAATTTGAGTGGAAAATTGATATTATCAAATTGTTAATAGGTGAAAATTTAATTAATTTATTTAATTGTTATTACAAATATTTTAATTTAATTACAAAATTATTCATATAACTTTTTTTTGTGCTGGATAGTAAAGTCGATAAAATTCCATTGCATTTATAATAGCGTAAACTTGTAATCTTTTCAAGGAAAATTGTTGTGGGTGTATCCAGTCTAAGGGCCTTAATATTCAAAGCTATGATCGGTTATCTCTAATAGAATAGCCCTTTTATTTATTCACTTTCTTATTATGCACACATTATTATGCAATACAATAATTTTAAATCTCTCAATATAATTAAATCAAGGAATAAAAATATCATTTCCAAATTCCTGCAGTCAATTGATTAAATTGATAGCCACTACTACAAAATATAAAAAAAAATTATCTGTAAATTATTATAAACTTGTAGCAGCAGATAATTGTAAAATCGTGTTTTTTGTAATTTTTTCCAACCAAAAAGCAACACATTATCCGTAAATTCCCTTAGATCATGATGATAGAAATACAACAACTTAAACAGAAAAGATAGTTGCAAATTAAGCACGTGATCACAGAAACCAGCAATAAAACCACATGAGTGTATTAAAAAAAAGAAAAAAAAACATTAAAGGGGATACAGGAAATGTACTCTAATGCACTCTCATAATTTTTATATTTTCTGTTTGCCACAAAGTTAATAAATCTTATTCTATTGCATAATACATATCGAGCTATAACCGCACAAAAAGCTTAAGTAACAAAAACAAAATTTTACAGGAGAAGGTTTTTTTTTTAATTATCTTCTATCTTATTTAAGTTAATTCAGTGAATTTTAGTATTTAGGTGTTATTGTGCTTAATATAAGTAACGCATCGAATTTTAACGAAATATTAGCATAATAACGGTATTTTTTGTCCCTTAAGCTTTTTTTTTTTTTTTGCTGGCTCCCTGATAACCTGTGTATATTTTTGTGTTGGTTAAGCTAAAAAAATTTTTTAAGAAAAAGTAAATAAATATCTTCTACAGACATTACTTTTCGAATTAAAAAGTTCGATATTAAATTTGTTGTGTATAGTTTTACCGACGGAAAGTATTTCCAAATCCGTATACTTTTGTGAAGAAATTTTTAATAAATTGCTACGTACCGGAACTGAACTGGCGACTATCTCAGTTTTTCGCCAGGACCGCTTAATCAAATTTAAATCATAATAAATTGTTCCAGAGTTATTCAAATAGCCATATTTAAGACTTATAGGTGATTTTTTCAAGTTGGGAAACATAGCCTTTAAAACAATGGTAACTCACTTCAATACAATCATATTTTTTTGATTAAGTGCAGAACTCAATTAAATGGGCATTATCGTGATTCGCGTATTTTGACTTCGACTACAAAATGTTGGTTCTAGATTAAAAAATGCAATGTGAGTCCGATCACAGAGGAGATGTGTAAACATCTAGTAATGAAAATTTTTTTTTAAGTTGGAAGTATAGGGTGTTTTTTTCAGGGGTATAGAACTTCGAACTGAAATAAAACACAAGAAAATCGTTTTAATGTCCATCAATTTGGCTTTATTGGAAGGATAATTTTATGCCATTAATGTTTAAATATGATTTCGGGCATGTGGCCGCTGCGGCTGGCTCGAATAAAACCATTTCTACAGGTCCAATTTTCAACCACTTTTTCGAGCATATGGGGCCGTATGTTGGCAATAACGCCACGAATGTTGGCTTCCAAGTCCCCTAACGTTTCTGGTTTGTTGGCGTAGACGAGCGACTTCACATATCCCCAAAGAAAATAATCCAATGGTGTCAAATCACACGATCTTGGTGGCCAATTGACAGGTCCATTCCGCGAAATTATGCGCTCATCGAATGTTTCCTTCAATAAATCGATTGTGACGTGCGCTGTGTGGCATGTAGGGCCGTCTTGTTGGAACCACAACTCATCCACATTCATGCCATCCAATTCGGGAACAAAATAGTCGGTTAGTCGGCTCCAATTGCTGTACACGGTGGCGAATCGATTCATTCGGGTCCTCTTCAACACTTTGCTCTACAGCGGCAATTGTTTCTTCGGTGCGCACTGTTCGACGTCTCTGCGGATGCGTATTATCACATAGAGTAAACGTAGTGCGAAAACGATCCATGGTTAACCGAATTAATTGCTCTGATGGACGATTATGTCGACCATAAAATGGACGGAGCTTGCGGTAAACTTCGCGAACTGAACCATTATTTTCGAAATAAATTTGCACGATTTGCAAGCGTTGTTCTTTTGTCAACCTTTTAATGATAAAATGGCAAACCAAACTAAATATTAATCACTTGACAGCTGACAAAATGGCCGCCAGTTAAAAAAGTGATGCCAACTTAAAGTTCTATACCTCAATAAAAAACACCCTTTACTTATGCTTTTAGTATCTTTTTTAAATTAATTAATTAAAAGTATAAAAATTTTCAATATTGTAAATACATATGAATTTGTAGGTTTTTGTTTGTTTTATTAAACTTATTTGGTTAGTAAATGGGCACACTGCAGTATATATATATATATGTCCTGCATTCAAAATTGCAGTAAGCAGTAAATTTACTGATTACTAAAAAAAATTCAGTAAATTTTTACTGCTAATGAAATTTAATTTGCATTACTAGTAAAATCGTAGGGCCGTAGCAAGTGGCAACGTTTTTTCATTCAAATTTTAAAACTTTTGTATGAAAAACATTTAGCCACTTGGTAGAATTTCATTATAAATACGGGCATTACTGATTACTGAAAATTCAATGCACCTCATCATATAACAAATCATTTAGGCAATTTATAAAAATTGTAGAAAAAAATTTTAGTAATCAGTAAAAATTTACTTGTTAAACATTTTTTATTGTTTTTACTGAAACTTTAGTAGTACTGCAGTGCTCATCTATGGTAAATGCCTTTACTTTTACTTTTTAATTTTTAATTCCTGTTGTTTATCGTTTAGTTGTTACTGTTCTTGTTGTTGTGTACGCATTGCAATTAAAATAAATTCAGTAAAGTGCGACTTTGACTCGCGCACATTCGCTTTTGATCATTTTTTTTTTGATTTAGCTTTCTTCCTTTTTTAAGTTTTATCAGTTTAAACGATTTTTTTCAGATTTATCGCTTTTTTCTCGTTTTGGCGTTTTTTTTCCTTTTTGGGTTTTTTTAATTTTCGCAATTTTTTTCATTTTGGCGATTTTTTCATTTTGGCGATTTTTTTTTCTGTTTTTTGGGGTTTTTTCATTTTGGCGATTTTTTTCTGTTTTTGGGGTTTTTTATTTAGGCAATTTTTTCATTTTGGCGATTTTTTTGTTTAAGGATTTTTTTTCATTTTGGTGATTTTTCCGGTTTTTCGCGATTTATTTTAGTCCTAGAGATTTTTTTTAATTTAGTGCTTTTTTTCGTTTTTTTTTTGTTTTTGGCGATTTTACATTTTTTTGATTTTTTAGTTTTACCGTTTTTGAAAATTTCAAGAGTTTTGCTCTTACGGTTTCCAAGATACAGCAAGTTGTCAAAATTACAAAATCAAAATTGCATTAACTGATGGAACACCCATTGATTTAAATTTTTTAAATTTAGTGTTAATTGTTGTAGTCTGTATAAAAATACACTAACTTTTAAAATTTGAAGTGTATATATGTACATACAATTGTATGTATATTACATGGGATTTTAACATTTTTCGTTGCTCGTTTTGGAACACCCTTTAGTTTTTAACTCTCATGTATTTGTTGTTGTATTAGCCAAATGTCTACATATTGTGTGGAAATTTCAAGTCCGTAGCTCTTACGGATCATTTTCACCTTTGGTATACGGAAATACGGCGGCGCACCGTCGGCTTCGAGCCGGTCGACTTGTTTCTCTGCTTGGTATTGCTTCTTTCAAACACTAATACACTCATACATAGCTCACACCGATTTGACAAGGCTGTGAAAGAAAAGCAAAGAAATCTCAGCAAAGAAATCTCAGCAAAGAAATCAAAGTCAAAAGATTTTTACCCCCTAGCGTATAGATGTTTACACATCAAAATAATGTATTTATTTATTTATTTATTTATTTTTGTTGGAAGAATTCTAATGATTTGTTCGTGAAGTTACATAATATATACAAGTATGTATGTATGTGCGAAAATATGTTTTCCTCTATCGTCTAAATTTGTGTGTAGTTTTGTTGAGATATACTCAAAATGGGTCACGAGCTGTAGGATAATTTCCAAATATGTACATAAAGCTTATAATAAACTGGTATGTGATGTTTCATTCTTATGTTATTAGATGATACATATTTTGTCCAAATGTAATGAGGCTATATAATTATAAAATTATAAAAACGAATTAAAATTATCACTAGCCATTTTTTAGCGCAAGCCGTTGAAAAAGTATTTCCAAAAAAAATTAGTTTCATAACATAGTTTCATCTCATTAAAGAGCCATGATAGGTAATTTTTATGGGAAAATTATGTAGAGGAAAGATGTTGCGGTATTTATTCTAAACAAAAGTGGATGCAAAAGTTTTTCCGAAAAACGCCGCATTTAAAAGTTATGATGTCAAAAGTGTTTATATCCAAGATAGGTTATTTTTTAGGTGGAAAGTGCAATGTGCATGATCGGTAAGCACGCTATTAGTGCAATTTTAACACGTATGTGATTTTTATGGCCGGTCTATCAGAAACTGCCGGTCGTGTGAATAAAATAAATACTTTCCGCAATTTGTATGGTCTAATAATGTGCATTTAAGTTTTTTATATGTGGGTGAATAAATTGCTATCAGAAAAGGCTGATCTAGTTAATTATTTTAAAAATAGATCATGTATGTAATATTGCGTGTATGCATATACTTCGAAATCGATGGAGGGTATATTATATACAGCCATTCCGAATATTATATCATACTTGCTTTATTTTCAAAAGGAAATTTTAGGTTAAGTAACATGTTGCTGTTACAAAAAATGTAAACAAAAAATAATGTGTACTAGTATCCTGAACAAGAGTATTTATAAGACTTTTCAAGACATGAGAGATTTTTTCAAATGCTTTACTACAGCGAAATATTATAAAAGAATCGCTAAAAAACACTGTTGGCAAGACAAACCACCGAAAAAAATTACTTGCCAACAGTGTTGCTTAGCGATTCTTTTAGAATATTTCGCTCTAGTAAAGCTTTTGAAAAAATCTCTCATGTCTTGAAAGGTCTTATAAATAGTCTTGTGCAGCACATTAATGTGTACTTAAGCTTAAATTGTTTTTGCTATAAAATTGAAATGGTATATTCTATGGTTATAAAATTTTGATAGATAATGCCAATGATAACAAATTAATGATTTTTATAAAAAAACGCATTTCGAAAATCATGTTGGTTAAGCTTCTTTGGCGGTAATGGCTCGATATGTATGGTTAAATTATCTATTTGAATATTTATTTTGTGCTACGATGTAATGATTATATGGCTTGATTGTTTTAACTCGCGCCAAAAACTTTTGATGACGATACTTCTAAGTAAGAGTTATTAATTTTTATTAAATTTCAAATCTAAAATTCACATACTATTTAGAATGAAAAATAAAAATATTTTTATTTCAGTTATAGTTTTTATTTTAAATTAGAAATAATAAAAATTCAAACAATTATTTCTTATGTGAAAATTCAATACAATTTATTTATTTTAAAACGATTGAAATTTTTTAAATTTATACATTGCTCAAATCGATTTTTTAAAGTATTAAATCAATTTACAATATTCGAAATACAATTTTGTTCGTATTTTTAAAACAAAAGAAAATTTATTGAATTTACATATATGTATATTCAAAATTTGTATAAAATTCATTTCAATATTATTTGACTACAAAAAAATCAAATAGTTTTTCTCAGAATTTAATTTGAAAAAAAAACAATAAATTAATTAAATCAGGCTACTATTTCTTGAATAAAAACTATTTCTGAAAAATAAAAAGAAATATTTATTAGACTTAAAAATATATAACAACCATTTGTGATATATATATAGGTCAGAGAGTTCTATAGTTGAACTTTTTTTTAAATCGAACTCATGTTATCAGAAATGAATAACAGCACTTTTTGTGCGAACGCGTTTTTCTTATCTTTTTTCTTACTACTGAGCATCTGGTACTTATTATATTTTTCACTATGAAATTTCCTTAGGTGTACAATAAAATTTGAATTTTATTTAGAGCTAGCACATAATTATTTCGCGCAAGTTTTGCAAAAACCCAATACCTTGTTATTTTTATCGAGCTAAATATTTTGTTATATGAAAATAACGTTAAAAGTAGACAAAACACGGATAATTGAGGGAATAGATAATTGAGGCAATAGGTGGATTCCTCTACAGGTCTTCGCAGGAAAAATCTTCATCACTATAAATCATTTTCAATAATAAAAGTTTTTTTTTATTTGTATACGTTTTTACAATTTGCAACTATTTGAAACTATTTTTTATGATTTTGAAATAATCAAAAAAGTTTTTGTTGAATAATATAAATTTGACTTATTAACATAAGATTATTTGAATTTCAAAAACTCAAATGAAATAAAATAAAATTTCATTCAAACTATAGAAATATAATTTAAAAACATTTCAGTCGCTGAATCCAAATAAAGCATAATTTGGCTTAAAAAGCGATATGAACTTTAGCCTGTTAAAATCACAAATATAGAAACAAATGGAGTTCGAATAATAATTAAAATTAACTAAAATAATAGCCATGGGCCTGTGGCAAAAATTAAATAAAAATATACTTAATAGTAACAAACCAAAAAAGTTTGTCTTAAGTAGAACAAAAAATAAGCAAACTAACTAACATGTGTATAATTAGTAAGAGAACAAAACGACAATGGTAAGACTGTTGTAAATATGGAGATGGTAAAATTGAGCTTACAATACAAAAAAGCTTTCAGCAAATTGAAATACGATGAATCAAAACAATTCACATATTCCATTTGCAATAAAATTCTAAGTATATAAAGCAGAAATCTACATCAACTGACACCACACACAGTGGACCAAACACAAAAGAACGCTGATGAGGAAGGTTTAGTGGCCTTCGAAAACGGCTGGCTGTTCCGTTCAACTATGTGTTGTTAGTCAGAATATTTACAACAGACTTTGGTATTATTTGTTCATTAATAATTATCACATGTAATTTGGCTTAAAAAGCGATACGAACTTTAGCCTGTTAAAATCACAAATATAGAAACAAATGGAGTTCGAATAATAATTAAAATTAACTAAAAGCATTAATTTGTTATATTTTTATTTGAATTTCTGAAGGTGTGATTTGTTTTAAATTTTCTGACAAAAAAAAATAAATTTACATTTGAAAGATTTTATTTCAAATCAATAACAACAAATTTTAATTCATTTCATGAGAAATGTCAATGATTTCAATGAAATTCTATTTTTTAAACAGAAATAAAATTTAAGTTTAATTTAATTTTATGAAAAAATTCAAATAAAAAAAATCATATTGAACAGCTAGCTATGCTATTTAGTAATGTATAAAATAAATGTTTGTTTTTCGAAGTTAAAAAGCTTATCTGTTAGCTTTTTTGAAACAACTTAAAAAGTGATGGTATGAATTTCTTCACACCAAGATTATTTTATCCTCTAGTCATCTTAAATTTATGCGAAAAACACAAGTTGTAGAAAGCGTATGTGAAAAAATCAACATTAATTTTATATTCATAAATTCAGTCGTAAATTTTAAAATTATAAATTAATTAATAACTTACAAAATAAATGTGTGTTTTTCTTAGTCAGCAAAAGTTGAAGAAGCTCAATTTTAAGCCTTTTTAAAACGGTTTAAGAAATATGACGAAATGAATCCACTCATCCACAGCAAGATTATCTTATCTTTCAGTCATCTAAAATTTATGTAAAGAATGCTTGTAGTAAAAAACTTACGTGAAAAAATCAACGTAAACATTTGTTATTGCTGTGAAATTATTCGTCTATGTATGTAAAATCAAGCATCAGGCTCCTTAAACAAGCAACTAATTGCAAACAGCAATGTTTGATTTCAATTGCGAAAGATAAAACTTAAAAAAAATTTATCCGACTTCAGAAATAAGCTCTAAAAAGTTAAAAATAGATTCAGTTAAATCAAAAATTATTATATATGTTGCTTATAATGCTATTCGAAGCCCAATCAGGTTATATATCAGGTTTTATATTGTTTGTGATTATTTTCACCGGCTTTGAATAGCCTTATAGATATATAAAAAAATGCTTTATTTAACTGAATCTAAATTTATTAAATACAATAAATTTATTTTAAAATTTTAGTGCCAATTTTATGTTTTCGTGGTCACGCCCACCTTTCAAACTTAAATCTTCGCCCAGTTTTATAGACTCAGCATAGTGTCCTTTTCAGAGCTGAAGGTGTGTTCCAAATCAGTCAAGTATAAGCACGTGATGCATTATATTTAGCTTTAATGAACATGGCGCTGCCCACTTTTTCAAGCAAATAAATTATTTAAATCAAAGCGCCGAAAAATTTCAATTGGCGTGGCCCCACCTACTTAAAAAAAACAAGATTAGGTATTTTTCAGAACTCGAGATGTGTGCCAAGTTTCGTAGAAATCGCTTTAGCAGAAGCAAGTGAAATATTATATTAAGCTTTAATGGGCATGGCGCCGCCCACTTTTTTAAGCATATTATTATTTACTTGTAAGGGACGAAACTGTTTTTCAACACAGAAAAAACTAAATTTCATTTTCAGTAACCAAATTCGTTGAATTAGTAAATATTTTATTTGAATGCGGTCCTATTTACAAATAATTTTGTAAATTCTGATAAAAATTTTGTAAAAATTTAAATTAATTAGAGTTCGGCTGAGAGAAAATGTTATTTCAGTGTGTTGGTGCTTATCTTGCTTGTTGATACCCTGAAGGAAATGTCGATGGTGAAAATGTACTTAGTCGCTTTTGACTTTGTCACCAGTACTACTCTACAATTATTCCCCATATAATACTTTGTGCTATAGACATTTAGCATGTGCTTGTCATTGAAATTCTACTAGTAATACTAAAACAATTGACGAGATAGTGAATTCATAGTTCTTATGGGAACATGGAGACATACCAACCAGAAATTTACTGGTACATTTCTATACCTTAATTTATGTATATTGACAAGTTGTTGCAAAATCCACCAGAAATACACCACATCTGTTTTCTCTCTTTATTTTATACTGACGAATAAAAGAGAAATTGTAGACAATGTAACTACTACTAGAGTTTTAGTGTTGACATAGAGACACTTGGCCCCCAGTCTGACTGCAGGGTAGGAACAACGTGCTGTTGTGCGGTTGTTGTTGTTTATTTTTATTGATCGTGATGTATACATGTAAATACCGAAAAGTAGCCGACAAACGTCGTGGTCTGTTTCTTCTCTAGACAGTTTTTTGGTACAAATTAATTTAGTGGAACAGTTCGGAATATTTACTGAAACTAAGTTTGATTTCAAACAAATATTTGTTTAAAAATTTTTTGGGAATAATTTTTTCTGTGAAGTTTTATTGGAATTAGATAAGTAGAAGTACTTACAACTTTATATTAGCATTTTATGATCGTGGCCCCGCCCACTTTTTTCCATATAAGATAGGTCCTTTTTCATAGCTCAAGGCGTGTGGAAGCGTTTATAAAAATCAATTCTGTTAAAGCATGTGAAATATAATAATAAATTTTAATGGGCGTGGGCCCGCCTATTTGTTTTAAATCAAGATTGTATTCTTCTCAGAGTCCAAGGTGTCTTTTCAGATTTTTTAATTTTTTTATACATTTATATATGTATATTTATTGTATCTTCAAAAATGAACTAACAATAAGTATTCAAATCTTAAATATAAATATAATTATTGGGCCCGACCATTATCGGACATAAACTCAGTGATAGTAATTAATCAGAAATAATTTCTTAATAAAGCTTTAGTTCAGTAATTTCAATTCTTAGTGAAAGAATTAATTAATGTGAGTTTCTTAGGAATAGAAGAAAAATTAAACTAGACTTTATTAGCTGGGGGAAATACCGATATTTTTCTGTGCAGCCACGCACTTCATTAGCACCCATGTCTAACTACTGGGGTAGAGATTGTTATTAACATCATATTTTTAACGAAAATTTTCTATGAAATGAATAATGAGAAATGATTATTGTGTATACAATTATTGGTTTACCTTTCGTAAATACATTTGTAAGTATCACTTCTCATTTTCTGTTTTTCCATTTTTCATTTTCTATTTAGGTTAGCACGAAGTTATGTCACTCTACCTAAGTATGTTTAACTATTCTTACTTATCTTTTACGATCATCACATTAATTATTTTAGTAATTAATAAAACATAAATGTCATATTAAGCACAAGCTCAAGTTTAATAAAGATTTTTCAAGTAAAATAACGTGAAGTATTACATTACTGTTTGCCAAGTTTCGTGGAAATCGGATTAGTTGAAGTACATACAATTTTATACTAATATTTCATGGGCGTGTCCACTTTTTATACAAAAGATGGTCTCTTTTCTAGATCTCAGGGTGTGTGGAAAGTTTCGTACAAATCAATTAAGTTAAAGCTCGCCCACTTCTTTTAAAGCAAGATTGTGTCCTTCTCAGCGTACAAGGTATATTTAAAGTTTCTTAAAAATCGGCTTAGAAGAAACGAGTGGCGAATAATAATAAGTTTGAATGAGTATGGCTCCGCCCATTATTTAAATTTCGAGTGTCATTACAAAAGGCCATTGTATGTCCTCAGTTTCATAGCAATCGTATAAGTAAAATATCATTAAATCAAAGGAAACAAATTAATGGGTGTATCACAGTCTAATTTTTTTAAATGAAATGACCAAATAAAAGCAATACCCTCTTAGACGAAAAAAAAATTTAAAATCAGTCTAAAAAGCACAGAGTTGTGAAGTAAATAACAAAAATTAAAAATTTTAAAAACACCCGACTTTTTTCAGAAAAGATGCTATATATCTTCTAAACGGCTGGACCGATTTTTTTTTCAAACATAGCAAGAACCCTCTCGATCAAGTCATCTTTCAAACAGAAAAAACTAAATGAAAATCGGTCCAGCCGTTTGGACTGTACGTGGACACTGATAGACACACAGATACACAGACACACAGACACACAGACACACACTACAAACTTATAACACCCCTTTTTTTAGTCGGGGGTTAAAAAAAGAATACATACGATTTGATAACTTCCTCATTTTTTGAAGTCAGTTAACGAAAATGTCTAGACAAACAGCGAACAAAACACACAAAAAAAACCAAATTATTCCAGATATCTTTTGCTTTTTCGACATCTATAGTTTTGAATTAAAATAGACATTCTAACGGGTCGATGCAGCGTCTTCTTCTCTTTCATAATATCATATGTAATTAAAAGTAGATTTAGCAGGTTTACGTATTAAGCCGACGAAATCCTGAACCATGGAAGTAAGCACATACGTGTCGTTCCCTTTATGTTGAAAGTTTTGTAAAACGGTTGTCTATGCCTTTTTGAGAGAAACTATAGTTTGCTGTTATTTTACCGAACTTTGTCTCATTTTTGAACATTGTTCATACAATAACTTCTTTGAGCTTTTTATTAATATTTTAATTTTGTTACATTAGTTTTTAATTTAGCAAATATTTAAAATTCACTTAAATTCATTGAATTGAAAACAACAACTGAAAATTTACATAAATATGCACAATACGTCATAAAATTAACAAAAAGCAAATAAATATTTTTACTATATACAAAAGTTTCGTTTTATTTACATATTTATTTTTTATTTCATAATATAGGGTGTTTTTTTCAGGGGTATAGAACTTCGAATTGAAATAAAACACAAGAAAATCGTTTTAATGTCCATCAATTTGGCTTTATTGGAAGGATAATCTTATGACATTAATGTTTAAATATGATTTCGGGCATGTGGCCGCCGCGGCTGGCTCGAATAAAGCCAATTCTACAGGTCCAATTTTCAACCACTTTTTCAAGCATATGGGGCCGTATGTTGGCAATAACGCCACGAATGTTGGCTTCCAAGTCCCCTAACGTTTCTGGTTTGTTGGCGTAGACGAGCGACTTCACATATCCCCAAAGAAAATAATCCAATGGTGTCAAATCACACGATCTTGGTGGCCAATTGACAGGTCCATTCCGCGAAATTATGCGCTCATCGAATGTTTCCTTCAATAAATCGATTGTGACGTGCGCTGTGTGGCATGTAGCGCCGTCTTGTTGGAACCACAACTCATCCACATTCATGCCATCCAATTCGGGAACAAAATAGTCGGTTAGTCGGCTCCAATTGCTGTGCACGGTGGCGAATCGATTCATTCGGGTCCTCTTCAACACTTTGCTCTACAGCGGCAATTGTTTCTTCGGTGCGCACTGTTCGACGTCTCTGCGGATGCGTATTATCACATAGAGTAAACGTAGTGCGAAAACGATCCATGGTTAAGCGAATTAATTGCTCTGATGGACGATTATGTCGACCATAAAATGGACGGAGCTTGCGGTAAACTTCGCGAACTGAACCATTATTTTCGAAATAAATTTGCACGATTTGCAAGCGTTGTTCTTTTGTCAACCTGCTCATGATAAAATGGCAAACCAAACTAAATATTAATCACTTGACAGCTGACAAAATGGCCGCCAGTTAAAAAAGTGATGCCAACTTAAAGTTCTATACCTCAATAAAAAACACCCTTTACATATTAATAATTTCAGTTTTAAATCTCTATTTACTAACAAATGGTGTTACTTCTTCTCGGTTGTAAATATATTTTAATAGTAGTTGCTGCTGTTTCTGTTATTGGTTTTGGTGTTAATTTTGTGTTGGTATTAAACAACAGTAGCCAGAGTATTGTATTGTTGTATGTGTTGCTGCTAACGACCTTCATATGCAGCAGTAGCAGTAGCAGAGCAGCATCAGCATCAGCATCAATAATACATATTAAATAAAAATACTCGTATTATACACTGTAAAAATCAAAACCAAAAGAAACATAACCAACCGCAATTTTGTTAGTCTGTTTGTTTGTCTAAAGCAAACACGCTTTTCAGTGTTAATATTAGCAAAATTTTTGAACCGGATTTCAAAATGTTTATGACACACTCTTACACTCATAGAAAAACACTAACATTAACACACACACACATACACACACACACACACATAAAATATCATTCAAACACACTTCGCAGACTAGTGACTTCAATTCGGGTATTGATTTCAGTGGTGATTTTATTGTGGAAAAAATTTATAATTTTTTTTCATCATCTTGACTATTTGGAAGATGTTTATATGTTTTAAAATCTTTATTGGTTTTTTTTAATATTGGCTGCAAAAGCATGTGCTCTTTACAGCATTTAGCTCATAATTATTGGAGTTCTGTTGTTGTTTTTGTTTTTTCTGGTTTTGAAAAAAAATTAGTTCGTGTCTTAAGTCTTTTGTTTTTCTATTATCTCTTGCTTATTGTAATAAGCATAAAAAAGCTTAAAAGATTTGTTTATTATTTATTTTAGTAAGTAAATCTTTGTTTTTATTTTATTTTTTTTTGTAGTACAGTTTTTGATTTATTTTGTCTTTATTATTTATTTCGTGTAATTTATTTATGGCATTTGCGATACTTGATAAGATGTTTAGTTTTTAAATTATTAACAAATTATGCTATTAGATCAAGTTTTATTGAGAAATTATAGTTTAACGAAAAATATATACTCGAGCTATAATTTTTATATGTTTGTTATGTGGAATTTGAGCTACGGTCAGGTTGTGTTACAGGCTCACGTGAGCACCGTAGTCGTAACGGCTTATATCATTTAACACCGTAGGATTAGACGAAGTCCACCGTCGAGTTTTAATTAGTTTATGCATCACCACTAAGGTGTGGTAATCAGGAATTCCCGAGTGGGTATTTCCGGAAAATGTTTGCCTAATATTTCAGCGAAAGATTCGAGATTTTCTCTAGAAAATGAGTTACTAAGAGTACGAGTTATTTTATAATTATGTGGACTTTTGTAAAATACATACACACAAAAAAGTACACAGAAAAAAGTATTCACCAATTAATATTTTCAATTAAAAATTTAGTTGATTTAATTAAATTTTTAATTGTATTAATTAATTTGAGTGGAAAAACTTAATTGATATTATCAAATTGTTTATAGGTGAAAGTTTAATTAAATTTTTAATTGATATTACAAATATTTTAATTAATATTACAAAATCATTCATATTACTTTTTTGTGTGTAATATGAATAATTTTGTAATATCAATTGAAATATTTGTAATATCAATTAAAAAATTAATTAAATTTTCAACTTCAAACAATTTTATAATAACAATTAAGTTTTGTATGAAGTTATCTTTTAAAGTTGATACATTTTTCATTCTCTGTTTGAACTTTAATACCCTGTTTATCAATGTCTAAAGAAATTTTTAATTTTAACAATTTCATTTAAAAGAATGTAACTTAAGAAAAATCTAATTCGACTATGATAAGCCAGCAGTAAAATGTCATATACTTTTTAAATAGAAAATAATAAATTCAGTAAAGTGCGACTCTGACTCACGCACGAAGGGTTCCGTACGAACACTAGATATTTAATTTAATACCTATATAATATATAGTTTTGGCATTTTTTTTCGTTTATGAGTTTTTTCGTTTTGGCGTTTTTTCGGTTTTGGCGATTTTTCCGGTTTTTGGCGTTTTTTCATTTTGGCGATTTTTTTTATATATTTTTTTTATTTTTTTTTGCGATTTTTTCCATTTTGGGGATTTTTTCGAATTTGGCGATTTATTTTAGTGTCAGAATTTTGTTTTTTAATTTTGGCGATTTTTTTCGTTTTGGTGATTTTTTTAATTTTTGGCGATTTTTTTCGGTTTGGCGATTTTATAATTTTAGTATTTTTTAATTTTACCGTTTTTGAAAATTTCAAGAGTTTGCCTCTTACAGTTTCCAAAATACAGCAAGTTGTCAAAATTGCATTTACTGATAGAACATCCTTTAATTTAAATTTTTTTAAATTTTAGTGTTATTGTTGTAGTCTGTATAAAAATACACGAATTTTACAAATTTCAAGTGTCAATATACATATGTACATACAAATATTGGTATATTACATTAGATTTTAACATTTTACGTTGCTCGTTTTGGAGCACCCTTTAATTTTAAACTCTCATGTATTTGTTGTTGTAGCGGCCAAGGTTCTTCATACTCTGTTCAAATTTCAGGTCCGCAGCTTTTACGTTTGCTGAGAAAATAGCGTTTGACGGACAGATGGACAGACGGACAGACGGACAGCGTAGCGAAAACATTAGGGTTCCTTTTCACCTTTGGTGTACAGAACACTAAAAATGTGAGCGGTTCAAATTTATACGGAAATTTCATAAAATTAAAGTCATACAATTTCTTCTTATTCATTTGAGAGAAAAATTATTGCTTGATTCGTAAATTAATTGCCAAAATGTACCTGATTCCTTCCAGACTATATGGGCGAAAACCATTTGCAAGCTGTGACTCAGTTTGCAATAGAAAAATGAATGTGTTATATAAAAACATTATAAGATACGTGTATATTGATTCATGTTACATCTGAAAATGAAGCTAGAAGTGCTAGCTTTTATCTTAAATTTATTATTTCTGTCATGTGATGGAAAATATCACTAAATTATCCAACTGATTCGAAATACATAGCAAAATCCATAAGAAAAAATTAAAATAAATACAATTATACAAAAATGTTTTAGTGATGTACATTCAAATAAAACGAATCGAAAAAAGCTGGATATTCAAATACTCATTTCGTTCGAATAAAATAAATTGAGATAATTTTTCTAAGCTCATCATATTTTTTTCACTTTTACTTCATAAAAATGTTTATCTGTTTTGCTTCCATGTCAGAAGCTTATATTTTATAAATTAGGTTGCTTAACTTCAAGATAATAAAAATGGCGCATATTCAGAAATTATCACTAAGTGTTAACTTTTTAAAGTATCTATTTAAGTTATTCATAGTTGATTACTTTCAGCAGTAATAATTTACACTTAATTGTGGGTAAAGCTGTAACTAAATGCCAGCTAACTAATACATTCAAAGAACAGCTGGTTGATTTCATTTACAATTTATTTGAAATGTAAAATAAATTTGTGGCTATTTAAAATGCACAAAACAACAAATACTCTTGATTTTCTAACATTTTCCTATATAATAAGCTTACCTAATTATCTTTAATTTTTGCATTTATTTCCATTGCGTCCAAAAAAATATCCATATAAAGCAATAAAATAAATTAGAGATGTGTTTTTGGCCAACAAAATTCTATTGAATAACTTTATTTTTACAAGCACTAATTTTAATTGATTTATAGTCTGTATATAACTTAAAAATTACTTTTTTAGAATTTGCATAATTTGTTCAGGAAATAAAACTGTTTTTTAATAGCTTCATAAGCTTTTCAATTAGTTGCAGAAGTTATCGTTCAAAATATTATCGACATTTTATGCTCTCTACATAACAATATGCAAGGTTGCACTTCGTTTACCAGCTGACAGCAGTTGCTGAACTAGTTATGAATTGTGAATAAGAGCTATAACTATCTATGAACTATTTTTTAGTTTCTGTTTTATTAGTTTCGACTTTGGTTACGATTTCTGAAATGCGCCAATGTATTTAATAAAATAAAAAAATAGTTGAATACTCGAATGAAATTGTATTCGATGTTGTACATCATAAGCTGTGAAATGGTTGTTGAACATGGCGGTGTTACCAGAACTTATTATTAAATCACAAAATAATTAAAGTTGTCTTAGGCTGTTAGTATTTAGTATTTTTTATTTATTTTCAAATCCTGTACAACAAAAAACTAAATCTTACTCGTATATTTAGAGTACAGGAACGCTTAACTTTACAAAAAAATTTATGTTTAATAAATAAAGCAGCTTAGTAAAAAAAAAAAAGAGTTATGGAAAGGATTTAAATAAAAATGCAATGGGAGATTGTTTCGAAGACGAGCGGCATGTACATAAATTTGCCATTCAGAAACTGGGAATTGATGTGGAGGTATTACTACGAGTATGTTTCGATTTTATTATGATTTTAAAAAGCGTAATACGACCCAAAAAAATTACATGCAAGATGAATTTCGTAAAGGCCTTTTCAAACTATAATTATACCCTCATATTCATAAAAAAATAAAATGAATTTGAAATTCATTTTAGGATAATTTTGTATTGAAAATTTGAAATAAAATACATTTCAAAATCGTTTCAAATTTTATGAATATGGGGGATAGTGTTTAATACTTTTGTGGAAAACGAAACTTTGACATTTTGAGATTTCAGTGGTTTTTGAAATTTTTGAAACAGAAATCAGATCACGGAGGCATTTTCGTTAAAAGTATTAATACTTGTATTATAGTCTGAAAGAGCTTTAATGGATTACTTTGTATAAATATCAACTATTTCAGTGATCTATATGTTTTTTAAAGTAAATAATTTAGTGATTAATGAACTTGCAGTGATTTTTCGCCGAATAAGTGAATGAGCTTTGGAAAGTATAGTGGAAATTTTAAGCTCTAGTTGAAATAATTTAAATTTTTCATAAGGCGATGCTATTATTGAAATCCTGAAAGACATGTTTTGAGACACAATGTACAGTTAAAAGCTAACTATGTTAACTATGCTAGCTATGTTAACTCTTAATCATACATTGTGAAAAGGGACGTATTAGACAGACTGCGGCGCAGGGTATGTCAAACTCGGCGTAGCTAAGTATAGTACTATAACTTGCTTAATGATGCTTGTACTTAATGATGAGAATTCTCCTGGTAAAGTTTGAAGAGAAATAGGAAACAAAAAACAATAATAGTCGCCAATTAGTCTTTATATGATCTCTTACTGTTTAATAACTATAACCTCTATTTTCTTAAATTCACTTAGAAATTCCGAAAAAAATTTTAAGAGCTGGTTTTGTATTGAAAGGAATGCTTACATTAAAAAAAACAGTCGAAATTTCGCCAATTTTCGTTTAATAATGTTCTAAGTATGGAAAATTAACTTTTCCCTGCAATCCCGGCAACGCAATTTTTTCATTTCAAATCATAAATTTAGATATAGTTATTAAGCCCGTGCAGTGTCGAACATAAACTTAGTGGTAGTACTCAATAATACATAAATTCCGTACTAACCACAAAAATATTTTCTAGAAGTTTCATCTGGAGTGCCGATGTTATTAAACATAAATTTTTTTTCGTTGGATTTTCTCTACATTGGAAACTGAAGTAGTGCCCCATAGCTGAATTCCATAGCACTATATAGGTTTCAAAAACGATTATGAAAAGTGATAGATACAAATTTTTGTATAATATTCTTCAAAACAATCGTTTTTTAGAAAGCATTATGAATATTATCTAAAATTATAACGGAATGACAAATTTTTGTATGAACAATATAAATGTTTACTGGATTTCTACTAAGCATCTGCTTGTTTTAATGTGCTATCTTTAGAATCAATCAAAATGTAGTTCCTTACAATTGTTGTTTTATGGGGTTGTGATAAGAGAATAGCTTATTTTGGACAACAATTTATAATGTTATATATTTATACTCTTACAATCAGTGCAAGGTCTCGGCTTTCTGTAAAAAAGGAGTCTATAAGCTTAAAATAATGTTATTACTATTAAAAGCCAAACAAAGTTATGCATTCAATCCAATTCGAGTAGCAAAAGAATAGAATTCAAAACCTTTAATTCTCTTTACGTGTTTTATGTCATTTGATTAACCTTTTAGTTAAAAGATCAATAACAAAAATATTAGTAATTAATATTTTTCTATATTTGTTTAAAAATTTGCATTTTTCCTGGAACAAATCACTAGCACATGATGAATCATTAAAGAAATTTTTAATATTTTTCAACTTCGGGAATTTTGAGACGTGATAAAAACAGACAAATGCTTAAACATAAAAAAACGTAAACTTTTATAAATAACCTTTTGTTTTAATACATCCTAAATAATATTTATTTTTTGATGTGTAAACATCTATACGCTAGGGGGTAAAAATCTTTTGACTTTGATTTCTTTGCTGAGATTTCTTTGCTGAGATTTCTTTGCTTTTCTTTCACAGCCTTGTCAAATCTGTGTGAGCTATGTATGAGTGTATTAGTGTTTGAAAGAAGCAATACCAAGCAGAGAAACAAGTCGACCGGTTCGAAGCCGACGGTGCGCCGCCGCCGTAAGAGCTACGGACTTGAAATTTGGACACAATGTGTAGACATTTGGCCACTACAACAACAAATACATGAGAGTTAAAAACTAAAGGGTGTTCCAAAACGAGCAACGAAAAATGTTAAAATCCCATGTAATATACATACAATTATATGTACATATATACACCTGAAATTTTAAAAGTTAGTGTATTTTTATACAGACTATAACAATTAACACTAAATTTAAAAAATTTAAATCAATGGGTGTTCCATCAGTTAATGCAATTTTGATTTTGTAATTTTGACAACTTGCTGTATCTTGGAAACCGTAAGAGCAAAACTCTTGAAATTTTCAAAAACGGTAAAACTACAAAATCAAAAAAATATAAAATCGCCAAATATAAGAAAATCTCCAAAAACAAAAAAAAAGTCGCCAAAACGAAAAAAAGCACCAAATTAAAAAAATCTCTAGGACTAAAATAAATCGCGAAAAACCGGAAAAATCGCCAAAATGAAAAAAATCCTTAAACAAAAAAATCGCCAATATGAAAAAATCGCCAAAATGAAAAAAACCCAAAAAACAGAAAACCCAAACAGAGAAAAAAAACGCCAAAACGAGAAAAAAGCGATAAAACTGAAAAAAATCGTTTAAACTTAAAAGAGGAAGAAAGCTAAATAAAAAAAAATTATCAAAACCGAATGTGCGCGAGTCAAAGTCGCACTTTACTGAATTTATTTTAATTGCAATGCGTACACAACAACAAGAACAGCAACAACTAAACGATAAACAACAGGAATTAAAAATTAAAAAGTAAAAGTAAAGGCATTTACCATAGATGAGCACTGCAGTACCACTAAAGTTTCAGTAAAAACAATAAAAAATGTTTAACAAGTAAATTTTTACTGATTATTAAAATTTTTTTCTACAATTTTTATAAATTGCCTAAATGATTTGTTATATGATGAGGTGCATTGAAATTTCAGTAATCAGTAATCATAATGAAATTCTACCAAGTGGCTAAATGTTTTTCATACAAAAGTTTCAAAATTTTAATGAAAAAACTTTGCTACTTGCTACAATTTTATTATGATTACGGCCCTATGATTTTACTGGTAATGCAAATTAAATTTCATTAGCAGTAAAAATTTACTGAATTTTTTTAGTAATCAGTAAATTTACTGCTTACTGCAATTTTGAATGCAGTACATATACATATACTGCAGTGTGCCCATTTACTAAATAAATAAGTTTAATAAAACAAACAAAAACCAACAAATTCATATGTATTTACAATATTGAAAGCTTTAATACTTTTAATTAATTAATTTAAGAAAAGATACTAAAAGCATAAGTACTTCCAACTTAAAAAAAAATTTCATTACTAGATGTTTACACATCTCCTCTGTGATCGGACTCACATTGCTTTTTTTAATAATTTTGTTTTCTCAATTTTAATAAAATTCACTTTTAAGGAATTTGCATGTGATTCATCTTTAATTAATTTGCCAGCTTATTTATAATTGAAATGAAAATTATTTGAGTTTTGTTTGTCTTAAATGGTATTCACAACTATTTGATTTCAAAAGCAAGTTTTAACAATTATAATTGCATTTTATCTGTATATAATATTGATTAATTAAAATTAATGAGTGGCTGGCGGATTTATTATCGCCCAGCCTAAAATACTAAAGCAAAGATACATGAAATTACTCCCATCGAAATGCAATCTCAAAAAAAAAAATTAATTAACACTAACAAAATTTGATGAAGCAAGTTTCGAGTATAGAAATGAAATGAGTTCTCATATTTGCTATGATAATGTAATAAATATCAGGCAAAGAGATAAAATTACTTCCAATACATATTACAGGTCTGGGAGATATAAGAAAAAATTCTGCAGAAAAATCTAGAAACACAAGAGAATAGAAAATTTTTCTACGTGTTTGGACCCACTGCTGCTGATGTTAACTAGATGTTTACAATTTCTGTGCATCTCTTAAAAAAATACCGGTTAAAGGGCAAAACTATTGCACGATAGTGCTGATGTAACTTGGCATCAACCATCACAAGTGTCTTCGCTTATGATTAAGTGACACTTTTGAACTTAACGATATCAGCAAAAAAAGCTATTACTATAATAGTAATACCAAAATCATGATCTTTAAAAATAAACCAAAGATTCCTACATAATTATGTATAACGTCATAAACTTTGTATGTTTAAGCCTAAAACAAATTTTCAATGTCAAGTTACTTATTTTTATTTTAGGAACTAAAGCTTGAAAGTGCTGCGAAACCATAATTGGAATTAAAGCAATTATCAAAAATCCTGCTCTCTAGACAGATAATTTTCAAGCATTCATTATAACTTTTTATTAAAAAAAAAAAAAATACTTATGGAAGGTAAGCTTAGTTAAACTGATAAATATTCAAATTTATGCCATTATTTTGACATGAATTTAATAAAAATAAACAAACATTTGCACATAAATTTCTACATTACTCAAAAGAAACTTATTATGAAATTTAAATAATTTTTTCGATTCATAATAAAAAGCCGGATATTATGTTTGAAAGTGTTTTCTTTAATTTTTTTTCTTTTTTTAATTTTAATTTATTAAAATTCAAAGCAGCAAAGCCAAATAAATCACGAATTTTCTAAAAAAAAATATGTTTTTTGTTTTCTTTCAAAAGTGAATTCCTTTGCAAAAGAGTTTTATATCTGAAATGTAAATTCAAGGTTATAATTTTGGTTGTTTCTTGAAGGCCAACATGAACATATAAAATAAAAACAACTCAAAAAATATGTAAAATTTTATAAAATTTTTTGAAAGGGTTATTAATTAATACTGATGGCGCATACATACATACATAAATACTCAATAGAGCGATGATAATGTGATATTCATGGTCATTGTAGTCATTGCAAAATTTTGTTTGGTCATTGCTCGCTTTATGTTTTTATAATGAAAAATATGCTTTATAAGCGAAATCAAAAATTAGCATTATATATTGCAAATATTTTATATTCTCTGACTAAAAAATATTCATGCCGATATGAAGATTTCTTTGATCTTAATAAATTTATATACTTGTGAGTTCTAATGCCTCTCTGGACAGAAAAAATTAGAGCCTGTCCCAACGTTCGACTTGTCGCACATTTATACTTGAACCAAAAATAAGGGCCAATCCCACGATGTCGATAACGTTCGACAGCGTTAAACCTGTCGCATATCTTGCGAACGATATTTTAAAATTTAGGGCCAATCCCACGATGTCGACAACGTTCGAGTTGTCGCACACTTACATATGAAAGAACAAAATAATATTAAAATTTGTTTTTGTTTTGAATGTAAGTGTGCGACAAGTTGAACGTTGTCGACATCGTGGGATTGGACATAAATTTTACGGTCTGTCCCACGATGTCACATGAAATCGTTCGATCGAATACTTATACTGAAAACAACAACAAATTTTCTAATGTTATTGTTGTTTGCAATAAAAGTTGTCGATCGAACGATTGCGATTGACATCGTTGGACAGGCAGTTCAAATATCGTTCGCAAGATTTGCGATTTAACGCTGTCGACATCGTGGTACAGGCCATTATTGTTGATTTTTTTTGATGGCTTAGAAAAAATCATATTTATGTTTAATATTTAAATTAAATCAATTGCTCAATTCACAAACCATTGTGGGGGTCGTAGTTCGTACTGGAGGCCTGCGTAAACAGTCTTGAAATGTAAATACGTCTTGTTTTTTAAATGTATTCTCTTGGCATGTTTTATACTAAACCAATTATAAATGCTGTGGCTTCCTAAGTGAAGTTTGGATGGATGCATTGGTGTTCATATATATGAGTGTTAACAAGCGATGTCGCGAAGACTTCTGGTTCGCAACAAACATTCAAAAGAAGTAGTGTTGATGAGTGTAGGCTAGTTAGTTTGCATATTGTATGTTTAAGTATGTGTGTGTATAAGATGTAGATAGCAAGCTGTTATGTGTTTAAGGGTGGTTTTTTAAAGCAAGTGCACACAACTTATGTCAATGCAAGTGTGCAGAAAAATAAAAGATCATACACAAAACTTGCGTGAGTATGTACATTAGAGTGGCCGTTAATTGTATGGATACTTTTTTTCTTGATTTCTTCTACTCTCACCTCCCAAATTGGTTCAGTTTTATGTAAAAAAAATAAATACAAAAAAAACTCATACCGATAAGGGGTGCGTCCGGCCCTCAAAGTTGGCCTTCAAGACCATTTTTCAATGTAATTTTTTGCATATGACTATCTTTTAAAAAAATCATGACATATGGCAATAATTTAGCTTGAAGTCAACAACTTTAGTCTCAAAGAAAGTTTTTTGCTAAAATTAATATTTTAGAAAATAATGAGAAAAATAACCAACCAAATACCAAATATTTTATGCAACAAAATTATATTTATATAGAAATTTTTTATTTTAAACATGAAAGAAGAAGAAATATAAAAAAAATAATAACGGCCACCCTAATGTACATGCGTGACGTTTGTATATGCGCCCATGCGTATGAAGAAGCAAGCATCACAAATTTTTCCGTCACGAAGTATTTTTTTCTTTACTCCTATCTATCTGCAGTAACTGAAACGAATGTCTTGCCAACAGTGTTTTTTATTAAAAATACATTGAAATTTATTATTGATATTTTACTAATAAGTAAGACATAAATTTGGACATAAATTTGTTCATTGCTTTGTTCACCATACTTGGCAGATTTATACCTTTGCAATTTTTTTTCACTCGGTAAGCTTGACTTTTATAAAAATGTTAATTATCATAACTTCTTTAAGTTTTTTTATATTTAAATATTTATTTAAAAAAACCAATGAAATCTATAAATTTGTCTTCAGCGCCCTTCAGGCATTATTGAGGAAACTTTGGAAATCAGAGAACTGTATGAGTTGATTCACTTTTTCTCTCCACTAACTTTTACAATGCTTTAATGTTGTTTTCTAATATCAATATATACTAATGATATTTCTTGCAGAGTTACCTAACAATTGACTGTCATTAACTCATTCTCTGCCGTTAGTAAAAATAAATAATAATAATAATAATAATAATGCTTACTGTTGTTCGATTGTTTTGTGTATTAATCAAATAACTCACAAAAGCATGTTGAATAGATGAAGTCTTAAGTTAATAAAACATTGCGTATTAATTAATAGTTTTTCTCGTATTAAAACAATTTATAAAATAAAATGAGCCTAGCTATTTTATTTTATAATATTACATAAAACTATATTTGTCAGAAAAGGTTTTAAGAAGTTTTTAAAACAATCATACTGATTTATTGCTTTAGTGAATCATATGAATGAATAGAAATTGCAAGCAGTGGCATGCATTTATTAAAAACAGTCTTATTGATATGAATCATGCAATAGCATATCTCATTTTCTTAATGTTAAGTGCTAGATCAATATTCATTTTAGAAAATGCAAAATTATGCCGTTTGATTCGCAATCATGCATATCTCTGTTAAGTTCTACTAAGATTTCGAGGTGTAATGATTTCTATGTGATGAAATCACCATATTGTGTTTAATTGGAGAATATTTCATTCTTTAATTTCCTTCTGATTTGGTACAGATATCGGCTTGTATTTATTCCGGATGCCAGTTGCGCCTCTCATTTAATCGGTGTTTGTACTTTCTAGCATTTCTTTAAACGCAACAACTTCGATTTTCTTTCGGTTGCGTAAATTAAGCGCAATTATACGTATTACATACAACCTACTTAAGTATGCATACACCATTCTGGCTATTATTTGTCTTCTTGAATTTTTCTTTTGGCTTTCAAAAAAAAAAAAAAAAAAAAACAAGTATATATATATGACTTATTTTACAACTGAAATTAGACATCTGATAATTATCGTCTTTCCTGCCTAACCATCTTTAATTTGAAAATGTAATTTCCTTTTCTTATGTTTTATTTAAAAAAAAAAATGCTAATGCTAGTCAACCAAAGACGCAAATACTCGTATAAATTGTTTAATTTGTTTCGATAAATGCTGGTACTATAATTAAATATTTCTTAATTTTGTACTTGACTCTATTTTTTGAAGAATTCTCTTTTGTTTTTCAACAAAAACAATAACAAAAATACACATTTGTCCTAGAACTTATGGCGGCTATTGGCAACATTAGTTTACAATACTTTGTTTAAACAAATTTTGTGAATAAAATTGCTCATCATTTAATTTTAATGTGTACATTGTATGAAAGAATTATAGAATATTCTAACAAGTATTTTATTCATTTGGCATTGTATGTATGATTATACGAGTATATACATATACACATATGTGCATACATACATATCTAGACAGCCAATGCTATTTTTCGAATAATCTAAAAGCATGTATGAATGAGTTAAATAAGAACTTCATTTATATGCAAATAATATTTTAATAACAAAAAACTTGAAAATTTTTCTTTCTATGCGTATTACTTAATAAAATCTGCCAGCTTACAGTGGAACATAATTAAAGTATTTTGCAACCAAATATGTGACAGCGCATAGAGAAAGGGACCTAAGGGTAAAAAAAATTGATGTGGACAACATCTGAGCATCGAATGAGACCGATCCCATGCCCCAAAAGTGCGCGTTTTATGATGTGATGCCACAACAAAGATACACGTATTTAAATCTTTAAAATGACTCTCCTGAACAAAACCGGTTTTTAGCCTTAGGTCCCCCTCTATTTTGCGCGTCACATATGTTCATTCCAATTGATTGGTGAGATTGACGTTATAGTTTTTAGACACAATTTTATTTACGAGCAAAAAGCAAAATCAACCAAAAATTTTTCATTCGTATAGAACAACGCATTCTCATTGTGAAATTGTTTTACCAAAATGGTGAAAGTTTTGCGGCTACAGTTCGAAAATTGCGATCAATTTGGGATCACAATAATGCTCCAAAAGAGTCAACTGTAAAGAGATTAATGGATAAATTTGCCGAAACTGGGTCTGTTAGTGATGTAAAGACAACAACGCGCCTTCGACCAGGGCGATCGATCGAAAATGTCGCAGCTGTAAGTGATGATGTCGCTCAAACTCGATCCACCTCAATTCGACACCGAGCTCAGCAAATTGGTGTCTCCAAATTCACTATGCAGAAGAAATGAATGTGGAGGGCATGTGGTTTCAACAAGACGGCGCCACATGTCATACAGCCAGAGAAACAATTCAATTACTGCATCAGTCATTTCCCGGTCGTGTTATTTCGCGTTGTGGAGACCATAATTGGCCGCCTAGATCGTGCAATTTAACACCAGTAGACTTTTTTCTTTGGGGTTTTTTGAAGTCGATGGCTTACGCGAATAAGCCGACGACGACTCAAGCCTTAAAAGAGGAAATTGGACGCTGCATTAATGAAATACCGCAGCATTTATGCAAAACGGCCATTGAAAATTTCATTAAAAGATCGCGTGTGTGCCAGCAAAGCAGCGGCGGCCATCTGCCCGATATGTTGTTCCACACATAACCTCATTTTGCCTACTTTACGATATAATAAAGTTTCACGATTTTTTTTTAAATATCTGTGTTTTATTTAAAATTTAAATCTTGCGTTCTTGTTGGGACACCCTTTATATAGAAAACAATATCCCTACAAACATTTGGAAGATATCTTGCCCAGAAGATATAAATACAATGTCTTGTTTTTAACATTTAGAAGAAAATCATCAAGGCAATACTTTTTTTATATTAAAATATTTTAATTTCAGTGAAACTTTTTGAATGAACAGTTCAAAATGTATTGACTATTTATTTTTTCCTTTAACAAGGTATTTTATGTCATTAAATTGTTGCATTTTTTTCAGCCTGGCGTTTTATCACATGCGCAATAAATTTATAATATCAATATGTTTTCAACTAGAAGATAAAAAAATATTTAATTTAAAATAAAAACAATCAGAAAATTTTCAAAACATTATGTCAGGAAATTTCTTTTTATACTGATGACGCCCGTGATGATAAATTGAATTTATTTGACCATAAAAAATTGCTTTAAATTTAATTTAATATTAGTTTTATATATACGTACATATGTATGTATATATGTAGATATATATTTTTCTTCTTTCAGATAATTTAGCAAAATTGTAAAATTGTACTTTAGGAGATAATCTATCGTTATAAATAATTATCTTCCTAAAGATAATCTGGCAATATCATAAATAATTCTATTAGATGATTATCTAGCAATATTACAGTTTTATCTTCTAGAAATATTGCATTCGTATTTCTTCGAAGTATCGCCCTGGCCGCACAAATTCTCCCGAAAGGGGGAATCTTCCGCAATACGAATTTGATTGTTGCCGAAATAATATTTTTTTTCCAAGCAATACTCGAATCATTTTCGTATTACTTTGCTTGTAGGGATTATGATATCAAGTGTCAAAAAACGCACACATACATAGATACGTGAAGAAAATTTTGTGTATTAAAGTGAAAATTAATATTTTTTGATAAAAAAAAGGCGGAAATGTTTTAATTATGCACGATGTATTAAGGAAATACCAAAATTTTTATGAAAAACACATTACTATTACAATAAACGGAGATGTTTACTACACGGCTGCCTGATATTTATGAAATATTATGATATTTACAAGAGTACGTTTTCCCCTACATAGATATTAATATCGAAAAATATTTTTTTTCTAATTCTGCCGACGTTCTCTCTCATATTATATCAGAGTTAATATCAGGTATAGACGCTATGTAATGCTTCATTAATATATATACATATCGTTACCTTAATAAGAAAGGCCCTAAGTCATTCTGCCTTTTCGTGGTTGGCGTATTTAAAATACGACTACGACTGTTTTGTAATAGATTACAGAAGACTTCAACAGTTTTTCTTTAATCTATTACCAAACAGTCGTAGTCGTATTTGAAATACGCTAACCACGATAAGACCGATTATTTTTCTGATATCGAGGTTTTTGCTTTTTTCGATACCCGTATTAGATGTTCTTTTATCAAAATATACAAAAAACTTAATTTAAAAAAATAATGATTTGGGGCCTTGCTATATTAAGCTAACGAAATATTATATTACGAACATAAAGTACACAAATTGTATTTATTTATGTATCCTTATTTTTTTTTCTTCTTTTAGGTGTTTATGTACTCCCGTGCATTTCCTTCGCATCCCCGACGATCTCGAACCAATTGCTCAGAAAGCTTTGCAGCTTGAGCGAGAACAGTCTGTAAGCGCTTGCGACAATAATGCACGAGATACGACCACTGCCACCACTTATGATGACGTTTGCCCACCGAGTAAATATCGTTCGCCAACTGGCGAATGTAACAATGTAACGCATCGTAAATGGGGAGCACGTGGTGATATTTTTCTACGTTTACTGGCAGCCAACTATGGCGATGGCATAAGTCAACCCAGAAGATCACGTGGTACAGATACTTTACCTGCAGCTGAATTTATCATAGAGCAATTGCAAAAACATTTAGAGCCCGAGCAAAAGCATCATCACATTACCGCCATGCTGCCAGCTTGGGGTCAACTCTTGGCCAATGACTTGATTGAAGTTGGTCAATTGCCCATAAATGGTAAATGTTGTGCAGGCTCAATGGAAAGTGATTCCAGCGCAATGGAACAATGTTATGTGGAATCTGGTGCTGCCTGTAAGGAATATAAACGTTCGGCTCCCGGTTATGATACAGAAACGTGTGCAAAGCGTAAGTGATTTTTCATTTTCCCTGAATGAATAATTTTTACTATATATGTACATATAAAAATAATTTTTCTTCATAGGTGAACGCCAACAAATGAATTTAGCCTCTGCCTATATGGATGCAAGTGGTTTGTACGGCTCCACTTTTGAAGATTTCCAAGAACTGCGGACTTTCATAAGCGGAGGAGTTAAGGTGTATGCTTGTAAATATTGTACTGTTCCTGGTGCCAGCGGTGCTTTACATCGTGCCTTACTGCAAGAACACAATCAAATTGCCACCAAGTTGGGTCATTTGAATTCTAACTGGTCAGAAGATGATGTCTTCTTTGAAGCCAGACGCATTATAATTGCTCAAATTCAACACATTACATACAATGAATTTTTGCCCCTGGTGTTGGGCCAAGAGACTACAGCCAAAGAAGGTTTAAGGTATAATAAAAGCGTTTTTTTATTTAACAACAGCAGCATATAGTTTTCGCTTCTTTCTCTTTTTTTATAGACTTACTGCTGAGAAACATGCAACCAATTATTCTAGTATAAATCGTGCTGGTATTTATAATGAGTTTGCCATTAGTGCTATACCTGCATTTTTAACCATGTATCCTCCAGAGATGGTAAGTTGTTCTCTAATAAGTAAAAAAATTAACACAAGCTAAAGGGAAAACAAATTCTTTTCGTAGCTCTCCAATAACATGTCTTCTGTGCAATTACTTTCTGTGCCAGCCTTGCAAAAATCTTTTATACCTGCTCGCGACAATAAAGAAGAGTGGAGTGAGCTGGCCTTAGCTTTGCATCGGGGCCGTGATCATGGTATTCCCTCGTACGTGGAGGCTTTGGATTTGTGTGAAAACCGTTTCAACGATGGTGCCAATATAACCTTTGACAATTTGCATTTATACTCAAGTATACCCGAAGAGCATATAACCAGTCTAAGAGACATTTATCAGTCTGCCAATGATGTGGATTTATTAACTGGTGCCTTGTTGGAAGATCCTGCCGTAGGAGCCTTGTTTGGTCCAACGATTACTTGCTTGTTCAAATTGCAATTCGAACACGTTAAGAGAACCGATCGTTTTTGGTATGAAAATGACTTGCCGCCATCCTCTTTCACTTTGGAACAGTTGAAGTCTATTAGACAGACCTCCTTGTCCGGTTTGTTGTGTGCCTCCAATCAGGTGCAAAAAGCTCAATCTAGCGCTTTTATTAGAGAGGATAGTTACCTGTAAGTTCACTTGTGTATATTTAAACGAAAAATCTAATTAAAGTTTTAAATATTTTCAGAAACTCTCTCTTGAGTTGTGACCAGATTCACAAATTTGATCTACGTCCTTGGTTGAATAGTCCAGATGATGAAGAACTGCTAGAACATGTTGAAGTTGAGCCCAAGTTTAAGGAAAATGTCAGAGAACTGAACTCTGAGCTGTTGAAAAGAGCTTTTGAAAGGGCCAAACTGGAAATGGAAAAACGGACACGTTTGGAATATGAATCCTATCTATCAAGTAAATTTCCTTTGTATTCCCCAGATTCTATTTAATTAAAATTACTTATGCATGTCTGTAATTTTCTTTAGATTCTTACACTAGTGCCACAAGTCCAGATGGTGCGGCTGCTTCTTTCAGCAAGGCCAATGCTTATGCCATCTCGTTGGGGAACCATTCGATTATGAACGAACTGCTATCCAAGGAAATTTATGAAGAATTAAATCAAAGTAATGTACGAAGACGTCGTCAAACCACTGAAACTACTTTTGCCTTCAATCGCAATGACATAACAGAGGTTTTGCAAACAATAGATATAAATAGCTTTTTGCAAGCCCGTCCGGTTGAAAGTGAATGTGATGATCCTCCAGTGACATGCGACACCACTACTCCTTTCCGTACCATGAGCGGTTACTGCAACAACTTACGCCATCCCAACTGGGGCAAGTCACTGACCACCTTCTCACGTCTCTTGGCATCTAATTATGATGATGGTATTTCTAAGCCTAGATCATTGTCTGTTACCGGATCTCTTCTACCCAACCCCAGAACAATTTCAACCCTCATACATCCTGACATTTCAAATCTACATACTCGCTACTCCCTGATAACAATGCAGTTTGCCCAATTCTTGGACCATGATTTGACTATGACTCCCATTCACAAAGGTTTTCATGAATCTATACCCAGCTGCAGAAGATGTGATTCCAGGCAGACTGTGCATCCTGAATGCAATCCATTTCCTGTACCAGAAGATGACTACTATTACCCTAATATAAATGTTACAAGTGGTGAACGTTTGTGCTTCCCATCTATGAGGTCTTTGCCTGGTCAACTGACCTTGGGTTCTCGTGATCAAATCAATCAAAATACCCATTTCTTAGATGCGTCTGTGATTTATGGTGAAAATATTTGTGTTGCTAACAAGTTGCGTGGCTTTAATGGCCGTTTGAACTCTACCATACATCCTATTAGAGGCAAGGAATTACTGCCACAAAGTAATAGCCATCCTGAATGCAAGTCGTCCAATAGACTTTGCTTTATTGCTGGCGATGAACGCGCCTCCGAACAACCAGGCCTCACTGCTATACATACAATATTCTTGCGAGAGCACAACCGTATTGTTGAAGGCTTAAGGGGTGTGAATCCTCATTGGAACGGTGATCAATTGTATCAGCATGCCAGACGTATTGTTTCTGCTCAAATGCAACATATAACATTCAACGAATTCCTGCCACGTATTTTAAGTTGGAACGCTGTCAATTTGTATGGATTGAAGCTGTTACCTCAAGGTTATTACAAAGACTACAATCCTACGTGTTCACCCATTGTGTTCAATGAATTTGCTGCCGCTGCCTTCCGTATTGGTCATTCATTACTCAGACCTCATATACCCCGTTTGAGTACCCATCATCAACCCGTTGATCCACCAATTTTGTTGCGTGATGGTTTCTTTAAAATGGATGTTTTAGTACAGGTAAATGTTTGTGAGAGTAAATTTGAGAGGTTTTTGTTTAATTATTGTTTTATGTATTTTTACTTCAGCCTGGTATGATCGATGAAATTATGCGAGGTTTGGTCGCCACTCCCATGGAAACTTTAGATCAATTTATTACCGGAGAAGTAACCAATCATTTGTTCGAAGATCGCAAGATTCCCTTCTCGGGTATTGATTTGATAGCCTTGAATATACAAAGAGGTAATTTTTACAATTTATTGCTTAAAAATGTAACTTGGATCCTATTTATCAAAATTGATATACAGATGAAATACTTGGTGGGGCAGATTAACTAGCCTGAAAAAATATATATAATAAATATTGGATTTTTTTTTTCTATACATACCGGAAATATTTCTTGTTTAATAAAAGAAAGCTTAGAACCAAAAATAAAAAAATCTTAACGAACTTTGGATGAAGTGTGGAAGGAAATTTGGTTTTATGCTGCTGAATTTCTCGATCGAACGTTTTCTGTCGACATTGTGGGCCAGTATGTTAATTTGCACATTTAAGTGGGTCCAAAATTTTTTTATGCAACTCTATGATATCTCGTAAAAGGTTATGGATTGATAATCTGGTTCTGACACTCGCATATCGCATAATCTTTGCGATTGTGACTTGAACTCGCACTAGAGGTATTCTGTATACATATCTCAATTGGTAGACTTTTGGCGAACCCTGAACGAAACTTAAAAAAAATATTCAAATAATAAATAAATTATAGTAAATCGAAATTACTTATAGTTTCGTAAAATATTTATTTATATCCCATTCAGCCTGACACGAAATTAAGTAATTTCAAGCTCAAATTACGAACAGGTACTGAATGACATTTGAGTTGATTTCGGAAACATTTTATTCACTGCGGCAGACATTGAAGTATTAATTTTCAATCTTCTTTAAATTTCATACTGAATTTAAAATTTTTTATTTCTTTTAATTGTTGTTTCTCATAGTTGTTTGTAAGTTTACTCATGTTTGGAATAAAGTATTTTTAGTACAAAACATAGTTGTATATTGTAATTTCTTGTTACTTTCATCGAAATTAAGTAAAATAGCTTAATTTGGAAAATGTCAAAATATATGGGAAATTATTTAATTTGAACTTGATTTCGACCGAAATCACGAAATTATTTAATTTGACTTCAGCCTGAATGGGCTATTAAAAAAAAATTAATTTATAAAATGTTCTTTTGTTTTCTTCATTTATGAAAAGAACTGCCCCCGTATGCAAAAAAAATAAAGTGTGCTTCAAGTCCACGTTAGAACCGGTTTTTGTATGGAAATTTTGTTTTAACATACACCTCAAGCACACTTTATTTTTTTTATTTTTGCATATGGGGATTATTCTCTACACTTATTTTAAGCAAAATTTTCAAAAGTGAAATGCTTTTCAACGAACGAAAATGCCAGATTCGGCTGTGAAAATACCAAAATGGCACCAATAATGCTGTGTCGAATTCTTATGACAGATTGAGTTGTTTTCTTCCGTACGTTTGTTTAAGTTCGTCTAAATAAGAGCATAACGAATTGCAAATGGGCGACCTTTTGATTGCTTCTGATTTAGTAAGTAAATGCAAATTACTACAAATTTTTGCCATTAAAATCCTGAAAATGTACCCATATGGTTTTAAATGAAAACAACGGAAAAAAGCAAAGCAAACCAAATATTTTCAATATTTGATATTTTTTTTTAAACAATAAGAAAATAGTTTTGTTCATTCACAAGAAGTTGTAAATTGCAAATTTGAAACAATTGTTACTGGAACGCAGGGTTGTCAAGATTTTTTCTGATCTATTTCGCCAAACTGATTTTAAAAATCGCCAAAAATTTTCAAAATCGATTTTATGTAGTTTTTCGTAATAAAGGGTGTTTTTTATTGAGGTATAGAACTTTAAGTTGGCATCACTTTTTTAACTGGCGGCCATTTTGTCAGCTGTCAAGTGATTAATATTTAGTTTGGTTTGCCATTTCATCATGAACAGGTTGACAAAAGAACAACGCTTGCAAATCGTGCAAATTTATTTCGAAAATAATGGTTCAGTTCGCGAAGTTTACCGCAAGCTCCGTCCATTTTATGGTCGACATAATCGTCCATCAGAGCAATTAATTCGGTTAACCATGGATCGTTTTCGCACTACGTTTACTCTATGTGATAATACGCATCCGCAGAGACGTCGAACAGTGCGCACCGAAGAAACAATTGCCGCTGTAGAGCAAAGTGTTGAAGAGGAGCCGAATGAATCGATTCGCCACCGTGCACAGCAATTGGAGCCGACTAACCGACTATTTTGTTCCCGAATTGGATGGCATGAATGTGGATGAGTTGTGGTTCCACACAGCGCACGTCACAATCGATTTATTGAAGGAAACATTCGATGAGCGCATAATTTCGCGGAATGGACCTGTCAATTGGCCACCAATATCGTGTGATTTGACACCATTGGATTATTTTCTTTGGGGATATGTGAAGTCGCTCGTCTACGCCAACAAACCAGAAACGTTAGGGGACTTGGAAGCCAACATTCGTGGCGTTATTGCCAACATACGGCCCCATATGCTCGAAAAAGTGGTTGAAAATTGGACCTGTAGAATTGGCTTTATTCGAGCCAGCCGCGGCGGCCACATGCCCGAAATCATATTTAAACATTAATGGCATAAAATTATCCTTCCAATAAAGCCAAAATAATGGACATTAAAACGATTTTCTTGTGTTTTATTTCAATTCGAAGTTCTATACCTCTTAAAAAACACCCTATATATATTTCGTAATATATATTTGATAATAACTTTGTTTTTAACCCCCGACTAAAAAAGGGGTGTTATAAGTTTGTAGTGTGTGTCTGTGTGTCTGTGTATCTGTGTGTTTGTGTGTCTGTCCGTGTACACGTACAGGCCAAACGGCTGGACCGATTTTCATTGAAAGATGACTTGATCGAGAGGGTTCTTAGGTCTGTTTGAAGAAAATCGGTCCAGCCGTTTAGAAGATATAACATCTTTTCTGAAAAAAGTCGAGGGTTTTTAAAATTTTTAATTTTTATTATTATATAACACTTTTTGAACATAAATTTTTAAAAAATAATCTTATATAAATTTAGCAGAAAATCGCTAAAAGCAAAAATAAATCGTCATAAATTATTTAGTGTAAATTTTTCGCATCCAAATTCAAAACACATTAATTACTATAATTAATATAAGAAAAATCATCAAAATGAAATTGTTTTAAATTTATGCAGGCGAATTTTGGTAGGATTTATTTTTGAGACTATTCCTTCAACAAACTAATTTTTCTGAATTACAAAAATTTTGAAGTTCAATTTTGTTTAAAAAAATAGCCATAAAAATTTTCCACAAAATTATTTATCGCCAGAAAAATTGCTATGTCGCTAAATCAAAAATTTAAGGCCGGGGCACAATGAATCCGTTATATGTTAAACTTTGCCTTTTTCAACTGACAGCTAAATTGAAATACATGGTTTCTTATGAGGGCTGTTACATTCAGTACGTGTCCGTCAACGCAAAGTACAAAAACTGGTCAACTTTTAACTTTTTGCATACGTTGGGTAGTTTGACAGATATTGATTGTTTGTTTGGTATGTTCTGAATTAGGTTTTTGTGTTTTGTGGAAGCAAAAATAAAATTAAACAAAAGAAATAAACGAAATAAATAAAAAAATTGAATTTAATAAATAAAATGGAGAATCAACCTATTGAAGCTGTTCAAATGCTTCCGTCAATAAAGTACTCATTGTGCCAACCTTCTCCGTCGTTGCGATAATGTCAGTTAAAAAAGGCGAAGTATAACGTGTGACGGATTCATTGTGCCCCGGCCTTTAGTCGCCAAACGTCATCATATCGGACAAGCTTTCCTCACATAAAGTGTTTTCTGCTATCACGAAATGGAATAGATAATTATACGAATGAGTTTGAACTTTTTTAGTTTAACTGCCAGTTTATAGAATACAAATCATAAATTATGGTCTGTCTTTTATATTGAAAGAAGAAACAAATTTTTGTACTTTAGACGAAAATTTTTGATTATTTTCGACAAACTGGCAGTAAATATTTTTCTACCAAATCAGATAGCCTAATATTTTTATTTTTAGTTTTAACCCCCGACTAAAAAAGGGGTGTTATAAGTTTGTAGTGTGTGTCTGTGTGTCTGTGTATCTGTGTGTATGTCCGTGTCCATGTACAGGCCAAACGGCAGGACCGATTTTCATTTAGTTTTTTTGTTTGAAAGATGACTTTATCCAGAGGGTTCTTAGCTATGTTTAAAGAAAATCGATCCAGCAGTTTAGAAGATATAACATCTTTTCTGAAAAAAGTCGGGGATTCTTAAAATTTTTAATTTTTGTTATTTTCGTTTTAGCACGTGATCATGGTATTCCTTCTTACAACAACTATCGCGCCCTTTGCAATTTGAAGCGAGCATCCGACTGGAATGATTTTAGTCGTGAAATTCCTAACGAAGTCATAAATCGTTTCAAGAAAATCTATCCAACTGTTAATGATATTGACCTTTTCCCCGGTGCTATGTCTGAGAGACCTTTGCAAGGCGGTTTGGTAGGCCCTACCCTGGCCTGTATTATTGGTATACAGTTCAGACAGTTGAGAAAATGTGATAGATTCTGGTTAGTATGAGACGAACAATTTCATTTTAAATTTCAAATTGCTTAATTAGTTAATTTAAGGTATGAAAATCATAACCCGGAAGTTAAATTTACCGAAGCTCAGTTAGCTGAAATTCGCAAGACCACCTTATCTAAGATTACATGTGAGAATTTGGAGGTGCCTGGGGATATGCAACGTGCTGCTTTCGATTTGCCCAGCAACTTCCTGTAAGTTTTAATTTATATTTAAGAGGAAATTTAAAACAAAAAAGTAAAATTATAATTATTTTTTAGAAATCCTCGTGTTCCTTGCCATTCTATGCCTCAAATAGACTTGAGTGCTTGGCGCGAAAATTTTCAAGGCTGTCAGATTGGCAATCGTCATGTTAGAGTTGGAGAATCTGTTTTCCCCTCACCCTGCACCAGTTGTGTGTGTTCCACGGAAGGCGTAAGTTTAATTTTTGGCCAGCTTCTAAGCGTGTGCTTTCATTTTTTTCTTTCTTTCCAAGCAGCGCAGTTGTGTTTCTTTGCGCATAAACGATTGCGGGCAATTGATAAGACAGTGGCCCAAAGAAGCTATTTTGCGTGATGATGTCTGTAATTCTCAATGTGGAATCTATCTCAGTGGCCAAAATGGTAACTTTAATGCCCAGTCACGTCAGTTTCACATACCCTCACCTCGTGTACAACGATCTAGGCAACAAACTACATTCAACTTTCCCGACCTTGCACCTTTCTTGACAGCGTAATTTTAAGACGAAATGTCATTTTGAATTAAAAAAAAAAAAATATATTTAATTACATTTATTAACTTAAAAAAAATTCTGTTACAGCAAAATCCAATATGTCAGCCATTAGTTAGAGCAAAAAAGAAGAAGGAAAAAACTGTTTAGAATATACTTAAAAGCCAATCAATCTTATAATTAAATGAAACATTAAAAACTTAAGAGGCTTGCAAACTATATAAAAAAACAGAGAATTAAATTTCAACTTGTGTAAGTGTTTCACATATTAAATGAACTGTTTAAAACGAATTAATGAAAACAAATTATAAAAATTTTTTAAACGCACTAATAATCCCAAATTAATATTTTACTTATTAAGAAACTTTGGATAAAGGTTCCCTGATGATCTGCATTAGCAACAGTGAAATGCGCATAGGATCCAGCTAAACCCCTCAATAATCAATTTCAATGCATTTTTAATTAAAAAAATATTTTACTTAATAAGTAAAATATTAATTTGGGATTATTAGTGCGTTTAAAAAATTTTTTAAATTTTTACAATTTCCATAAAAAATCACTGAAAACAAATTATTTTTACAATAAAAGTCTATTTAACTTTATAAATAAAAATTAAGAGATAAAATGTTATTTCCTATAAAAATTTATTATATTTTACAATATGTAATTGTTATAAGCGCTAAAGACTTATTATTATGGACGCAACGCACTCTTGTAATATAGAAGAAATATAAAATAATTTTGTTAAAAATTTACACTATTGTTGCTAAGAAAATAAATATGTATGTATATGTATAATCTGCTTTGTTTAACTTTAAATGCCAGCATTTCTTTTGAATGGTATTTCAAACTTTTTTAGTTCTTTTAGAATATTGCCTAAAAGAAAAATTTCCTACATAACATACAATAAAGTAATTTTTTAACACTTACAAAACTATTTAACTTGATCTATGTATTTAGAAAAGTACTTTTTAGGTTTTGTTGTATGAAATTAATTGAAAATTTTTATTATAATTTTTATACGAGTACGATATAAGTGCATATGTACATACGTACATACATACATATGTAAGTATATAAATATAAATATAGATAAGTATTTGCTTTAGATTTCAATGCATTTCTTTAGCATATTTATTGAAAGTTTTAAAGTAAAATTATAAAAAGAAATCTATCATGTATAAAAAATTTTCACATATATTTTATAATAAATGTAATATAATTAAGACAAACCACATATAAATTATTTATTTTTATTTATTTTTAGGGAAAACTAGAGGAGGACTTTCGGTAACAAAAGAAACTTTAGAAGAACAGACTGTTGTTGAATCCTAAAAAAAATTAGTTTTATAATCAATAAATTATCAGAACTAAAAAAGCTAATGAGCATCATTATGCTGTCGGATTAACAGTAGGCTTGCGTCGAACTCGTTCACTACGCCATTTCCAGTTGTAATTCAGAAAGCGTCAATTTTTATTAAGATTTATCAATTAAAATTCAGAAAGCGTCAATTGTAATTCAGAAAACGAACCATTTTTTATGCAAAAAATTAGACGGAATATTTATTATATGTGTATCTTCAATTCTTCATGCAAATTTATTATAAAAAAGACTTAATAGAATATACATATATCGTCCATTTTTCATGCAAAAAAAATTAATGGAATCGTACATTTTTTATGCAAAAAACTAAATAATGCACCGTCCATTTTTCATGCAAAAAAAATTTAATGAAAAAAATTTAATGGACATCGTCCATTTTTTCTTAAAAAAATTAAATGGACTATACATCATCCATTTTTCATGCAAATTTTTTTTATATACATACATATACATACACCGTTCAGTTTTTATGCAAAAAATTTTCTATGAAAAAATTTAATGGACTACGTATGTACATAAATACTTATAATACGTCCATTTTGCATGGTGAACAATTTTTTATGAAAATACTTGATCGTCCATTTTTAATGCAAAAAATTAAATGCAAAAGATAAAGGGACTATAAAGAAATAACAAATATACCTTATTATCTCCTTTTTCAGAAAGGTAAAAATATTGCCAATTTAGCAGATTATCTAAAAATTATATGACACTCTTACGATTATAAATTTATGTAATGCATGGCATATTTCAGTGTTAGGTGTTGTGCCAGACAAGAACTTGGTCAAAATTTATATCTAAGAACTTGGCCTCTTTTCACATTTATGTTTTTGTGAGGATCTGACAACTTTTTGAAAAATTTTCTATAACAACAATTTTTAAACTTAAAATTTCAAGTGTGTTTTATTTTTATGAATGATCACTGTGCCAGTTAAAAAGGGCATAGTTATATAAAATAATGGGTTAGAACGTGATGGGTGTTGGATTGTAGACCTTAAAAATGCACCATTGTGTCATTAAAATGGGTCGGTGGTGTGTACGCAATTTGTTAAGTTAAGTAGTCTGAAAAGAAATGTATAAAATACAGCGTAAATTTTATTGGGCGTTACCGCGCCTATTTTCTCAGCAATGCCGCTTAGCCGAAGTACATAAATCAAAAGGATATACCCAATGTGCATGTAAAGTTTCAATAGGGTAGCTGGTGCTTTAATTTGTGGATTTTCCGATTGAGTAAATAAATTAAGACTATTTGTCTCTACAGTATAATATTATGTAACATTTTTATGGGTCTGGCCCCGTCGACTTTTATATCTGCTAGTGCTTATGGTTCAAGGAAAAATTCGTAGGGAAAGCTATTGAGTAATAGACTCAAAACTGCTTAGCCGAAGTACATGAAAGAAAAAGCTAAGATTCATGGGTGTAGTAACGGACACTCTTCAAAACAAGAAATTTTTACTTTGGATAAGTGATACCTGTGTGAAAAGTTTCAATACAATAGATTTTAATTTCGAGTTTAAAGTGCTTGTTCCTTGTTCTTAGTGACCTCTGATTTACATTCATTTGTGTATCAAATTTTTGTTCTCTTGTATGAATTGGAACCTTTAAATTTTATGAGCATTATATCATACCTTTAAATTTTATGAGCATTACCCCTCCCACTATTTTAAACTCACAGTTTTGTTGTGAGCAGCGCTTGTAATTCATGCTAATTTTCTTATAAAATATGCTAGACCGAAGTAGATTAAACACAATGCTAAAATTTTATGGGAGTCATCACGCCCACTTTTTAAGGAGGTAGTTTAAAGTGTTGTATACCTGCAAGTTGTATGCAAGGTTTCACTAAAATGGCTTGAGTTAAAAGCTGTATATTAGTGTTTTAGTTCCAAAAGATATTAGCGTGGTCCCTCCCATTCTGGTAAATTTTTTTGGGTTTTAAGATTTTTATACCCTTTACCAAAAAATTGTAAAAGGGTATATATAGGTTTGTCATTCCGTTTGTAATTTCCAGAATATTAATAAGCGAGACATAAAGTATATATATTCTGGATCCTTATTCATAGGGAAGACGAATAAGCGATGTCCGTCTGTCTGTACGTGAAATCGGTTTTCCGAAGCTCCCAGAAAAGCTAGAGACTTAATTCTTGGACTGGTGGGTCAGAAATGGTCGAAATAAGATTGGCATTGAAAATCAGCAAAATCGAGCAGAGGATTTCAGAACTGGGAAACTTAAACTTCATTTTAACTACTGAAAAGTAGTTTTTATTATTTTTTTATTAAATAAACTTATTTTATACTTCAAAATGAATAAAATTGGCATTTCACGTTAAAAAAAATTAAAAAAATCAAAAAAATTAAAAGGACGTTTCCAGGGTTGAAAAACTTTAATTTTTTTTCTTATACAAAAGTAACTTACTAAAACAAATTTTTCCTTTTTTCCACAAATTATACATATATTATGTTCTTAAAGTACAGAGATTGATGTAAGAAATCGGGAAAACAAAAACGATGATTCCAGGGTTGGAAAACCTAAAATTTTTGTGATATATAAAATTAACTACCTTAATTTTTTATTTATTTTTATTAAATAAACTTATTTTATACTTCACCACGAATAAAATTGGTATTTCAAATAAAAAAAAAATTAAATTTAAAAAGACGTTTCCAGGGTTGGAAAACTTTATTTTTTTTTCTTATACAAAAGTAACTTATTAAAACAAATTTTTCCTTTTCTTTATAAATTAAACATACATATCTTACATTCTTAAAAGAAAAACATTGGTGTAAGAAATCAGAAAAATCAAAAAGGATTGGGAAACTGGAACTTTTTGTGATATAAAAAATTAACTACCGAAAATTAATTTTTATTTTTTTTTTATTAAATAAGATTATTTTATACTTCAGTACGAATAAAATTGGTATTTCAAATTAAAAATTAAACTTCAAAAAATTAAAAAGATGTTTCCAGGCTTGGAAAACTTTTAACTTTTTTTATACAAAAGTAACTTAATAAAGCAAATTTTTCCTTTTTCTTTATAAATTAGAGATATCTTATATACTTAAAAGAATGAGATTGGTGTATGAAATCAGAAAAATTAAAAAGGATAATTCCAGGGTTGGGAAACTTACTCTTTTTGTGATATAAAAAATTAACTACCGAAAACTAATTTTAATTTTTTTTTTAAATAAATAAACTTATTTTATACTATAGTACGAATAAAATTGGTATTTCAATTTAAAAAAGTTTAAAACACGTTTCCAGGGTTGGAAAACTTTACCTTTTTTATACAAAAGTAAGTTGCTAAAGCAAATTTTTCGTTTTCTCTATAAATTAAAGATATCTTATATTCTTAAAAGAAAGAGATTGATATAAGAAATCATAAAAATCAAAAACCATGATTTCAGGATTGGTAAACCCACACTTTTAGTGATATAAAAAATTAGCTACCCGAAAACTAATTTTTATTTTTTTTATAAAATAAATTTATTTTATACTTCAGTACGAATGAATTTGATATTTCAAAATAAAAAAAGTTGTAAAAATTAAAACGACGTTTCCAGGGTTGGAAAACCTTATTTTGTATACAAAAGTAACATACTTAAACAAATTTTTCCTTTTTAACTATAAATTAACATATCTTATATTCTTAAAAAAAAGATTGGTATTAGAAATCAAAAAAATCAAAAAGGAGAATTCCAGGGTTGGGAAACCTACACTCTTTGTGATATAAAAAATTAACTACCGAAAATTAATTTTTGTTTATTTTTATTAAATAAACTTATTTTATGCTTGAGTACGAATAAAATTAATATTTCAAATAAAAAAAAGTTGAAAAAAATTAAAAAGACGTTTCCAGGGTTGGAAAGCCTTAACTTTTTTTCTTATACATAAGTAACTTACTAGAACAAATTTTTCCTTTTATTTACAAATTAAATATATCTTATGTTCTTAAAAGAAAGAGATTGGTGTAAGAAATCAGAAAAATCAAAAAGGATGATTTCAGGGTTGGGAAACTTACACTTTTTGTGATATATGTATTAAAGTAACTAAGTCTAATTAATTTTTATCTTTTCCTTTATAAATTATATATATTTTACGTTTTGGAATGAAAAGTTTGGGTTGAAAAATTATAAAAATAAAAATCACATCTCCAGAGCTGGAAACTTTGAACTTTTTTCTAGATATTAAAGTAACTAAATAAAACATTTGTTTTTGGAATTCCCTTTTTTCTTTTATCACTTAACACACTTTCTATATTTTTTTAAGAACTACTATATTGATAAAAGGAATGAGAAAAATCTAACTTGATGATTCTAGGGTTTGAAAATTAATTTTTTTTGTACATAAAAATAACTAGGTCAAATTACTATATGTATGTGCTTATGTATGTATCTCTATACTACATAAACGCACTTTGGTAAAGGGTATATAAGATTCGGCACAGCCGAATATAGCACTCTCACTTGTTCTAGCTGGTTTCTCACCTAGACCTACTTGTGTGTCAAATGTCAGCTCCTTAGCGCAATTTTTAATTTGTATGGGCGCACCCCCGCCCCTCTGACTAAAATGTCCGGGTTTTCAGGTTTTTCCAGTTGGTTTCTCACCTAGATCTATTTTTATATCCCATTTCAGCTCTTAGCGCAACCTTTTAATTTGAATTTTTTGGGCTAACCCACTTTTCCAAAATTAAAATTTGTTTCGCCCAGTGCTTTTTATTCTTCTAAAGTTGCACACAGATAATAATACCTTCATAAATAGTATATATAAATATGCTGAGCTGTAAATAAAATAGCTTTCATTAAGCGCCCTTGGTTTGCTTTTTTAATTCTGACATCCGCCCTCTTGGCTATAATTTCCGGGCTCTCAGATTTTTTTTAGTCGATGGCTCACCTAGACCTAATTCTGTATCGAATTTTAGCTCACTAGCACAAGCTTTGATTTTTATGGGCGCAGCCACGCCCCCTGGCTTTATAAAAAAATGCAATGGACTATTAAGCGTCCATTTCGTGTGAAAAAAAATTAAAAAGACTATACATCGACTTTCTTGCATGCCAAAAATTAGATGGACTATACATACAAAGTTCAATGGGCTATGCATTGTGCATTTTTTAATTTTTTTATGAAAAAAATTAATGGACCATAAAGCATCCATTTCGTACGCAAAAGACTATATACGTCTTCTTCTTTTCGTGTAAAAAATTTAATGGACTACACATCGTCCATTTTTCAGGCAAAAAAATTTTTTATGAAAAAAATTTAATGCGCTATACATCGTCCATTTTTTAATTTTTTTTATGAAAAAAATTAATGGACCATGGACTCTACATCACCTATTTTTCATGCAAAAAATTTAATGGATAAATGTATAGCCCATTAAATTTTGTATGTATAGTCCATTTAATTTTTGTCATGCAAAATAGACGATGTATAGTCTTTTTAATTTTTTGCATACAAAAGGGACGCTTAATATTAAATTTTTTTCATAAAAAATTTCAAAATGGAAGATGCATAGCCCATTACATTTAAAAAAAAAAAAAAATTTTTTTGCATGAAAAATGGATGATATATATATAGTCCATTAATTTTTTTGCACGCAAAATAGACAACGTATATAGTCCATTTAATTTTTTGCTTACGAAATGGACAATTTATGGTCCATTAATTTATTTTCATTAAAAAATTAAAAAATAGACAATGCATAGCTCATTAAATTTTGTATGTATAGTCCATTTAATTTTTGGCATGCAAAATTGACGATGTATAGTCTTTTTAATTTTTTGCAGCAGTGTCCCATAGTTGAATTCCGTAGCACCATATAGGTTTCAAAAGCGACTTGTATATCAAAAGTTTCCAATCTAGACTGAGAGTTGAATTTCTACCAATCAGCCAATGTACCTGAGCTAATTTTAGTTCATTTGTGTTAGTTTAGAATCAATGTGTTGTTTCCATGTAAGCCGTCGATCAAGGTGTATACCAAGGTATTTTATATGAGGAACAATTTGATTATTGATTCTAATGAGGGAACATAATCTTTTCGTAGGGTAAATGTTACCTGCGCACACTTCTGCTCATTTACTTTAATTCTCCATAACTTTAACCATAGTTCCAGTTGGGTAATATGTTCCTGAAGATATCGGGATGCCTCGTGAGGGTTTTCGTGCATGCTAAAGAAGGCTGTATCATCAGCAAAAGTAGATGTATGGATTTTAGTGCTAACAGGCATATCACAAGTATAAATCAAATACAAAACTGGTCCCAGTATACTCCCCTGTGGCACACCGGCAGATATAGATTCCGGAACACTCATTAAGTCCCCTTCCACAACAATGAATTTCCGGGATAGAATATAACTTTCCAATAGCTTTAGAAAATTTATTGGTAGATATGTCTTCAATTTTAAAATTAGGCCTTCATGCCATACTTTATCAAATGCCTGAGAAACATCAATAAAGAGAGTAGAACAATACTTCTTTTCTTCAAATGTTCTTCTTATAACTTGAACCAATCTATGCGTTTGTTCAATGGTACTATGCTGACTTCTAAAACCAAATTGATGGTCCGGTATGCACCCACTATCACTTAGAATTGGGGATAATTTTGTCATGAGCAGGTTTTCGAAAAGCTTTGATATTGTTGATAGTAAACTTATTGGCCTGTAAGACTCAGCTTTAGTAAGATCTTTGCCCGGCTTTGGAATCATTTTGACCTCGGCAAGCTTCCAGCTGTGTGGATAATACTCTAGTCGTAGTATGGCATTAAAAATAAATAGTAATATTCTAGTTGCAGTGCGAGGCAGATTCATCAGCATCTTGTTACTAATATCATCAATACCTGAAGCTTTCTTCGGGTTGAGCTCAGCAATTAGTTTATGTACATCACCAATGTCCATTTAATTTTTTGCGTACGAAATGGACAATTTATGGCCCATTAATTTTTTTTCATAAAAAAATTAATAAATGGACGATGTATAGCCCATTAAATTTTGTATGTATAGTCCATTTAATTTTTTCCATGAAAAATAGACGATGTATAGTCTTTTTAATTTTTTGCATAGGAAATGGATGCTTTATAGTCCATTAAATTTTTTCATAAAAAATTTCAAAATGGACGATGTATAGCCCATTAAAATTTTTTCATAAAAAATTTTTTTCCAAGCAAAATGGATGATGTACAGTCCATTAAATTTTCTTACGAAATATAAACAACATATATAGTCCATTTAATTTTTTGCGTACGAAATGGACTATTTATGGTCCATTAATTTTTTTTCATAAAAAAATTAATAAATGGACGATGTATAGCCCATTAAATTTTGTATGTATAGTCCATTTAATTTTTTGTATGCAAAATAGACGATGTATAGTCTTTTTAATTATTTGCATACGAAATGGATGCTTTATAGTCCGTTAAATTTTTTTATAAAAAATTTAAAAATGGACGATGTATAGCCCATTAAATTTTTTTCATAAAAAATTTTTTCGCATGAAAAATGGATAATGTATAGTCCATTAATTTTTTGGTACGCAAAATATACAACGTATGTATATAGTCTATTTAATTTTCAGCATACGAAATGGACTATTTATAATCCATTAATTTTTTTCATAAAAAAATTAAAAAGTGCAAAATGTATAGCCCATTATATTTTGTATGTATAGTTTATTTAGTTTTTTGCATTTTAATTTTTTCACACAAAATTTCAAATTGGACGATGTATAGTCCATTAAATTTTTTGCGTACGAAATGGACAATTTATGGTCCCTTTAATTTTTCTCATAAAAAATTAAAAAATGGACGATTTATACCCCATTAAATTTTGTATGTATAGTCCATTTAATTTTTTGCATGAAAAATAGACGATGTATAGCATTTTTAATTTTTTGCATACGAAATGGACGCTTTATAATTCATTAAATTTTTTTAATAAAAAATTTCAAAATGGACGATGTATATATAGCCCATTAAATTTTTTTCATGAAAAATTTTTTTGCATGAAAAATGGATGATGTATAGTCCCTTAAATTTTTTGCACTAAAAATAGACAACGTATATAGTACATTTAATTTTTTGCGTACGAAATGGACAATTCATGGTCCATTATTTTTTTTTTCATAAAAAAATTAAAAAATGGACGAAGCCTTTTAAATTGGATGATGTATAGTCCATTAAATTTTTTGTACGCAAAATAGAAAACGTAGATAATCTATTTAATTTTTTGCGTACGAAATGGACTATTTATGGCCCATTAATTTTTTTCATAAAAAAATTAATGAATGGACGATGTATAGCCCATTAAATTTTGTATGTATATTCCATTTAATTTTTTGCATGAAAAATAGACGATGTATATATAGTCTTTTTAATTTTTTGCATACGAAATGGATGCTTTTTAGACCATCAAATTTTTTCATAAAAATTTCAAAATGGACGATGTATATATAGCCCATTAAATTTTTTTCATAAAAAATTTTTTTGCATGAAAAATGGATGATGTACGGTCCATTAAATTTTCTTACGAAAAATAGACCACATATATAGTCCATTTCATTTTTTGCGTACGAAATGGACTATTATTTTTGTTCATAAAAAAATTAAAAAATGGACGAAGTATAGGCCATTAAATTTCGTATGTATAGTCCATTTAATTTTTTGCATGAAAAATAGACGATGTATAGTCTTTTTAATTTTTTGCATACGAAATGGACGCTTTATAATCCATTAAATTTTTTCATAGAAAATTTCAAAATGGACGATGTATAGCCCATTAAATTTTTTTCATACAAAAATTTTTTGCATGAAAAATGGATGATGTACAGTCCATTAAATTTTCTTACGAAAAATAGACAACGTATATAGTCCATTTAATTTTTTGCGTACGAAATGGACAATTTATGGTCCATTAGTTTTTTTCATAAAAGAATTTAAAAATGGACGATGTATATATAGCCCATTAAATTTTTTATGTATAGTCCATTTAATTTTTTCCATGAAAAATAGACGATGTATAGTCTTTTTAGCATTTTGCATACGAATTGGGCGCTTTATAATCAATTAAATTTTTTCATAAAAAATTCAAAATGGACGATGTATAGCCCATTAAATTTTTTTCATAAAAAAATTTTTTGCATGAAAAATGGATGATGTACAGTCCATTAAATTTTCTTACGAAAAATAGACAACATATATAGTCCATTTAATTTTTTGCGTACGAAATGGACTATTTATGGTCCATTAATTTTTTTCATAAAAAACTTAATGAATGGACGATGTATAGCCCATTAAATTTTGTATGTAAAGTCCATTTAATTTTTTGTATGCAAAATAGACGATGTATAGTCTTTTTAATTATTTGCATAAGAAATGGGTGCTTTATAGTCCATTAAATTTTTTTATAAAAAATTTAAAAATGGACGATGTATAGCCCATTAAATTTTTTTCATAAATAATTTTTTTGCATGAAAAATGGATGATGTATAGTCCATTAAATTTTTTTTACGAAAAATGGGCAACGTATATAGTCCATTTAATTTTTTGCATACGAAATGGACAATTTATGATCCATTAATTTTTTTCATACAAAAATTAAAAAAATGGACGATGTATATATAGCCCATTAAATTTCTTATTATAGTCCATTAAATTTTTTCCATGAAAAATAGACGATGTAAAGTCTTTTCAATTTTTTTCCATTAAATTTTTTCACACAAAATTTATAGCCCATTAAATTTATTTTATAAAAAATTTTTTTGCATGAAAAATGGATGATGTACAGTCCATTAAATTTTTTGCACGAAAAATAGACAACGTATATAGTCCATTTACCTTTTTGCATACAAAATGGATGCTTTTTAACCATCAAATTTTTTCATAAAAAATTTCAAAATGGACGATGTATAATAGCCCATTAAATTTTTTTCATAAAAAATTTTTTGCATGAAAAATGGATGATGTACAGTCCATTAAATTTTGTTACGAAAAATAGACAATATATATAGTCCATTTCATTTTTTGCGTACGAAATGGACTATTTATGGTCCATTAGTTTTTTTCATAAAAAAAATTGAAAAATGGACGAAGTATAGCCCATTAAATTTTGTATGTATTGTCCATTTAATTTTTAGCATGCAAAATAGACGATGTATATATAGTCTTTTTAAATTTTTCCATACGAAATGGATGCTTTATAGTCCATTAAATTTTTTCATAAAAAATTTCAAAATAGACGATGTGTAGCCCATTAAATTTTTTCATAAAAAATTTTTTGCATGAAAAATTTATGATGCATTCAATTTTTTGCACGAAAAATAGACGACGTATATAGTCCATTTAACTTTTTGCGTACGAAATGGACTATTTATGGCCCATTAACTTGTTTCATAAAAAAAATTAATAAATGGACGATGTATAGCCCACTAAATTTTGTATGTATAGTCCATTTAATTTTTAGCATACAAAATAGACGATGTATAGTCTTTTTAATTTTTTCCATATGAAATGGATGCTTTATAGTCCATTAAATTTTTTTTGTAAAAAATTTCAAAATGGACGATGTATAGCCCATTAAATTTTTTTCATAAAAAATTTTTTTGCATGAAAAATTGATGATGTATAGTCCATTTAATTTTTTGCATGAAAAATAGACAATGTATAGTCTTTTTAATTTATTGCGTACGAAATCGACGCTTTATAGTCCATTAAATTTTTTCATAAAAAACTTCAAAATGAAAAATGTATATATAGCCCATTAAATTTTGTTCATGAAGAATTTTTTTGCATGAAAAATGGATGATGTATAGTCCAATAAATTTTTTGCATGAAAAATAGACAACGTATATAATCAATTTAATTTTTTGCGTACAAAATGGACAATTTATGGTCCATTAATTTTTGTCATAAAAAAATTAAAATGTATAGCCCATTCAATTTTGTATTTCATAAAAAAATTAAAAAATGCACAATGTATAGCCTATTAAATTTTGTATGTATAGTCCATTTAATTCTTTACATGAAAAATATACGATGTATAGTCTTTTTAATTTTTTGCATACGAAATGGACGCTTTACAGTCCATTAAATTTTTTCATAAAAAATTTCAAAATGGACGATGTATAGTCTTTTTAATTTTTTCCATATGAAATGGATGCTTTATAGTCCATTAAATTTTTTCATAAAAAATTTCAAAATGGACGATGTATTTTTTGCACGAAAAATAGGCAACGTATATAGTCTATTTATTTTTTTGCGTACAAAATGGACTATTTATGGTCCATTAATTTTTTTCATAAAAAAATTAAAAAATGGACAATGTATAGCCCATCAAATTTTGTATGAATAGTCCATTTAATTTTTGGCATGCAAAACTAGGCGATGTATAGTCTTTTTAATTTTTTGCATGCGAAATGGATGCTTTATAGTCCATTAAATTTTTTTTGTAAAAAATTTCAAAATGGACGATGTATAGCCCATTAAATTTTTTTCATGAAGAATTTTTTTGCATGAAAAATGGATGATGTATAGTCCATTTAATTTTTTGCATGAAAAATAGACGATGTATAGTCTTCTTAATTTTTTGCATACGAAATTGACGCTTTATAATCCATTAAATTTTTTTATAAAAAAATTCAAAATGGACGATGTATAATACCCCATTAAATTTTTTTCATAAAAAATTTTTTTGCATGAAAAATGGATGATGTACAGTCCATTAAATTTTTTGCACGAAAAATACACAACGTATATAGTCCATTTAATTTTTTGCGTACGAAATTGACAATTCATGGTCAATTAATTTATTTTCATTAAACATTAAAAAATGGACGATGTATAGCCCATTTAATTTTGTATGTATAGTCCATTTAATTTTTGGCATGAAAAATAGACGATGTATAGTCTTTTTAATGTTTTGCATACGAAATGGATGCTTTATAGTCCATTAAATTTTTTTTAAAAAAATTTCAAAATGGACGATGTATAGCCCATTAAATTTTTTTCATGAAAACTCTTTTTGCATGAAAAATGGATGATGTATAGTCCATTAAATTTTTTGTACGCAAAATAGACAACGTATATAGTCTATTTAATTTTTTGCGTACGAAATGGACTATTTATGGCCCATTAATTAAAAAAAAATTAATAAATGGACGATGTATAGACCATTAAATTTTGTATGTATAGTCCATTTAATTTTTAGCATACAAAATAGACGATGTATATATAGTCTTTTTAATTTTTTCCATATGAAATGGATGCTTTATAGTCCATTAAATTTTTTCATAAAACATTTCAAAATGGACGATGTATAGCCCATTAAATTTTTTTCATTAAAATTTTTTTGCATGAAAAATGGATGATGTATAGTCCATTTAATTTTTTGCATGAAAAATAGACAATGTATAGTCTTTTTAATTTATTGCGTACGAAATCGACGCTTTATAGTCCATTAAATTTTTTTGTAAAAAATTTCAAAATGGACGATGTATAGCCCATTAAATTTTTTTCATAAAAAATTTTTTTGCATGAAAAATTGATGATGTATAGTCCATTTAATTTTTTGCATGAAAAATAGACAATGTATAGTCTTTTTAATTTATTGCGTACGAAATCGACGCTTTATAGTCCATTAAATTTTTTCATAAAAAACTTCAAAATGAAAAATGTATATATAGCCCATTAAATTTTTTTCATGAAGAATTTTTTTGCATGAAAAATGGATGATGTATAGTCCATTAAATTTTTTGTACGCAAAATAGACAACGTATATAGTCTATTTAATTTTTTGCGTACGAAATGGACTATTTATGGCCCATTAACTTGTTTCATAAAAAAAATTAATAAATGGACGATGTATAGCCCACTAAATTTTGTATGTATAGTCCATTTAATTTTTAGCATACAAAATAGACGATGTATAGTCTTTTTAATTTTTTCCATATGAAATGGATGCTTTATAGTCCATTAAATTTTTTCATAAAAAATTTCAAAATGGACGATGTATAGCCCATTAAATTTTTTTCATAAAAAATTTTTTTGCATGAAAAATGGATGATGTATAGTCCATTTAATTTTTTGCACGAAAAATAGACAACGTGTATAGTCCATTTAATTTTTTGCATACGAAATGGACAATTTATGGTCCCTGTAATTTTTCTCATAAAAAAATTAAAAAATGCACAATGTATAGCCTATTAAATTTTGTATGTATAGTCCATTTAATTCTTTACATGAAAAATATACGATGTATAGTCTTTTTAATTTTTTGCATACGAAATGGACGCTTTACAGTCCATTAAATTTTTTCATAAAAAATTTCAAAATGGACGATGTATAGCCCATTAAATTGTTTTCATGAAAAATACACAACGTATATAGTCCATTTAACTTTTTGCGTACGAAATGGACAATTTATGGTCCATAAATTTTTTTCATAAAAAAATTAAAAACTGGACGATTTATAGCCCATTAAATTTTATATGCATAGTCCATTTAATTTTTTGCATGAACAATAGACGATGTATAGTCTTTTTAATTTTTTGCATACGAAATGGACGCTTTATAACCCATTAAATTTTTTTAATAAAAAATTTCAAAATGGACGATGTATAGCCAATTAAATATTTTCATAAAAAATTTTCTTGCATGAAAAATAGATGGAGTATATATAGTTCATTTAGTTTTTTGCGTACGAAATGGGCAATTTATGGTCCATTAATTTTTTTCATAAAAAAATTAAAAAATGCACAATGTATAGCATATTAAATTTTGTATGTATAGTCCATTTAATTTTTTGCATGAAAAATAGACGATCTATTGTCTTTTAAATTTTTTGCATACGAAATGGACGCTTTATAGTCCATTAAATTTTTTTATAAAAAATTTCAAAATGAACGATGTAAATCCCATTAAATTTTTTTTCATGAAAAATTTTTTTACATGAAAAATGGATGATGTACAGTCCATTAAATTTTTTGCACGAAAAACAGACAACGTATATAGTCCATTTAATTTTTTGGGTACGAAATGGGCTATTTATGGTCCATTAATTTGTTTCATAAAAAAAATTAATAAATGGACGATGTATAGCATATTAAATTTTGTATGTATAGTCCATTTAATTTTTTGCATGAAAAATAGACGATGTATATATAGTCTTTTTAATTTTTTGCATACGAAATGGATGCTTTTTAGACCATCAAATTTTTTCATAAAAATTTCAAAATGGACGATGTATATATAGCCCATTAAATTTTTTTCATAAAAAATTTTTTGCATGAAAAATGGATGATGTACGGTCCATTAAATTTTCTTACGAAAAATAGACCACATATATAGTCCATTTCATTTTTTGCGTACGAAATGGACTATTTATGGTGTATTATTTTTTTTCATAAAAAAATTAAAAAATGGACGAAGTATAGGCCATTAAATTTCGTATGTATAGTCCATTTAATTTTTTGCATGAAAAATAGACGATGTATAGTCTTTTTAATTTTTTGCATACGAAATGGACGCTTTATAATCCATTAAATTTTTTCATAGAAAATTTCAAAATGGACGATGTATAGCCCATTAAATTTTTTTCATACAAAAATTTTTTGCATGAAAAATGGATGATGTACAGTCCATTAAATTTTCTTACGAAAAATAGACAACGTATATAGTCCATTTAATTTTTTGCGTACGAAATGGACAATTTATGGTCCATTAGTTTTTTTCATAAAAGAATTTAAAAATGGACGATGTATATATAGCCCATTAAATTTTTTATGTATAGTCCATTTAATTTTTTCCATGAAAAATAGACGATGTATAGTCTTTTTAGCATTTTGCATACGAATTGGGCGCTTTATAATCAATTAAATTTTTTCATAAAAAATTCAAAATGGACGATGTATAGCCCATTAAATTTTTTTCATAAAAAATTTTTTTGCATGAAAAATGGATGATGTATAGTCCATTAAATTTTTTTACGAAAAATGGGCAACGTATATAGTCCATTTAATTTTTTGCATACGAAATGGACAATTTATGATCCATTAATTTTTTTCATACAAAAATTAAAAAAATGGACGATGTATATATAGCCCATTAAATTTCTTATGTATAGTCCATTAAATTTTTTCCATGAAAAATAGACGATGTAAAGTCTTTTCAATTTTTTTCCATTAAATTTTTTCACACAAAATTTATAGCCCATTAAATTTATTTTATAAAATATTTTTTTGCATGAAAAATGGATGATGTACAGTCCATTAAATTTTTTGCACGAAAAATAGACAACGTATATAGTCCATTTACCTTTTTGCATACAAAATGGATGCTTTTTAACCATCAAATTTTTTCATAAAAAATTTCAAAATGGACGATGTATAATAGCCCATTAAATTTTTTTCATAAAAAATTTTTTGCATGAAAAATGGATGATGTACAGTCCATTAAATTTTGTTACGAAAAATAGACAATATATATAGTCCATTTCATTTTTTGCGTACGAAATGGACTATTTATGGTCCATTAGTTTTTTTCATAAAAAAAATTGAAAAATGGACGAAGTATAGCCCATTAAATTTTGTATGTATTGTCCATTTAATTTTTAGCATGCAAAATAGACGATGTATATATAGTCTTTTTAAATTTTTCCATACGAAATGGATGCTTTATAGTCCATTAAATTTTTTCATAAAAAATTTCAAAATAGACGATGTGTAGCCCATTAAATTTTTTCATAAAAACTTTTTTGCATGAAAAATTTATGATGCATTCAATTTTTTGCACGAAAAATAGACGACGTATATAGTCCATTTAACTTTTTGCGTACGAAATGGACTATTTATGGCCCATTAACTTGTTTCATAAAAAAAATTAATAAATGGACGATGTATAGCCCACTAAATTTTGTATGTATAGTCCATTTAATTTTTAGCATACAAAATAGACGATGTATACTCTTTTTAATTTTTTCCATATGAAATGGATGCTTTATAGTCCATTAAATTTTTTTTGTAAAAAATTTCAAAATGGACGATGTATAGCCCATTAAATTTTTTTCATAAAAAATTTTTTCCATGAAAAATTGATGATGTATAGTCCATTAAATTTTTTGCACGAAAAATAGGCAACGTATATAGTCTATTTATTTTTTTGCGTACAAAATGGACTATTTATGGTCCATTAATTTTTTTCATAAAAAAATTAAAAAATGGACAATGTATAGCCCATCAAATTTTGTATGAATAGTCCATTTAATTTTTGGCATGCAAAACTAGGCGATGTATAGTCTTTTTAATTTTTTGCATGCGAAATGGATGCTTTATAGTCCATTAAATTTTTTTTGTAAAAAATTTCAAAATGGACGATGTATAGCCCATTAAATTTTTTTCATAAAAAATTTTTTTGCATGAAAAATTGATGATGTATAGTCCATTTAATTTTTTGCATGTAAAATAGACAATGTATAGTCTTTTTAATTTATTGCGTACGAAATCGACGCTTTATAGTCCATTAAATTTTTTCATAAAAAACTTCAAAATGAAAAATGTATATATAGCCCATTAAATTTTTTTCATGAAGAATTTTTTTGCATGAAAAATGGATGATGTATAGTCCAATAAATTTTTTGCATGAAAAATAGACAACGTATATAATCAATTTAATTTTTTGCGTACAAAATGGACAATTTATGGTCCATTAATTTTTGTCATAAAAAAATTAAAATGTATAGCCCATTCAATTTTGTATTTCATAAAAAAATTAAAAAATGCACAATGTATAGCCTATTAAATTTTGTATGTATAGTCCATTTAATTCTTTACATGAAAAATATACGATGTATAGTCTTTTTAATTTTTTGCATACGAAATGGACGCTTTACAGTCCATTAAATTTTTTCATAAAAAATTTCAAAATGGACGATGTATAGTCTTTTTAATTTTTTCCATATGAAATGGATGCTTTATAGTCCATTAAATTTTTTCATAAAAAATTTCAAAATGGACGATGTATAGCCCATTAAATTTTTTTCATAAAAAATTTTTTCCATGAAAAATTGATGATGTATAGTCCACTAAATTTTTTGCACGAAAAATAGGCAACGTATATAGTCTATTTATTTTTTTGCGTACCAAATGGACAATTTATGGTCCATTAATTTTTTTCATAAAAAAATTAAAAAATGGACAATGTATAGCCCATCAAATTTTGTATGAATAATCCATTTAATTTTTGGCATGCAAAACTAGGCGATGTATAGTCTTTTTAATTTTTTGCATGCGAAATGGATGCTTTATAGTCCATTAAATTTTTTTTGTAAAAAATTTCAAAATGGACGATGTTATATAGCCCATTAAATTTTTTTCATAAAAAATTTTTTTGCATGAAAAATTGATGATGTATAGTCCATTTAATTTTTTGCATGAAAAATAGACAATGTATAGTCTTTTTAATTTATTGCGTACGAAATCGACGCTTTATAGTCCATTAAATTTTTTCATAAAAAACTTCAAAATGAACGATGTATATATAGCCCATTAAATTTTTTTCATGAAGAATTTTTTTGCATGAAAAATGGATGATGTATAGTCCATTTAATTTTTTGCATGAAAAATAGACGATGTATAGTCTTCTTAATTTTTTGCATACGAAATTGACGCTTTATAATCCATTAAATTTTTTTATAAAAAAATTCAAAATGGACGATGTATAATACCCCATTAAATTTTTTTCATAAAAAATTTTTTTGCATGAAAAATGGATGATGTACAGTCCATTAAATTTTTTGCACGAAAAATACACAACGTATATAGTCCATTTAATTTTTTGCGTACGAAATTGACAATTCATGGTCAATTAATTTATTTTCATTAAACATTAAAAAATGGACGATGTATAGCCCATTTAATTTTGTATGTATAGTCCATTTAATTTTTGGCATGTAAAATAGACGATGTATAGTCTTTTTAATGTTTTGCATACAAAATGGATGCTTTATAGTCCATTAAATTTTTTTTAAAAAAATTTCAAATGATGTATAGCCCATTAAATTTTTTTCATGAAAACTCTTTTTGCATGAAAAATGGATGATGTATAGTCCATTAAATTTTTTGTACGCAAAATAGACAACGTATATAGTCTATTTAATTTTTTGCGTACGAAATGGACTATTTATGGCCCATTAATTAAAAAAAAAATTAATAAATGGACGATGTATAGACCATTAAATTTTGTATGTATAGTCCATTTAATTTTTAGCATACAAAATAGACGATGTATAGTCTTTTTAATTTTTTCCATATGAAATGGATGCTTTATAGTCCATTAAATTTTTTCATAAAAAATTTCAAAATGGACGATGTATAGCCCATTAAATTTTTTTCATGAAAACTTTTTTTGCATGAAAAATGGATGATGTATAGTCCATTAAATTTTTTGTACGCAAAATAGACAACGTATATAGTCTATTTAATTTTTTGCGTACAAAATGGACAATTTATGGTCCATTAATTTTTGTCATAAAAAAATTAAAATGTATAGCCCATTCAATTTTGTATTTCATAAAAAAATTAAAAAATGCACAATGTATAGCCTATTAAATTTTGTATGTATAGTCCATTTAATTCTTTACATGAAAAATATACGATGTATAGTCTTTTTAATTTTTTGCATACGAAATGGACGCTTTATAGTCCATTAAATTTTTTCATAAAAAATTTCAAAATGGACGATGTATAGTCTTTTTAATTTTTTCCATATGAAATGGATGCTTTATAGTCCATTAAATTTTTTCATAAAAAATTTCAAAATGGACGATGTATAGCCCATTAAATTTTTTTCATAAAAAATTTTTTCCATGAAAAATTGATGATGTATAGTCCATTAAATTTTTTGCACGAAAAATAGGCAACGTATATAGTCTATTTATTTTTTTGCGTACCAAATGGACAATTTATGGTCCATTAATTTTTTTCATAAAAAAATTAAAAAATGGACAATGTATAGCCCATCAAATTTTGTATGAATAATCCATTTAATTTTTGGCATACAAAATAGACGATGTATAGTCTTTTTAATTTTTTCCATATGAAATGGATGCTTTATAGTCCATTAAAGTTTTTCATAAAAAATTTCAAAATGGACGATGTATAGCCCATTAAATTTTTTTCATGAAAACTTTTTTTGCATGAAAAATGGATGATGTATAGTCCATTAATTTTTTTGCACGAAAAATAGACGACGCATATAGTCCATTTACCTTTTTGCATACGAAATGGATGCTTTTTAGACTATTAAATTTTTTCTTAAAAAATTTCAAAATGGACGATGTATAATACCCCATTAAATTTTTTTCATGAAAACTTTTTTTGCATGAAAAATGGATGATGTATAGTCCATTAATTTTTTTGCACGAAAAATAGACGACGTATATAGTCCATTTACCTTTTTGCATACGAAATGGATGCTTTTTAGACCATTAAATTTTTTCTTAAAAAATTTCAAAATGGACGATGTATAATACCCCATTAAATTTTTTTCATTAAAACTTTTTTTGCATGAAAAATTCATGATGTATAGTCCATTTAACTTTTTGCATACGAAATGGACTATTTATGGTCCATTAATTTTTTTCATAAAAAAATTAAAAAATGCACAATGTATAGCCTATTAAATTTTGTATGTATAGTCCATTTAATTCTTTACATGAAAAATATACGATGTATAGTCTTTTTAATTTTTTGCATACGAAATGGACGCTTTACAGTCCATTAAATTTTTTCATAAAAAATTTCAAAATGGACGATGTATAGCCCATTAAATTGTTTTCATGAAAAATACACAACGTATATAGTCCATTTAACTTTTTGCGTACGAAATGGACAATTTATGGTCCATAAATTTTTTTCATAAAAAAATTAAAAACTGGACGATTTATAGCCCATTAAATTTTATATGCATAGTCCATTTAATTTTTTGCATGAACAATAGACGATGTATAGTCTTTTTAATTTTTTGCATACGAAATGGACGCTTTATAACCCATTAAATTTTTTTAATAAAAAATTTCAAAATGGACGATGTATAGCCAATTAAATTTTTTCATAAAAAATTTTCTTGCATGAAAAATAGATGGAGTATATATAGTTCATTTAGTTTTTTGCGTACGAAATGGGCAATTTATGGTCCATTAATTTTTTTCATAAAAAAATTAAAAAATGCACAATGTATAGCATATTAAATTTTGTATGTATAGTCCATTTAATTTTTTGCATGAAAAATAGACGATCTATTCTTTTAAATTTTTTGCATACAAAATGGACGCTTTATAGTCCATTAAATTTTTTTATAAAAAATTTCAAAATGAACGATGTAAATCCCATTAAATTTTTTTCATGAAGAATTTTTTTGCATGAAAAATGGATGATGTATAGTCCATTAAAATTTTTGCATGAAAAACAGACAACGTATATAGTCCATTTAATTTTTTGGGTACGAAATGGGCTATTTATGGTCCATTAATTTGTTTCATAAAAAAAATTAATAAATGGACGATGTATAGCATATTAAATTTTGTATGTATAGTCCATTTAATTTTTTTCATGAAAAATAGACGATGTATAGTCTTTTTAATTTTTTGCATACGAAATGGATGGATTTTTTATAAAAAATTTCAAAATGGACTATGTATATATAGCCCATTAAATTTTTTTCATGAAGAATTTTTTTGCATGAAAAATGGATGATGTATAGTCCATTAAATTTTTTGCATGAAAAATAGACAACGTATATAATCAATTTAATTTTTTGCGTACAAAATGGACAATTTATGGTCCATTAATTTTTGTCATAAAAAAATTAAAATGTATAGCCCATTCAATTTTGTATGTATAGTCCATTTAATTTTTTGCATGAAAAATAGACGATGTATAGTCTTCTTAATTTTTTGCATATGAAATTGACGATTTATAGTCCATTAAATTTTTTTATAAAAAATTTCAAAATGGACGATGTATAGCCCATTAAATTTTTTTCATAAAAAATTTTTTTGCATGAAAAATGGATGATGTACAGTTCATTAAATTTTCTTACGAAAAATAGACGATGTATATAGTCCATTTAACTTTTTGCATACGAAATGGACTATTTATGGTCCATTAATTTTTTTCATAAAAAAATTAAAAAATGCACAATGTATAGCCCATTAAGTTTTGTATGTATAGTCCATTTAATTTTTTGCATGAAAAATAGACGATGTATAGTCTTCTTAATTTTTTGCATACGAAATTGACGCTTTATAATCCATTAAATATTTTTATAAAAAAATTCAAAATGGACGATGTATAGCCCATTAAATTTTTGCATGAAAAATGGATGATGTATAGTCCATTAAATTTTTTGTACGCAAAATAGAAAACGTAGATGGTATATTTAATTTTTTGCGTACGAAATGAACTATTTATGGCCCCTTAATTTTTTTCATAAAAAAAATTAATAAATGGACGATATATAGCCCATTAAATTTTGTATGTATAGTCCATTTAATTTTTAGCATGAAAACTAGACGATGTATAGTCTTTTTAATTTTTTCCATACGAAATGGATGCTTTATAGTCCATTAAATTTTTTCATAAAAAATTTCAAAATGGACGATGTGCAGCCCATTAAATTTTTTTCATAAAAAATTTTTTGCATGAAAAATGGATGATGTACAGTCCATTACATTTTCTTACGAAAAATAGACGACGTATATAGTCCATTTAGCTTTTGCATACGAAATAGACTATTTATGGTCCATTAATTTTTTTCATAAAAAAATAAAAAAATGGACAATGTATAGCCCATTAAATTTTGTATGTTATAGCCCATTAAATTTTTTTCATAAAATTTTTTTTTTGCATGAAAAATGGATGATGTATAGTCTTTTTAATTAATTGCGTACGAAATGGACGCTTTATAGTGCATTAAATTTTTTCATAAAAAATTTAAAAATGAACGATGAATGTATAGCCCATTAAATTTTTTTCATGAAGAATTTTTTTGCATGAAAAATGGATGATGTATATTCCATTAAATTTTTTGCACGAAAAATACACAACGTATATAGCCTATTTAATTTTTTGCGTACGAAATGGGCAATTTATGGTCCATAAATGTTTTTCATAAAAAAATTAAAAAATGCACAATGTATAGCCCATTAAATTTTGTATGTATAGTCCATTTAATATTTTCCATGAAAAATAGACGATGTGTAGTCTTTTTAATTTTTTGCATACGAAATGGGTTTTATAACCCATTAAATTTTTTTAATAAAAAATTTCAAAATGGACGGTGTATAGCCCATTAAATTTTTTTCATGAAAAATTTTTTTGCATGAAAAATGGATGATGTAGAGTCCATTAAATTTTTTTGCACGAAAAATAGACAACGTATATAGTCCATTTAATTTTTTGAGTACATAAATGGACTATTTATGGTCCATTAATTTTTTTCATAAAAAAATAAAAAAATGGACAATGTATAGCCCATTAAATTTTGTATGTTATAGCCCATTAAATTTTTTTCATAAAATTTTTTTTTGCATGAAAAATGGATGATGTATAGTCTTTTTAATTAATTGCGTACGAAATGGACGCTTTATAGTGCATTAAATTTTTTCATAAAAAATTTAAAAATGAACGATGGATGTATAGCCCATTAAATTTTTTTCATGAAAAATTTTTGGCATGAAAAATGGATGGTGTACAGTCCATTAAATTTTTTGCACGAAAAATAGACAACGTATATAGTCCATTTAATTTTTTGAGTACATAAATGGACTATTTATGGTCCATTAATTTTTTGCATAAAAAAATAAAAAATGGACGATGTATATATAGCCCATTAAATTTTGTATGTGTATGTAGTCCATTTAATTTTGGCATGCAAAATAGACAACGTATAGTCTATTTAATTTTTTGGATACGAAATGGACGCTTTATAGTCCAATAAATTTTTTCATAAAAAATTTCAAAATGGACGATGTATAGCCCATTAAATTTTTTTCATGAAAAAATGTTTGGCATGAACAATCTATGATGTATAATAGTCCATTAAATGGTTTGCTCGCAAAATAGTCAACGTATATAGTATATTTAATTTTTTGCGTACGAAATGGACTATTTATGGTCCATTAATTTTTTTCATAAAAAAATTAAAAAATGGACGATGTATATCCCATTAAATTATGTATGTATAGTCCATTTAATTTTTTGCAAGCAAAATAAACGATGTATAGTCTTTTTAATTTTTTGCATACGAAATGGACGCTTTATAATCCATTAAATTTTTTTAATAAAAAATTTAAAAATGAACGATGGATGTATAGCCCATTAAATTTTTTTCATGAATAATTTTTTTGCATGAAAAATGAATGATGTATATTCCATTTAATTTTTTGTTTGAAAAATAGACAACCTATATAGTCCATTTAATTTTTTGCATACGAAATGGACAATTTATGGTCCCTTTAATTTTTGTCATAAAAAAATTAAAATGTATAGCCCATCCAATTTTGTATGTATAGTCCATTTAATTTTTTGCATGAAAAATAGACGATGTATAGTCTTTTTAATTTTTTGCATACGAAATGGACGCTTTATAATCCATTAACATTTTTCACAAAAAATTTCAAAATGGACGATGTAAATTAAATTTTTTTCATAAACAAATTTTTTGCATGAAAAATGGATGATGGATGTACAGTCCATTGAATTTTTTGCACGAAAAATAGACAACGTATATAGTCCATTAAATTTTTTGCGTACGAAATGGACTATTTATGGCTCATTAATTTGTTTTATAAAAAAATTCAAAAATACACAATGTATAGCCCAATAAATTTTTTATGTATAGGCCATTTAATTTTTTCCATGAAAAATAGACGATGTATAGTCTTTTTAATTTTTTGCATACGAAATGGTCGCTTTATAATCCATTAAATTTTTTCATAAAAAATTTCAAAATGGGCGATGTATATATAGCCTATCAAATTTTTTTCATAAAAAATTTTTTTGCATGAAAAATTGATAATATTTTATCCATTAAATTTTTGCACGAAAAATAGACAACGTATATATTCCATTTAATTTTTTGCATACGAAATGGACAATTTGGTCCATTAATTTGTTTCAAAAAAAAATTAAAAAATTGATGATGTATAGCCCATTAAATTTTTTGCTCGCAAAATAGGCCACGTAAAAATCCATTAAATTTTTTTAATAAAAAATTTCAAAATGGACGATGTATAGCCCATTAAATTTTTTTTATAAAACAGTTTTTTTCCATGAAAAATGGATGATGTATACTCCATTAAATTTTTTGCTCGCAAAATAGACAACGTATATAGTCCATTTAATTTTTTGTGTACGAAATGGACAATTTATTGTCCATTAATTTTTTTCATAAAAAAATAAAAAAATAGACGAAGTATAGCCCATTAAATTTTGTATGTATAGTCCATTAAATTTTTTGCTCGAAAAATAGACAACGTATATAGTCCATTTAATTTTTTGCATACAAAATGGACTATTTATGGTCCATTAATTTTTTTCATAAACAAACTAAAAAATTGACGATGTATAGCCCATTAAATTTGTTATGTATAGTCTCTTTAATTTTTGGCATGCAAAATAATTTTAATTTTTTAATTTTTTGCACACAAAATGGACACCTTATAGTCTATTAATTTTTTTTACACAAAATTTTAAAATGGACGATGTATATATAGCCCATTAAATTTTTAATATAAATTATTTTTACCAGAAAAGTGGATGATGTATAGTCCATTAAATTTTTTTCTCGAAAAATAGACGACGTATATAGTCCATTTAATTTTTTGCATACGAAATGGACAATGTATGGTCCATTAATTTTTTTCATAAAAAAATTAAAAAATGGACGATGTATAGCCCATTAAACTTTGTATGTATAGTCCATTTAAATTTTTGCATGCAAAGTAGACGCTTTATAGTCCATTAAATTTTTTTATACAAAATTTCAAAATGGACGATGTATATATTTGCATAAAAAAATTGATGATATGGACTATATATACATCGTCCATTTTTTAATTTTTTATGAAAAAATTTAATAGACTATAAATTTAAGAAATTTATTATTCGACATATTGTCAGAAGTTTATTTTAATTTGAAATTTATTTGCTGGTGGTTCAGCGTTGTCTATATATTTCATTGTTGCTGTATAGAAAAATAAAATAGATTCAAATCGAATATAAATTATTTGCTGGGTTTTTTGTATTTGTTTCTAAGCCTACTACGCTTATTTTTCTTTTGTGATTTTCAAAAATATTATTATTTGTGAATTCTCAAATAGTTCTTGAAAGTCTGTGCATAAGATAAGAGGTTTGTGATTATTCAAAATGTGTGGTTGAAGTCTACTGATGATTTGTTACAGCAACAATGAAATATATAGACAACGCTGAACCACCAGCAAATAAATTTCAAATTAAAATAGACTATAAATCGAATATTTCATATGCGAAAAATTAAATTGACTATACCTCTTCTAATATTCATGCAAAAAATGTTTCATATAAATTTTTTATGAAAAAATTTAATGAACTATATAAATCGTTAGTCCAGATACACTACACACAAAGTTTCATAGAAATTGGTTAATGTTTTCGGGTACCGAACAACAATGGGTCAAATTTGGCACCCTTTATACCTATATACCTTGCCAGTAAAAAGCTTTATTTAGCTCAATAGCTATTAGAGTAAGCACTTGTGTTTTTTTTCTTTTTTTTTTTTAATTTATAGTTTGTTTATTAATCAATTAAAAATATTTATGTGTGTTACACTAAGAAAACATGTTTACAATTTGCAATTATCTGCCGCAGTGCTGCCACCTTGTAAAATTAATACGTCCCGTTCACACATGTACACATACACAAGATTTTATTTTCCCAAGAAATTGTTCGAAATGGGTGAATAGTACTCGTAATACAAAAAGCTCTCAGTAAAACAAATTTTCTGCGTTTCAATTTAACTGAAAATCGACTTAAAATTTTAAAAGTGCTCACCTGCAAAACTATAAAATATGACTTAAGCACTTTTCCTTATTACCAGAGCTTTGATTATAGATGACTTTCCATAATGCTATAGTCATAAACAGCAGCTATTGGCTGATTAGACATGTTTGTTTTTTCTGTTTTCTCTTTATTTCTTTTGCTGATTATTAGGTAAGTTCTGATTTATATTTTAGTTTTTTTAGTTATTTTGCTTCCTGTCTTACGTTTGAACGTTCGATCGATTACTTTTATTGAAAACAAAAACAGATTTTTTTTATTGTTGTTTTCAATACATTAGTTTATATTTTTATCAAAATTATTTGCCTTTAATTTTGTTTTTAATAAAATATAAAACGAAAAGCTTGTAGAAAACGGGCACTTTTGAAATTAATACACAAATGAAGACATAAACAGCTGATTATTTTTATGACAGCACTAACAAGTGAAGCAAATATATTTATGGTCATGGCAAGATGATTATGTCTATGGCATTATGGCATGTCACCTTTGATTTAACCTTTAAGAAAGCTTGCTCAACGTAAACTCGTGACTCTTTAAAAATAAATCCTTTTTTTTAATTTTTATTTGGTTTTTCTTTAATTAATATTTTTAATTAAGTATGTGTAACTTAAAACTTAATTACAAATTGAACTATGCATTTGCTTACTAATTTATTTATGTTTTAATTAAAACAAAAATTATTGTATAACGTGATACGAATAAATATTTTCAACTTAGTTGAATTATTCTATTCAATATTTAGTTTTATTATCTTAAATTAAATCATTTTAGATATAGTGTAATAGGAAACTTTAATTTTAAATTTAGGTTTATTTAGTTAAAATATTTAACATTTTGTATTTTACCTTTCTTTCTTCTTTTTTTAACATCTAAAGAATAATTTAATTTTTGCTTTTTTCTTTTAAGTTTACAACATTTATCAAAAGAAACACGTATTCTTTAAATTATATTAATTTAATGGTGAATTCAAATGTTCGGTTATTGATTGGTCGAGAGGTGATGAAAAACTTAATTTTCTAAAGCTTTATGATTTTATTTTAACCGCTTGAAATTAAAAAAAAGTTAAAACGAGAATTGCTCGTAAAATTTAGTTAATAGTATTAAAGCGCAAGCTTTGAAATTATTAAAGCCTTGCTTCCAGTTTTTTTTCTAAAAATTAATTTTTAAGTAGTGAATCTTTTTGCAATCAAGTACGCCAAAAAATCGCAAACTTCGAAATTTTCGAACTTTACTTCGAATTGGCAAAATTCAAAGGAAATTATTTTAAACATATTTGTTTTAAACAAAGTAACTAAAAATTAAATAATTTTAATTTTTACTTTGTATGATATTTCAAAGTTAGTTTCGAAACTTTCGAACTTTACTTCGAGTTGGCTAAATTGAAAAGAAACTAATTTAAACATATTTGTTTTAAACAAATTAACTAAAAATAAAATATTTTTAAATTTTATTTGTAAGACATTATGACATTATGTATGCAGGGCCAATATTAAAGCAAATTTGCAAAACATGCAAAAGAGTGCTATAACGAAATTTCGAAGAAAAAAAATTGCGAAAGTTCATTAATGCTAAGCTTAGAGCTTAAAGTGCAGAAGTGTCAAAATAATGTTATTTTTAGAGTGGAATGAGTGGAGCGCCGCACTTTCGTGAGATTATTTGAATCTATTTCAATAATTTTTCGGCCAAATGACAAAAATTCAATAAAACTGTATTTCGTAGACAACTTGTAGTGGTTAAAATGGTGGATAAAATAAAACCTTATTATATACAATACATAATGTCACAAATACGTTTTTGTTAAAAAAAAAATACAAACATTTAAAAGAAATTAGAACAACGACAATAACATCTAAACATTATTTAAATTTCCGCTTTTGCGAACTTAACACTAACTCTTAAGCCTTCCATTATTTACTTATTTATCACATATAGACGTTTGGGGTGTGGTTGTTATGGATTGAGTCGTTGTTGCTGTTTTGGGAAGAGGTGGTGGTGCTGTAGCCGTTGTATTCGAATTGCTACAGAAATTGGTGGTTAAAGTTGCGGCACCATTCGTTTCCGAATGACGTCGTGATAATACATTATTTGGCAAGTAATTGAAATGACCATTAGGCATCGCCGCATAGGCGGAACAACCATTGGAGGTAGACGTAATATGATGTAAATTTGTATCAAGATTTCCTAGCTTACCAACGATTTTTGGTATTTTATCACTTTCCGAAAGACTGGATTGATTGGATGAATTCAAACCGGTACCGGTTGTAGTTAGAGCACCCCCTCCAGTACTACCGGCGGCGCTGCTGTGATGATGGTGATGATGATGCTGATGGTTCTGATGATGATGGTGGTGGTGATGATGATGGCCATGACTTGTGTGAGTGTGGCTGTGATGATGAGAATTTGTAGAAGACGATGAAGAATAATTATTATGATGTTTGTGCTGCGATATCGTGGCACTTTGTTGATGACCCGCACCAGTGCCAAAATTTAACATTGACGGTGTACTTTTGCTGTGGGATTTACTACCAGCATTTGGAGTTAGAATTTCATCTGCTCCCTTAAGTGATGAAGTTTTTCTAACACGCATGCATTCACAGCGCGGACTTGGTATTTTTGAATTAAGACTGTCCACATTGGCTGCTATCATTTGGGCTTGTGTTTCTGTAAGGGAGGCTTTTTTGGTGGGCGAACTAGGTGAACTGTCTTCTTCGCCGGTTGGCGGTGGTGTTGACAATCGGCTGGAGCCCGATGAATAGCAAGTTGTTGAATGTTCTTTTAATAGTTCTGTTTCCGAATCATCATCATCATCATCAGCTTCAACGCCAGCCTCCTCAAAATCTGCATTATTTGCTACGGCTTTATTTTCATCACTCACTTCGTTTTCATTTTGCAATTCATTGTTGAGATCACTATTTGGCGTTTGTATGACATCTGGTGTATTAACAAGACTCTTGGAGTGACTATTGCGATTATTTTTATTACGCACAATGCCATTGCTTTTTTTGTTTTGTTTGGTTTCAACACCTTCGGCGAGAGCGATCCAATGCTGGCGATTATCACGGACTCCTTCGACTAAAGGATCCAGTTTGTCGGAGAGTTGTGAAAATGCCTGCAAGAAGGGTAAATAAAGAGAGAAATTTAAATTTTGTTTTCTTTAATATACTTTTTCAGCGAGTTTCACTTTTTCAAATTGACGAACATGTCAATTAAACTTATATCATCATATCTTTCGAAACGGGCATAGTGGGGACAAAGGCCTCTTTTCGTGACTCAATTAATTTCTCTGCAACTATAATAGTGAGGGTCAATGCATGTTCTATTGAAAGAATGTAATAAGAAATATAATTTGCTTTTGAGTTCCCGGCAATTCCCAAAATAATTCGCAAAATCCCCAAAAAGTGACTTTTCAGTATTTTTGCTGTATTGTTCTTATTTTTCGCCGGGAGTAGATAAGATTTTTGGAAACATTTAAAAGCATATCTTGGCATAATAAATTTTTTTCTTACAGCTTCAGAGTTTGACAAAAAAGGCGTTAAATTTTATATTTATGACAAAAATAGATCTAGTTCGAAATGATCTGGTTCGACTTTTTTCAAAATCTTAATTTAAACTGCGTATAACCGTTTAGGTAGAGCTTAGATAGACGCAAAAGTGAAAAATTTCCAAACAAATAAAATTAGAAAATTTTCGTAAAATTTTTAACTTTTGCGACTTTCTAAGCGCTACCTAAACGGTGTCAAGAATCATTCCTAGGGAGTTCACATCAGTGAACAGAGTGAGACCATTCACATTTGCTAACTATTCATAAATTCGTTGCTTTTGCCATGCATTTATTTGACAATAATAACAAATGTAGTTGCCTTGCTATAATTCGTTGTTTTTATTGATTGCTCTGACACACTCTATTATTGCAATGCTGTTATAATACAAGCAGCGAAATGAAATGATGCAGCATGAAAGAATGTATTTCTTTCATACCATTCACTGGAGTATTCGTTGATCTTTTGTATAATACATACATACATATAAATACATACATACATATAAATACATACATACATATAAATACATACATTACAAATCTATATCGTGTTTTAAGAATACAAATGTAAGAGTACGCATATGTACATATGAACGTTTTATACAAGATTACGTTGTGTTCAATCACAATAAAAAGTATTCGCACCATTCACTGAGTATTCGCAGCTTTTGACAAGACCAGTGAACATTTATATAAAACAAGCAATGCAGGCAATAATATTCGCCACACTCATCTCTTTTGATTGTGCCATGCGTTGTTTTTTTTTTCAAATGTTGTGGATTGACAACAATATGCAGGTTTTTTGTGATTGCATTCAAAACATCAAAATAAGACATTCAATCTGATCTCTGGTTCATATGTTCCAGAAAGTTGTTTATTGAAATTTTAGGTACATTTTTTTAGTTGATTGTTTCTTTGAATTTTGAACGGTTTGCTACCTATGGACCTGAACAGGGGAAAAAAGGTAAAAAGTCTAATTTTTTTTTAACTTTTTTGCGATTTTGATCTTGAAGAGTAATAATTTTTGTTCTTTATGACAAGAGGTACAACTTTGCTTCAGAGAGTAAATCAAATTTCCGATATGAGGCTGAGAAAATGCAAAAATGGCACCCAGGCCCCAAAATCTTTGCGGGACTATAAAAAAGTGCATGACTTGGGGCAAAACTGGAAGACACTGGTCTTTTTTTTTCCTTTATCACGTAGTGGTGTCCGTGTATGGTTATATTTCCATGAATTAAAAAATTACACGCAGTGAAATACATATGTACATATTCCCAACAACAGTTCTATGGCAATTCCGCACGTTTTATTTCTCGTGAAATACAGAACATACCTATTTGATTTTTGTTTGTTTTTGGTGCTCATTTTCTAAATTTTTTTAGCACAATTTTTTTGGTTTGAATAGTTCGCTCAACTTTTGCCAAAAAAAAAGTTAATTTCGAAATTATAATCTTACCTCATATATTGGCAAGCATATGGAATCAATAAAGCCAACCTGCATCATTGGCAATTCATCTTCCTTTTCGCGGTTCATAATGTCCTAAATGACAGAAAAAAATTTATAGTAAATTTAAATTTTTCTATTTCATAAAGAACTTACAATAGGAGTTATATTTAATTCCTGCTTTTCCATATCACCCTGTTCAAAGAATTCGGAACTAACCAAATCTGCCACACGTTTTTCAATATCCCAAGGTTTCGTTATGGCCGATAAATCACAAACGGTCATGCTCATGGCACGTAATAGAGCACGAGGCTCTTCGTCAATCCAATAGCTCAAAGGCTGCTCTCTAACGCACTGTAGAAAGGTGCCACGTTTTCTACAATAATAAATTTTAATTTTTATTAAAATCAAAAAATTTTAGATTAGACAATTCAATAAAAACCTTAAGTAAACTGCTAAATCGGTGGATAAAATAGCATCTTCTAATACTTTGATTACACGACAATAGTCTTCTGATGATAAGTTTGCCAAAATCTGATTACCAGGACTGTTTAAAATCATTAAACACTGATCAAAATGATGATGCTCCATGGTGGAAGTGGAATATAGTTGAGCCAAAGGTGATGAAGCTCTAATGAAATAAATAATTAAAAATGTTTCCGGTATTTTCTAACATTCAACTCACTTAATTTGAAAGGAATTGTTGGTCCCCCGATGATCTAAATCGTGGCATAAGCAGGCTATTATTAATGCCAAGCATTCGATTTCCCCAAATATCTTCCACCATTGTGTGGCCTGTCCATGATGGGAAATCTTTGATTAGTAAAATCAATTTTTTTTGGCAAACAAAATTAAAATAAATGAAATTAGATACAAATGAGATTTAACAGAAATATTTATGTTAATAAAACAATCTCCCTTATGCCAGTGGTCAACATCGATGTCACGTCAATACAATATCAAAAAATCGGGGCTTGTCTACTCGCTCCTAAGAACAGTTTCGTGCTATTAACAGTCCATTTCTGTTCCCTAAGGCCTTAAGAACAGCACGAGCCCGTTAATACCATTCAATGTAATTCGACAACGGATAGACAGTCTTCAAATTTTTGGTATTGCATTGACGTGACGTCGATGTTGACAACATGAATAAGGGTGAATATGTAAAAGTTTAGAAATAATTATGAAGGAGCCAACGGATATGAAAAGGATGGACTGGGAATTTAATTTAAAAAAAATCCAAGCAAAACTTACGGTCAATATGGCGAACATCATTTGGGCCACATTAAAGGCATGACGCCAATTGTGATAAGTGACATTGCGATAATTTTTTTTAACACTCAACAGCCACCGACACAAGACCTCGTAGTCAATGTGAAAGCGTTCGACGAAATCCAAATCCAAAAACATGCGCAAACATGCCTGAGAAAATACAATTTATTTAGTATGCTATTGTTAATTAAAAATTAAGAGACATTTTTGGTATATTTTACCTTCAAGGTGTCATCATCTTCGAAATGTATGTCATCAAAGCGAAAATCATGTAAACGGAAATGAGCAGCGGAAGGTACCCTTAAACGCTGAAAGGAACAAATGAACAAGTAAATAAATAAATTAATTTTTTATATAGGAAAATAAACTAGAGAACCCCTAACGCTGTACAATGGTACTATTTTTTAACTTTCGTATTTAAAATGAAAATATGCAAAATAAAAGAAGAGATGTGTCTTAGGACACCCGGTTAGAGCAATGCTGCTTAGTTATAATATTGTATCACATATTTCAGGTGTGAAATAACAATTCAATAAAATTATATTATATCATGATGTTAAATTATCTGCAAATATTTCAAAACGTTTGCATTTATTTCCCATTATTTTCTTTTCTAGTGGCGTATGATTAAATTAATGTATTCTTTGTGACTGGTGGCGGCTGTTAGCCGGCTTACAGCTGATCGGCTGTGTTCTCTGGTTTGTGCTCATGTGCAAAAACAAATTGAGCAATCGTTCTCATTTGAACGAAACAGAACAAAATTAAACAATTAGTTTCGTTTATTTTCGTACTATGTTGTTAAGTACAAAGAAATCAAAATAAAAATAAATTTATAACAGTAATAGTGTCGATTATTTTTGTTGCGAAAATGACGTCATAACTCTTGTATTGTGCAATAAATAGCATAGCTCTACAAACTTTTCACGAAAAATTAATTTCATGAAATTATGCGGTAAACAAACAGCACGTCTCATTTACGCAATTTTAAGCCAATGTCTTTCATAAAAGATTACTGGAAATCAAAAGTTTTTTGTACATTCAATTCATTGCCATATTGATTAGATGACTTTATTATTTATTTAAACAATAAAAAAAGTTTTTATTGCTTTACATGTGAAATATCTATTTTCCCAAACATTCTTTCTCATTAATCTTACAAGCTAAAGAAAATGTAATGAAAAGAGAAAAAGAGAACCATCAATGGGCATAAATCATCATGTCTCAATTACTTGTCCCAAGAGTTGAACAATTTAAATTGCTTCAACTGTCAGTTTTTCATTATTTTTTTTTTCATTTTATGTTCACTATTTATTTTGAACAAATTGAAACATAATGTGTTACAAACCCTCACAAAAAAATGGGTTAAAAAGTTACTGATGCTGGGAATAACTTGACCATGAAAGTTTGCTTGGCTGGGTGGTTGTTAGAAGAGAAAAACGTCTTGCAGAAAAATATAACGATTAAAATTATATTTTTTTGATGTAGTGATTTATGAGGTTAGAAAGAAAAACTTCAAATGTTTTTAAATAATAGGAAATTTATTTCAGATATATTTTTTTCACAGCAAAACTAAAATATAAAGATTAAAATTATATTTTTTTAATGTAGTGATTTATGAGGTTAGGAAGAAAAACTTTCAAATGTTTTTAAATTATAGCAAATTTATTTCAGATATTTTTTTTTCACAGCAAAACTAACATACCGTTACCATAGAAAGGCTCTATCTAACTCATTATTTTTTGAAATGGAGTTTTTTGTATACTTCGATACAAGAACATCTAGTTATCGAAAAAATTAAAAATCTCATTTACCGCAAAATAATGAGTTAGGGCCTTTCTATATTAAGGTAACGATATGTACATGTACACTACGAATCGAATTAAATGAGGGCTTTTACCAATCTTGAATAATTAAATCTTATTAACCAGATGTTGGGAAATTACAAACTTTTGGACTTTTAAACTCCATCTTCTTACTGATAATTTAGTGAAAATTGCAAATGGATTTTTTTCAACTAGCACCACCCCTATTTTGCGTTTCAATTCGAATTGACATTTTCTCCATTTCTTTGATATTCTGCGTTCCGTTTTATATTATTTCAATTTCTTCTTGGGTTGTAGGTACTCTGGCATTACGATATTAGATACGTTTTAATTTGTTAAATTGTTTTAATTGTTTAATTTGTTAATTAGTTAATTAAGCGACGGAGTGTCTTTCGATTTATGTTTTACCAGCTTTTACCAGCGGCTCCGCTCGCGTTCATTTCCTTAAAAAATGCACAAAAACCGATTTAAGACTGGTTGCACAAACTAACCCGAAACGAAAATTTCTCTAACTAGCCCAAAAATGTGCTTTTCGAAAAAAAAATCCGTGTCATAAATAAAAAAAAAATATCGGTTTCGAACCGGATAAAAAATATCCCATATTTGATGCTGGTAATGTAACTATAAATTAAAAAAAAAAGTTTTCTTATACATAATTGAAATTTATTTGCTGGTGGTTAAGCATTGCCTTTATACGAGGGCAGATCAATAAGCCTGTGACTTTTAAATGAAACGCAGTTTTTTTTTGCAAAACAAAAATTTATTTTTCAACATAATCTCCTTTTAACTCAATACACTTAGTCCAACGTTTTTCCAGTTTTTTAATCCTTTCCAAATTTGAAAATAGACAATAATTTCATCGTTGGAGCTAAATCCCTTTCCACCGAGCCATTTCTTAAGGTTTGGAAATAGGAAGTAGTCATTATGACCTTCTTCGGAGCAGGTTTAGACTGTTGCTTGGTCTCCGGAGTACACATAGAAAAAATTATTCCCAAAAAAATTTTAAACAAATATTTGTTTGAAATCAAATTTAATTTCAGTAAATATTCTGTACTGTTCCACTAAATTAATTTGTACCAAAAAACTGTGCAGAGAAGAAACAGGCCACGACGTTTGTCGGCTACTTTTCGGCATTTACATGTATACAACACGATCAATCAAAATAAACAACACAACTGCACAATAGCACGTTGTTCCTATCAACAAGCAAGTAAACACCAAAATAACACACTGAAATAACATTTTCTCTCAGCCGAACTATGATTAATTTAAATTTTTACAAAATTTTTATCAGAATTTACAAAATTCTTTGTAGGACCGCATTCAAATAAAATATTTACTGATTCAACGAATTTGGTTACTGAAAATTAAATTTAGTTTTTTCTGTGAAGTAATATATACATGTTTCATCCACAGTTACAAAACGCAAACGAAAAAACTCATTCGGATTGCGGTTAAACAACTCCAAACAATCCTTTGAAGTTGTCACACGTTCACGTTTATGGTCAGTTGAGAGCAAACACGGCACCCATCATGCAGATAACTTTCTTAAACCCAGCTGATCATTTAAAATCTAAAACACACTGCCATATGAAATGTCTATTTCATCAACAATCTCACCCACTTTTATTCTTCGATTGGCCAACACCATATCGTGGATTTTTTCAACATTTTTGGGTGTACTGACCTCAATTAGCCGTCCAGAACGTTCAGTGTCATTTGTACTTGTGCGACCACAACGAAAGTCAGTAAACCACTTTTTTACCATTGAAATCGATGGCGCAGAGTACCCATAGTATTTATCGAGCTTTTCCTTGCTTTGATTTATGGATTTTTTTTCACAAAAAATAATGTTTAATGAGTACACGAAATTCACTTTTTTCCTTTTTCTTCTCAAAGGCAAAGTAGTCTGTTATCAACTGCTGCCAAACACAAATGTAAATAGGAGTCAACTGACAGTTGCTTCTTGACAGGAGCAGCTGCTTTGCCAAATCATCAGTAGACTTCAACCAGCAAATAAATTTTAATTAAAATAAACTTATGACAATTTGTCAAATAATAAATTTCTTAGAAATAGTTTTCTTTTTATCAAAAAAAAAAAAAAAAAAAAAAAAAAAACTCACAATTGAAATTAAATTCCTTATTTAAGTGATTGAGGTAGTTTAGACGAGAACAATTTTTAAGCGGCACAATTTTTGTTCTTTTCCAAATTACACGAGACTAATTCATCTGGCACAAAATGTATTCGTATACACAGCTGTGTGTGTGTTAGTGTTTTTAGTATTCATTTAACATTTGCTATTTTTTAATTTGTGTGTGTATTGGTTTTATGCTGCTAATGCGGGGTTGAAGCTGGTTGAAAAGTTATGCCAACCGCAAAACCACTCTCTTTGCCTCTCTCACCTACAAACTGGCATGTTATGCCAGCACAATTATGCCCGTGTAAATCAGCGCATTAGCAGTATATATCCAGCATTAGGCTGAGTTTACATCTGGCATTTCTTGTGTGTCATTTGCCCAAAAAAGCGTAACCAACTAATAACTAAAGCTGGATTCACCCATTGTTTCCGAACAAAATTTTTGTCCAGACAAAATTTTTTTTACTGAGAGTTTTCTGCAGCACGATTCATCCATTTCGAACATTTTGTCTGGAAAATCAAAGCTACCATATGAAATACGTGTGTAAACGATGCGTATTAATTTTATAAGTGGCAGCACAGCGGCAAATGATTACAATTCGCTGTGTATTTTTAATTAATTAATGCAATTCATTCGTTCAGCTCCACATGTTTATATGTTTATATGTTTTATTTTCCAATTTTCTTTTATTTCTATTGTAATTAACACAAGTATACTCTGTGTTTTTATTATTCATATAACATGACGTGGCAGCTCAGTTTAACTTTGGCTGAAAAAATAAAATACTTGGCAGCTCAGTTCGATTTTGTCCGGACAAAATATAAAATTAAACCAATTCAAACTGAGAGTTGTTCGTAAAAAATATTTTCTCTCTCTCAAGAAGAGAGAATTCAAACTACATATAAAAAAAATTTTGTCCGGACAAAAATTTTCTTCGGAAACAATGGATGAATCCAGCTTAAGGTACCAACAGACGACATGTTTTTCACATTGTATGTGCCAGAATTTACATATATAAACGAAAATATGTCGTGTGTTACCTTTAAAACATTGCTTGTGTAAAAAACATGACAAAAACATAAGACATTATTTGAAATAGAGCGTGCTCTATTTTCTTATGTTAAACATACAGCTCCAAATGTCTATGTTATGCGAACAAATTCGTCGGCGGTTGATTATGTGCACTCTCATTAGCCGTCTGAATGAAGTATTTTGCAAGACAAATTAATTATATATTTTTTTTTTTTAATTTAACGTTGTCGTTTTATTAAAATAAGTCCAAAAATGTATAGATTTTTAGATACAACCTCAACGTCTTGTTTAAAAAAGAAAAAATTAAAAAAGGAAATTTGCGTCGCCAGTACTACAGCGACGGAACCAAAAATATTTCGACGACTGCAAGCCATTTATAAAACAAACTACATACGTGGATATTTATGTACTGAAAAAGAAGAAGTGATACTACATGTACGTTTGTGACCAAAAATTATAAACCTTATGTAAATTAACCAATATTGATAAGCATAAAGAAAAACATACGAGTGGAAAACTTAAAAAACACATGTAAAAAACATGTCGTCTGTTGGTACCTTTAATGAAAAACTGTTTGATTCAGACATGTATTTATTGATTTAAACAGTTTGCAATCCTGCTGGATTCTTAAAATTGTCTATTAGTTATGTATGAAACTATTTAACTTAATAAACACATGTTTGAATCTAAAAGCTTTTCATTAGTAATTAATTAGTGGTTACGCTTTTTTTACGCTTGTGTGGCACATGGCACACAGATGGAAACCCGGCCTTACTTTAAAACGTCAGGATAAGCAAATTTCCAAAAACACAGTAAATAAAAAATAAAACAAATTGAAATTATAATGCTGGTACTTAATAATTCAACAATTATTTGCACTAAAAATTTCATTACCGGAGCCAATTTAATTAATTCACGTTTAAAATTATGAGTCCCAAGGTACTCATAATGTATTTAATTGAAAAATTTATATACAATACATTTTGCTACCTTACACTCCTTTATATTGTTCTTTAATGTATAAGAGCTAAAAGAATGAAATCTTTTTACACAAACAATACATTTTAAATACTTTTAAATTTAATAATTTTCTCTGAACGACCGACATCTGCTACAATTGCTTGTGATTATTAAACATAAATATAAATGCAAATCTTAAGTCTCTGAACTTTTGTTGGTCGTGTTCTATACACAAGCAAAGATAAACTAGAAAATTATGTTAATTAAGGGACTCTAGCAAAAGCAAACAAAAAATTTATTCCTGTTTGTGTTCTCTAGCGATTTGTTTTTTGTATTAAGAAAAAAAATAAAATAAACTTACCCTTAAACGATGAGCCTCATCAATGGTAGCCGAAGCATGATAACTTAAAACTTCCAATGTAACACTTTGTTTGGCCATGGCCACAATAGCCTTTTCATACATGTGGGTATTGTGTATGCCCATGCCGCAAAAAATGGCAAAAGCTTCTACGAAATTTTCATCATTCTTGGTAAAGGTCTAAGGAAGATAGATAAACATTTTTTGTTGCATAAATTACACAAATAGAGAGCAAAGAAACAAACAAAAAAAAAAAAAAAGAACTTACCAAGTTATCAAATTTATTTATTAATTGTATGACTCCAATAATTTGACCCAATGAGTTTTTTATGGCCATGCATAAAATGGATTTGTGTTGGAAACTGTTGTTTTCATCAACACTGGGGTCGAAACGATCATCGTCATAAGCATTTGGTATATTAACAGTCTGCAAAATGTAAAACGATTATTTTATTATTATTTTTTTTCTGAATAATTCCTTCTTTCTTACGCACCTCTCCCGTTGTTGCCACATAACCCGTTATGCCCACATTTATGGGAAACCTTGATTCGAATGGGCTCGTACGATTAGTCGACTCTTCTTCACTCAAATCGTTAGCTTCGAAATCAAATACTCGCGAAAAGCTGCCCTTGGAAGCTTCATGCACCAACAGTATTTGGACTCTTTGGCATTGTATTAGACTCTGCATGTGTGTCAGTATGCGAAACACCATATGCTCTATGGTACTTTGCTCTTCGAAGATCATGCGTGCCAAATCGAGCAACACCTGATTGCGTTTGATTTCCAACTGTGATTTCTCATACAGTTGGGCATTGCGCAGACCAATACCACAGAATTGTAAATAGGAAGCAAAAACCTTGAGGATATAAAAATTAAAAAAAAAGGAAAATGATAAAAAAAAGGACAGGCAAGGTTGTTTAACTTGTTTAAGAAAGATTGAAAAAAAAATATGTATGTATTAGTGTCCTGCACAAGAGTATTTATAAGACTTTTCAAGACATGAGAGATTTTTTCCAATGCTTTACTACAGCGAAATATTCTAAAAGAATCGCTAAACAACACTGTTGGCAAGCCAAACCACCGAAAAAAAGTACTTGCCAACAGTGTTGCTTAGCGATTCTTTTAGAATATTTCGCTGTAGTAAAGCATTTGAAAAAATCTCTCATGTCTTGAAAGGTCGTATAAATAGTCTTGTGCAGGACACTAGTATGTATATAGTTCGTTCATAGTAAAGAACAATTAAAACATTAGGAAAATTTTGCAATTAGAAGTTGATTGTTTGCGGTTTTCATAAGAAAATGTTTACAAAAAAGCTCATATAATTTTTAATCCAACTCTACTAATTAATTTCATTTACTATAGAAAATACAACGAGAAAGTTTTATAGATAATCTATCTGCCTGTTTTTTTTAATTAAAAAAAATCATTTGAGAATTTGAGAATTTATATGTATTTAAAACAAAACCAAATTTTCTTAATTTATTGTTGTTTTCAATAATTTCTAAAGATTTCCGGAACAAGCGCGACTATTCAGAAGGTAGTTTTGTAATATCGCTCCATAACCGCCAAAACGGCTCAAGCGACATAATTTTCGAACTTAAATTTTTGACCAAAATTGATTATTTGCGATCGTAAATAGTCGATTTTCGCCCAAAAAAAAAACGAAGTCCTAAAAATGTGTCACTTAAGCTGTTTTAGCGGTTATGGCTCGATATCTAATCTTTGTTTAATTATAACTTTTAAGAAGTTACTTTTCTCCTAAAAGGTGCTGTTTTGGGAATTAATGCTCTAAAGGTAAAATTTTTTAAAGGAAATGAATTAAAATAAATATTTTTTATTTGAGAAGTATTACATTACTTTTTTAAAAAGTATCACAGCCTTATTTATAAAAATTAAAAAGGCTTTATAAAGGATTTTTAATAAAAATTTTGTATGAAAATTTGTTTTAAAAAACCCTTTATAAAGACTTTTTAAGTTTTATAAATAAGGCTGTCAGTGTTTTATTAAGTTCTATTTTCAAATGTACTTCTCCAATACGTACTTTTTTATGACGTACTTTCAGTAAAATAGTTTTTTGAAAAAAGTTTTTAAGAGGTACTTTTGTGAAAGGAGCTTTGGCGAAACATAATTTCAAAACAATAAATTAAAAATAAATTAATTTGAAAATAAATAATTTATTTTTTAGAATAAAAATTTTGAAATGTACACCCATAGAAAAACAGCTTAAAATAAATAAAAATCATATTGAATTAATAAGAAAGTCTAGTTATGTTGAAATTTCTTATTTCAATATGGAAAAATATTAATTTACAGTATTAATTTATAAATTTTATTTATTTTTAAGTATCTCAACATAGATTTTCTATTATATTGCGAATTATTGAATTAATGTGACGCGTTTTTATTTATAAGTAGCAGCTTTTCCCTGAGTGTACTTTTTTTAAATGTTTTCATTAAAAGATAGTTCACTGGAAGGTAAGATCCACTTTTCCAAAAGGTACTTCTCAGAAAGTCCATTATTAGAAAGTACTTTTTGGAAGTTATTTATTTATTTATTTATTACAAATTGTACAAAGTAAATTTAGTAGAATATAGTTGCACAAGTATGGACGAAGTAACTAGACCATATGTCCAAGATGTTATTAACAGAATTATAAAAAGTTTTTGTGACTGACTATACACGACCTATGCGTTCACATAGGAAGAAACTTTCTGGTTTTGGAAGTTAGTTTCTTAAAAAGTAATTTAATTTCCAAAGGTAATTTTTTCAAAAGGTATTCTTTTCAGAAGGTACTTTTTCAAAAGGTTACTATTTTCAAAAGGTACTATTTTCGAAAGGAACATTTTTGAATTTTTTCAATAGCTACTTTTTTCAAAAGGTACTTTTTCAAAAGGTACATTTTTGAACTTTTATTCAAAAGGTAGTTTTTTGAAAACGTACTTTTTTCGAAAGGTACTTTTTCCAAAAGGTACTTTTTTTGAAAAAAATTTTAAAAAGGGGCTCAATTTAAAGTATCTCTTTTTAAAGTATATTTATCAAAAGGTATTTTAAAAGATCTTTTTTTAAAAGGTCGTTTTTCAAAAATTATTTTCAAAAGGTACTTTTTACACAACTATTTTTTAAAAACCACTTTTAAAAAAGACTTTTTTAAAAATGCCCGTTTTGAAAGCTCTTTTCCATACAACACTTTTTTAAAACCCACGTTTTTAAAAACTAATTTTTTAAGTTCCGTACCTGATTAGAATGTACTTCTTTAAGAATTAAATAGAAGAATTAAGTTTCTTGAGAAGTATTTTTTCAAATGCTATTTTTTCAAAAAGGTACATTATTAAAATAAAGTGTTTTTTTAATTCTTTAAAAGGTACTTTTTAGGAATTAGTTTTTTAAAAGATACATTTGTGAGAGGTTTATTTTTTAAAAGATACTTTTTTGAAATTGTACTTTTTTAAGCTAATTCTTAAGAAAGTAATTTATCAAAATTTAATTTTTTTAAAAGAAACATTTTTTATAAATATGTACTTCTTTAAAAGTTACTGTTCCACAAAAAGTACTTTCATTAAAGGTGGTTTTCTTAAAATCATTTTTTCTGAAGGTCTAGTTTCAATAATTACTTTTTTTAAAGCCTCTTTGTAAAAAAAAATTTTACTTTTTTAAGTTATTATTTAAAACATTATTTTTTATGAGGTAATTTTCTTAAAAAGAAATTCTTTCAAAACGTACCTTACTTTCCTTACTTTTAATCGTTAGATTTTTAAAGGGTAATTTTTTTGTAAGGGTATTTTTTCAAAAGGTACTTTTTTTAAGGGTAAAAGTATTTTTTTAAGGTACTTTTTTTAAAATGTGCTTTTTTGAAAATGTACTTTTTTGAAAAGGTACTTTTTTTAATGTAATTTTTTGAAAATTTACTCTTTGCAAAAGATACTTTTTTGGAAAGGATACTTTTTTGAAAAGCAATTTTTGGAAAATATACTTTTTTGAAAAGTACTTTTTGAAAAAGATACTGTTTTGAAAAGTACTTTTTGGAAAAGATACTTTTTTTGAGAAGTACTTTTTAGAAAGGTACCTTTCTAAAAAGTGGTCTTTCCTTAAACGGTTGTTTTTTAAAAAGTCATTTTAAGTACTTTTTATAGTTTCAAAAAATACTTGGTTAAAAAGCAATATGTAATTTTTTTTAATAATTATTTTGTTAAATAATCTTTTTTCATCCGACTGCGCGACGCAAAGAAGGGTATTGTGTTTATCAACCTATGTATGTATGTATGTTCCTTTGCTGCACTACCGAACACGTTTGCCTATTTTGATAATGCATACGTCAATCCTTTTGTCTTAGTTCTGAGAGTTTCACTAAGGATATGACAGTAGTCGAAATTCAATATGGCGGCCAGAATACGAAAAAAAATAAATAAAAAGTGCGCGAACTATATAAAACTTGGTATAATTTCACAGGTACTTGAAAGTCATCTTTAGGTTTCTTTTATGATTTTTCATTTGGAATGACCATATAGAATCTTTAACGGTTCAAAGTTGGTCGCAGTCGGAGTTTTTGATTTCTTAAAATTTACTTGCTATTTTATTTCATTAAACTGCAATTTTTAAGAAGCTCTTTTAATAATTAGTTTGAAAAAAATGTCTTTTTAGAATTCTCTTTTTGTTTGGAAGCCAAAATAATTTACCTTATTATTTAAAAATTATTTATCTTGAAAAATATAATATCATAAAAAAATTCTTTAGTTTCTTTACCTTTTCATCAGTTTCGGAGAAATGCTCTCCGTTTAATTTATTAATGACTTGCGCCACTCCAATGACATCACCCGACGAATCCTTAATTGGCATACATAGTAATGCTTTGGTGCGATAACCGGTCAATGTATCGATTTCACAATTAAAACGGTCATCCTGTGGAAAGTAAAGAAATACAAGCAGAAAAAAATATAAAAAATAAAACCAACAATTAGTACGAATATATAAAAATAGTCGTGCTGTTGAGCAAATAGAAATTTAATAATTCAAGGCGAACGACAGGAAATTTAATTCTTGCCTTTCTTTTTGAGTAGTTTAAGTAAAATTCTTATTTAGTTAATTTTTTTTAAGAAGGAGATTACTTTTTTTAAATAAAAATAACTCTTTAACAAAGTGTAAGCTGACATAACAAAAACTTTATTAGGAAATAGTTTATTGAAAGAGTTCAGTTAATTTTTAGGATACCGTACACTAAATGTGAAAAGGAGCTCCATTGTTTTCGCTACGATGTATGTCTGTCTGTCTGTCTGTCTGTTTGTCTGGTTGTCTGTAACAGGCTATTTTCTCGAAAACCGTAAGAGCTATGGACCTGAAATTTGCACAGAATGTGTAAAACTTTGATAGTTAAAAATTAAATGGTGTTATAAAGCGAACACCGAAATGCGCTGAAGTCTGAAATAAAAAATATAAAAATTAAAGGGTATTACATATATCAGTTAATGGAAGTTTGAATATGTAATTTTGACAGCTTGCTGTATCATGGAAACCGAAAGAGGCAAACTCTTGAAGTTATCAAAAACGCTAAAGCTAAAAAAAAACATTAAAAAAACGACAAAATGAAAAAATGCCAAAAAACCCAAAAAAAAATGCCTAAATGAAAAAAACGCCAAATTAAAAAATTATTGCTTAAACTTAAAAAAATCGCTAAAACTAAAATAAATCGACAAAAGCCGAAAAAATCACCAAAACGAAAAGAAACGCCAAAGCTAAAAAAAGCCAAAAATCGAAAAAGCCAAAAAATCGAAAAAACTAAAAACCTAAAAAATTGCCAATTTGAAAAAACGCCAAAACAAAAATATTGCAAAAACTAAAATAATTCGCCAAAAAAAAAATGACGAAAACAAAAAGAAACGACAAAGCTTAAAGAAACGACAAAGCTTAAAAAAACGCCAAAGCTAAAAAACGCCAAAAATCGAAAAAAGAAAAAAAAACGAAAAAAATCCCAAAACCGAAAATAAGCTCTAAAACTAGGAAAAAGCGCGATAACTAAATAAAATCGCCAAAAACCGAAAAAAATCGATTAAACTAAAATAAATCGACAAAAACCGAAAAAATCTCCAAGGCGAAAACAAAAGCTAAAACTAAAAAACAGCTGAAAAAATCGCCAAAAAATGAAAAAAAATCGCCAAAATGAAAAAAGCGCCAAAAACAAAAAATATCCCTAAAACTAACATAATTAGCCAGAAACCGAAAAAACGCTAAAATGAAAAGAAATGCCAAGAATCGAAAGAACGCCAAAACCCAAAAAAAATCTCAAAACTGAAAAAACCGTCACAAACCTAAAAAAAATTTCCCGGCTACTTAATATTTTTTTTTTTTTTAAATTCTACATCAGGTAAGATATTTAATTATATAGGCACCTTTTGTGTGCGAATAAAATTCGCACTTTGCTGAATTTTTAAAATTTGCCATCGCCCATGACGATATAAAAACATTTGGCACCACAACTAACCAGCTTCGTGCTAAATTCTCATCTTTTTAGACAAGCGAGAACCTATTGTTAAAAGAAGGTATTCTCAATTCAACTAGAGCTTCCCAGGTAGGAGTTCCCAGCCACGTCCAACTTAACATTCATGTAAAAGTATATGTAGCAATATAAAATAATAGCTTAAGTACCTTTATTATGCTCCAGTTGGAATTTGCAGTGGTTAAAATGCTACATATGGAAAGAAAGGATCACATGAAAGTTAGATCCTTTTAATTGCTTAGCGGTAGCGTAAAATCATCAAAAAAAAACTGCTTTGAATAAGTTGACTTAAGATATTATTCCATACTTCCACAGATATAATGAGGTAAGTTTAAACAACGTCGTTTGCTATAGCTTCTAAAATATCCTGTAAGTTTGTATCAAAAAAATAATTCTACATATTCATACACTATCATATACTACACTGCAAACAAATTGATACTTTCATTAATTAAAAATTACTAACAAATGTATATTTACAACTTCTAGGGGAGTTATTTAAAGAAAATTATTTTTGTTCAGCCTGTTCATAGTCGTATAATTTAGTCACTGCATTTTATCTATCAATAATGTGTGATAAAATTCTCATTTGGTTCATATTAATATTTATTTAAATACTTAAGGTCACATTTTAAAATAAAACTTACTAAACTTTCAATCAAAAAAATTAAGAATTGCAAGTAACAATCAATTTCCTCTAATGATATAAAGGGTGTCCCAACAAGAACGCAAGATTTAAATTCGGCGCCATTCGACGTGTCATTGTTTGACATTTGAACAATTGTTATTGTTTGCTAGTAGAAGGTACGAGGTTAGTAAAAATGGAGCGCTACACGAATGAACAACGCATTCTCATTGTGAAATTGTTTTACCAAAATGGTGAAAGTTTTGCGGCTACAGTTCGCAAATTTGCCATCAATTTGGGGTCACAATAATGCTCCAAAAGAGTCAACTGTAAAGAGATTAATGGATAAATTTGCCGAAACTGGGTCTGTTAGTGATGTAAAGACAACAACGCGCCTTCGGCCAACCAGGTCGATCGACCGAAAATATCGCAGCTGTACGTGATGATGTCGCTCAAACGCCGCGGCGGCCATCTGCCAAATTTGTTGTTCCACACATAACCTCATTTTGTCTACTTTACGATATAATAAAGTTTCACGATTTTTTTTTTAAATATCTGTGTTTTATTTAAAATTTAAATCTTGCGTTCTTATTGGGACACCCTTTATAATGGGTGCCCCTGTGGCTTAGTGGTAACGATGCTAGCTTCTCAGTCCGGATGTCGTGGGTTCGATTGCCACCATAGACCCTGGGTGTTTTTCGCAGACAAGCTAATCGCTTTGCGAATTGTGTTTGTGTTTTCTTTAAAAAAAAATGTATACAAAATTATCTTGTCATCTTTCCAAGCTTTGAGCTCAATAAATTGAAAGCTCAAACAAATACTTGCTGCAACAAAAAGTCTTTACTAAATGGAAATGATAACCATTTGCAGTATTTAGAATTACAGAATTTAAATCTTATTGTCTTCCTTGAAAGTTCTTTGTTTGCTAAATTCATTTTAAGATATGAAACTAACTGCCTTTTCAAATTTAAAAACCTATTGTATTTCTTTTCACAAAAAAAAAATACTCCTCTAAACAAAAATAAATATTTGCAATAGATCTTTCAATCTCAATATTTTGTGAAAAAAGATGCCGAATGTTTGCAAAATAAATAAAAAGACACTTTAATTCATCTGCTTAAAACAAATATATGTACCATATGAACATATTTATTTATCAATTTATTTTATATTTGATTTATAATAAAAAAAATTTGTCTCTGCGGCCATTAAAAACAATTTGCTTGTGATGCTTTTATTCTATTGATGCAGGGTTTTATGTTCTTATTTCTGTACATACGTATTTAAATGATGATGATCAAGTAGTAAAGAAATTTTATTTATTTAAGCTTTTTAAATACTCTATTCCAAATAAGCAAACATTAATATTTGTTTTGAAAATATTTAACCCTTTTCGAAATAAATATACTATTGCTTCTGCATTGCAAAGATTTTTGCTCCACGGTGCATACACATATACATATATACAGTGAAACTTCGTTATAACGAATTCCAAGGGTGTCGTTATAGCCATTGATTCGCTATAAATATAATCAGCAAAGCCTTGATACAACGAAATTTGAAGAAATACGAAAAAAAAATTCGTTATAACTTCATCATTTGGCTATACATAATTTTATTCTTACTTCGTTGTAGAGGCTTTTGTACAAGTACTTTGTTGTATAGAGGCTTTACAAAAGCGCTTGTAAATATTTACATCAAGACTTCGCTGTTTTTGTAACGGGACTTTACCATTTAGGGTTTCTGATTTCGTTATATTGAGGCATTTGAAGGAATATTTCGCTATATAGAGGCTTTTTTGCTCAGAATTAGTTCGTTATAGCTATAGTGTATTTTTGTATGAAAAACTTTGCAATAAAGAGGTTTTCTCAAGGAGCTCAATAAATCATACGTTATATTGAGTTTTTCATTATAACAAAGTTCGTTGTAACGAAGTTTCACTGTATGTCCAAAAATTGAGCCAAAAATAACTACGAGTATTCTATTTTACAGAGAACACAAGATTTTTTGCTTAATTTTTCATTAAGCGGTCCCCATCCATTATACAATATTATTGCATATGTTGTTGTATATATTATTGTCGCTTTGACCTACACTATGCAATTAATTGCACAATATTTTCACAGCAAATATTGCCCAATTTTCCTGCCAGTGAAAAAGTAAACAACATTTAACAATGTTGCCACCATATTCCACAATTGTCTTGATTGTTGTACAATAAAAATCAAAAGCGTGTTGAGATTTGCCAATATATTGTGTCACCTCCGAATATGACATACACATTGGCGATATTATTATACAATACAAAAAATTGCACAATTATATTGCAAGTGGGTGGTGGGCCACCTTATATCTGATAAACCATATTACAGTTTTGAGACCTTTTGCAATATTTGTTTTTTGGGTATTATCTAATTTTTTCTTTACTTCATTTAGCTCAAAGCCCAGTATTGCAAATATATATCTAAATACTATTCAGCAGTATCATTAATTTTCTTACAAAATTTTTAGAATTTTTTAGGTTCTTTTGTTTTAGCATTAACCAGCTATTTCTGGCTTTTTATTCAAAGCCGTTTTATCTGCTAACACTGACAATACCTATTAGAAAAGCATGAAGGAAATATTTTTTGCACTGAATCTGTCATCTCTATTTACTTTTTACTTTTTTATTTCATTTTATTTTATTATATTTCTTATTCTTAACTTAATTTTGACTTACCTGATATGCATCTGGTATATTGACCGGTTCACCACTTTCCGCCACATGGCCAGCTATGCCAGTTCCCCAGGCAATTTGTACTTCATCTTGCTGTTCCATCTCTTCGACAGTGCTGCGGGGGCAAACATCAAAAAGCTTGGAGACCAGGCATCTAAAAGTATAAAGCATTAAAATTAAGAAATGATCTTATATTTTCAATTTTTTTTAAAGCTTTAGGGAAACAAAATATCGTAATTTCTTATTAGAGCTATGCTCTTTTTTATTTAACGCGTAAGCAAAACATGTCGCTTTTCGAAAAATTTTCTTGGACTACTATGCTTGGAGTTTTTTAATTCTCAATAATTTATTGGGAGTTATTTTTTATAATAATTGAGGTTTTGTAAGTATTTTTTTATATTTTAATTGTGGTTGATGTCTATTTATAAGTTGCTTAGTTTACACTATGCAAGTCTTATTGCTAAGCTGATTACTTTTAAGAGAGAGAGAGAGAGAGACGAGGGGAACAGAAATGTTTCTTTTCCCCTCGTCTCTCTTTCCTAAAAAGCTAATCCGCTTAGCAGTAATACTTGCATAGTGTAAATTAGGACTTAAGGCGGGATCACACGATTGGCACAATGTACCCATTTTCGTCGGCTCACCGCAATAAAGTCATAGGTAATAAGCCAAGATGACATTATTTCTTAATTAATTCTTGAATAAGTCTATATGGCTTTATTACCAATGCAGTGTGGTACAGTTATGTAATTATATTTCAATTAGTTGAGAAATAAGGCAAATTTACCTTGTTACTTTTGAATTTATTTCAGTGGGCCGACGAAAATTGGTACATTGTGCCAATCGTGTGATCCCAGCTTTAAGCAGCAATTAAGACATGCTTAACAAATCGAACTATTTTAAATTCGTTTTAGAAAACTTAAAAAAAATTTGTAACACAAAATTAAAAATTAAGGAATCTTCTCGTATTTTGTGCTTGTCAAAGAATTTTTTAAGATATCTCAGATTTTCTTACAACTCAGATTCGAAAATGTGATTTGCTCTTTTTTGCCTCTCAAATAGTTCCTTTACTAAAAATATATTACAATATAATGTAAATAAATATTTATGTGTATGTATGTATGTGTGCATTAGAGCGGCTCACTTTATTTGCAGATAAAGAAAAATATTTTTTTTCTGACTCTCAAATTAGAGAAGAAATATTATTTATCAAATATTTTTTTTCCATACAAGTATTACAATACATCATCGACTTAAGCAACCAGCGATTAGTGCAACACCACGTTTAGCGCAACGGGTAATAATTTCACGCTTTTTGGGGTTCCTTATACCAAAGGTGAAAATACACCCTATTGTTTTCGCTACGGTGTCCGTTCTTCTATCTGTTTGTCTCTCACAGGCAGTTTTCTCTATAACCATAAGAGCTGCGTACCTAAAGTTCTCAGAAAATATGTAAAACTTTAATCGCTACAATAACAAATATATGGCAGTTAAGGATTAAAGGATGTTCTACAGCGAGCAACGAAAAGTATTAAAATTCTAATGCAATATACAGACAATTATATATAGACACTTGAAATTTTCAAAGTTACACAGAAAAAAATTATTTGTTAATTAAGTTAATTGTATTTACTTTTTTGTTATATCAATTAAATAATTAATTGATTTTGAACCTACAACGATTTTTGTAATTACAATTAACGAAATTGTAAGTTAAAGGAAAATCTGAAAAATATTTTCAATTAAATATATCAACAAATATTTTGTTGAAATTGATTTATTTTTTCAACATTAATTTTTTTACATTTCAAAGTTATTTCAATTAAAGTTATTGTTATATTAACAATGCGAATTGTTGAGTTTTTGTACAAATTTTGATTATCATAATTGTTATATTTATTAACAATGTTTCTCATACACAATCACAATCCTTGAAACGATTTTTTGCTTGTATGCGAAAAACACTAAATGTCTTTGGGCGGAGTTGAACCGGCAACCTCAAAACTAATAAACCAACTTAATTACCTCTCAGCTAGAGAGCGACACTTTATTAGATACGCAAATAATGAATGCACACAAAATATGATTTCTGGTTTCTTCTACATGTGCGCACTCCGTTATGATATAATTTAACAAATAATTTTGTTAAGTAAATTAATTGAATACAAAAATTAAAATTTGTTATATCAACAATGATCATTGTTAATTTTTAAATTAAATATTAACAATTTGTTTTGTTGGTTACATTTCGATGATATTTTTTTCTGTGATTAGTGTATTTTTATGCAGACTACATCAATTAACACTGATATTAAAAAAAAATTAAAATGAAAGGGTTTTCTATCAGTTAATGTAATTTTGAATATGGATCACGGAAACCGAAGGAGGCTAACTCTTAAAATTTGCAAAAACGTAAAATCAAAAAAAAAAATAAAAAAAAACCCAAAAAACATCGCCAAAAACCCAAAAAAATCGCCGAAATTTAAAAAAGCGTCAAGATTAAAAAATCGTTAAAACTAAAATAAGTCGCCAAAAACCGAAAAAATCTCCAAAACAAAAAGAAAAGCCATAACTAAAAAAAAACAACTGAAAAATCCGCCAAAAAAAAACAAACAGAAATCGCCAAAATGAAAAAAAGAGCCAAAGCTAAAAGATCGCTAAAACTAAAATAAATCAATTAAAACCGCAAAAATCGCTAAGATTAAAATAAATCGTCAAAAACCGAGAAAAATATCCGAAACGAAAACAAAAGTCATAACAAAGAAAAAGTTGCAGTGTACTTCATGTTTTTTTTATACATCTACATTTTTTGTTTGTTTTATTTATTCAGAATATATATTGAACACTTTAAATAAACAAACAGTTCTTGTATCTTAAGTATAAGTATACTCTGTCCCATATTCGAGCTCTCTAGTAACTATTACATTATTTGTATTTTTTACATTAAATATTAGCTTTTTTACAATGTATACAATTGCAATTTCATATAATTCTATCATGATGTAAAGAAAAAAGAACTAATAAAAAGTTAACTACAATAACAAAAGTAAAATTGTTAGTTAAGAGGTAAAAAAGAGGTTTGGAAACATGTTTTTATATTTTTATACATTTACATTAGTTAAGTTATTTGTTTATATACGCTAAGGTTGGTATGGTATTACATATCATTTTCAAAAAATAATGAAATAGGGCTTTTCTATATTAATGTAACTATATGTATGTCGTGTCCGTACGGAACCCTTTGTGTGCGAGTCAAAGTCGCACTTTATTGAATTTATTTGAAGTTATACACAACTTGAAAAGAATTTTTAAATAATATAACTCCGTTTATATGTTATTTTGAATGAAAATTCGAGAGAAAAAATGCCTGAATGTACTAAAACAATTCGGGTATTTCAATATACATATGTAATTGTTTTTACTTTTGTTTTTTCTTTCAAATAAAAGTTTTGACACCTTGGTACTTTTGACAACCGTTTTAACCCACAAATGTGTTTATGGAATCGTCATAAATCATAAATATCTGTGGCAAAAAGGAAAAAGTGCTTAAATCGAGATAAGCTGATGGAGGCACCATTAGTGCCTCCGTAATCTGCATATTCGAAAGTATCCGTGGTCAAAATCTCAAAATTTTTGTTGACTTTTCAGTAAGATATAGCACTATGACTCTCGAATAATTTTCTGATAATCGACTTGAATGTTTAAAAGTTCCCTTCTGCAAAACAGTAAAATATGACTTAAGCACTTTTTCCGTATTGTCACAATTATACATACAACCTGTAAGTGGTAATAATAACTTTCTTTATCGTGAGCTCCCCTAATGTGCACATAAACATTTGTATGCTTATATATTATATAAAATTACTTTGGGAAATGTTATAAAATAAACAATTGCTGCACGTTATATGTAACAGGTAATATACAGCATCATTGCCAAAAGAAGAGAGCCAAAATAGAAGGAAGCACCGCACAAATGTCACAGCCAACAAACAGTTTCGTTAAACTAAAAAACCATTGATTGCATTATGTAAATTTTCTTAAAATTTCCTTAATGCCACTAAACGAGATTTACACCAGATTTGCAGAAATCTAAAATAAAACTACTTCTATAATAAATATTCAAATGAGGCTAAAAGGAAAATAAGAAATGAGCAAAGAAAACTTCTTAAGCCAGCAATTGTTGCAAACTTAACTTAAAAGTATTATAAAGAAGTAAATAAAACGTTAAAGATTTGGAGGAAAACACACAAACAAGAAAGAAAATGAATGAATGAATTACTTAGGCTTAAAAAAGCAAATTTATGTATTTGAAAATGTTGTTAGAGCATGATGCAGCAAGGATTAGAAGATATATTTTGAAACCAAAAAATACAGAAAAATAATAGAAATATTATAATAAATTATTTAGTTAATGAAAAATCATTAACTAAGGGCTAATAAATCAGTGCAAGTTAATCTCCATTTTTGGTTTAAAATGTGTTTAAACTAGCAAACCTATAAATCAATACAGTATTTGAACCACCTGTAAACGCATAAAATTGAGCGTTTAAACTACCAATACAGGCCATATGGTTTTTTTTACTTACAGACCATATGTTTAGCATTGAAAGAGCTTTCAACTTTTTTCGATTTGTTTTCTTAGACTCTAGTATTCTTTTATACTATTCCACTTCGCCTAGCATACACATAATTCCTTTCTTGGTACAATTTGGCGATATATATTTGAAATATTCTTAACTTTTTTGTCTTTTTGGTTGTGCAAAGAATTGATAGCCTGCTGTAAAACAGCGGTTTTTTGACATTTATTCTAGTGCTGCCACAATATTATTTTTTTAACTACACCTAAAGTATGGTTCACTGATTTACTCCTGTTTTGTTTAAAATACAAATAAATTTGAGTTTAGTTTAACTAAACCAGCGTTTAAACTATGACTGATTTATTAGGCCTAAGGGTACTACAAATATTTGATGAAATAACTAGTTAAGGAAATATTTCAAATGTTCCATAACAGACATTTTTATAACAGTAGAGGACAAAATAGCAAAATAATCAGACTCGACTGCAAGGGCCTCAAAATTTCGATTTTCGAAAATAAGGGTAAATCATATATGTATAAGACTTCTTATAGCGAGAATCAGTAACTACCGAAATAGACCTATTTTTAATGAAAATATTAGCTATAGCCACTATTTTCTTAATTGGCAAGGCTGAGGTCAAGAAATTAAAACCTGTTTTCTATGCCCTAATAAATCTTAATTACACTGAAAACGGAGTTCTGCGACCAATGTCCAGAAAAACCCGATTTTGAGATTTTTCAAAACTTTTTGGGAATTATGGGATTTGCATTGGAAAAATTATTTGCGATTGCAATTTGGTGGAAGAGGGAAATATTTCGAGAAAAATAATTTCACGATAGAGGTAATTAAATTTAAAAAATTCTGTACTCCCCTATTGTGAACATTTTTTGCTCGAAACATTTCATTTAATTTTTCAATTCGCCCACTGTAAGATGTTCATATTAGGTTTCGAGCCCGGTATTCATTAGTCATTAAATAACAACACCACGCATTTTTCTGATGTAAATTAGTGTCCCTTTGCGTCAGTTATTGTAGGAAAGTTCAAGTGATAAAGGCATAGTCATCGGTCATCCTAATGTAAGATCAGAGCGCCCTCCTTCGTTGTGTAGCAGAATTATCGGCGTTGTGAAATAACCGATAAAATGGGTTCAAAAGAAATTAATACCTCTCATTTAATACCAGAGGTGCTGCAACACTGCATTATTTAAAAAAAACATGCAAAAAGCAGAGTTGTAAAAGAATGAAGCTCTATCACTATCCCTTTCCCAAAGGAGGCAACACCTAGTAATACAGGGTGGCGCAGAATGAACTATGTGGTTTGAATTCTTTATTACTTTTTTAATTTTTCTTCTTTCTTTGTTTTTTTTCCAGCATTTTGTGAAGAAGACTTGGGAAAAGAAAATGGATATCACTTACAGGATATCATTTTTCAAAGCTAATTGCAAAAAATTCCCCAATAATATACTGTATTAAAAAAAAAGTTATAATAATCGCATAAATAAAAAAGTTATAAGCCATTTAAACCATATACTCGTAGATCATTCTGCGCTACCCTCTAGTAGTACGCATTTATTGCCTGAGTGTTACTTCTCTTTAAAAAAAATGCTGTACATTCCTTCTCTTTTACTATTCATTGCCTTTTCCCACTGGGTATACATATGTATGTATCTTACCAGTGTCACATTTATAATATTTTAATTTTCATATTTTGGCAAAGGCTCAATTAAATTATGAGCTGCATTCGCCCAAGAATAAATGAACCTTGATTTTCTTTCATATGAAATTTTTTAAATTCACTAGAAAAAAAAACAATTTTAAAATTTGCTAACTCATATTTGAAACTGCATTGAGATTGGAAAATATCTTGCTCTATTTCAACATATCTTTCTTTTTTTAAATTAATGATAAAGTGTCAAGGTCATTCAAGTGATTAATTAGTAGATGCTGCAATTTGAAATAGCAATACACACACCCCAACACACACACACACCTATGTAAGCCAATACTGCCCACAGAGAGAAAACCGAGAGAAATGTATGTATAAGCGTATGTGTATTCATTTGTATAAAAAGCCGATTGATGTTCGGCACCCTGGCGCTTCTCTGGCAGTGTGCACACTTCTACCGATATTCGGTAGATTCTACCGAATATGTTTGTAAATTTAACAATCTACCAATTCTACCGAACAAGGCCTGAAATCTACCGAATATTGTTATTTAGTAATTTAACTCAATATATGTATGTGTAAATTGCCTATTTTGCCACATGGCAGTGCGGCCGCAGAGCGGTCATTTTCTATCATGAAAATCATTAAAACAGAACAAAGAAATCAGTTAAAAACTGAAACTATAAGTAACCTAATATTTGCCAAAGAATTGTGCCTTGTGGATGAAATATTTATTCCTACCAATGATTTAATAATTTTTGCACAAAAGTTTAAATTCATAAATGGATCTTACATACATATAATCGTTGTAGTTACAAGTTATTTTAGTAGCTTTATAAAACCTATGTACAAAAACTGAATTCCCGTTATTTATGTATATTATTTTATATATGCATAGCATATCTATATAAAGGGTAAGGGCAAATAACTGGGGATGACACTTTTTTTATTGGAAATGCTTCATTGTTTATGGGAGTTTAATTTCCAATCACATGTGAAGTTTTAAATGAGCTTTTGGAACCTGTTTAGTTTGATACTCCTTGCACTTACCCTTTATATATACATAAGTACATATATTTTATTATTTTTTATTGTCCCGTTTATACGCACTTTTTATTTGCAAATAAAACTGGAAAGCGTTGTCGTATAATTTTTTTATTGTAAGTTAATAAGTCACGAAAGCTATTTGCGATTAGCGCACTATTTGCAAATAAAGTGTAAAATGTTGCCAATTATTTTTGTTTTGTAAGAAATTTAATACAAATTTTACAATGTGTGGCAATATCATGCACAGATAGTAATGTATTCTATCTACGTATAAACGGTGAGTTCAGTATTTGCAAATAGTTTTATTTGCAAGTAAGATTTGCGTATAAACGAGGTATATGTTTCTTTGAATTGTTATTTTTTATGTTTCTCTGAATAAAAAAAATTTTCTACCGAATTTCATTCAAATCTACCGATTTTTTTTTTGTCGATTCTACCGAATTAAAAAAAAAATTAAGTGTGCACACTGTTCTCTGGGCAGCCTGGATGTAAGCTAAAACACTCGCACTCAACCACACAAATAAACCAACATTCAATAACATGAACATGTTAAATGGCGAACAAAGAAGAATAAGAAAATGCACACACGACCGCTCAAATGAAGCTAATGTTTTTGAGCATATGTATGAGTGTGTGTATATGTACTTATTGGTAAAATTAATGCGCCTGAATATATGCTTCATGCATTCATTGTCTCATACATACATATGTACATATGTATGTGTTTATTACAAAAATTAAAAGAGAAAAACTATCGATACCCAGCGGGAACTAGAAGGAGTAGGGATGCCTTCTAGAAGGCCTCTGTACGCCTTCTTTTGGATGTAGAAGGCCTGCTCGCTCCATTCCATACTCATATCTTTTTTACACGCGTTGTCATTGTCAAGCGAGTGTGGAATGTGTATCGTATATTTTATGCGAAAGAGTCCTTTAATAAGGCCTTCACTAAGAAAGTCTTCTGAGTTTTACCGCTGGGTAACTAACATTAGGACCATTTATTGTTGGTGCTGAAAACATGAGCAAATCGAGAAACTGACAAAATAAAAGGAACATGGAACGTGCTAAAAATGTCTATGCACTTGCTTGTTTTTGCTGAGTTGGCTCTTTTTATGATTAAAATTCTGAAAAACATTTCCCTCGGGTTAAGGCGAGTAAGAAAAAACAGCAAAAAATGCAAGTTATTGAATATGTGCAATTGCCAACAAACGGTTTAATAAACCTGCATAGTTACACACCCACACAAACATGCGAAAACGTACGTGTATCGCTCCTTTATTGCAATAGGGGCATAACTAAAAAAATTTGGATTTTTAAAAGTTTAAGTTTTAAGTTTTTAATTTCAATTAAGAATTTAATTGATTCAATTAAATTTTTAATTGTGTTAAATAATTTGAGTGGAAAAACTTAATTAATTAATTAATTAATTTTTTTAATGATATTACAAATATTTTAATACATAATAACTCAAAAACTAGTTTTATGAGATATATTTATGTTGCAATAAAGGAGCAATACATATGTATGTGTTGCATGTACATATTTGGCTCAAGCACATAAGCTGGAGAATAAAACTTGTAGTTATAAGAATTATTAACCCGTCTTAAAAAGGAAGAAGCTAATAATATTTAAAAAGCTTACGAGTAAAATACTAAATATAGAAGCAAATGTTAAATTGAACCATTTTAAATGTCACGTATCACATACATACATACATACATATTTAGTTGTATGTAATTGGAAGAGTGAACATTGCCCATAATTTTAAAAATAACTCCGTAAATTTTGAATTTATTTTAACAAAATGTTTGCTTGAATAAAAAAAGCAAGGAAACCATCGCATACATAATGTGTTAATTAATAAACAGGAAGGATTAATAAATTTAAGTTGAACTTTCGATTTTTTTTAATTTTTAATCGAAATGGGCGTTTGTTGATACTTTTTTTTGTTAAAGAAAATTACTTATAATGAATATTAAATTATTTAAGAAATTTATTATTCGACATATTGTCATAAGTATATTTATTAATTTTAAATTTATTTGCTGGTGGTTCAGCTTTGTCTATATACATTTCATTGTTGCTGTAACAAATCATCAGTAGACTTCAACCACACATTTTGAATAGTCACAAACCTCTTATCTTATTTGAGAATTCACAAATAATAATATTTTTGAAAATCACAAAAGAAAAATAAGGCTTAGAAATGTATACAAAACCCAGCAAATAATTTATGTTCGATATGAATCCATTTTATTTTTCTACACTTTCATGCAATTAGAAATCCATTGGATAACAATAAAAGTATTTATAAGGCAAAATGAATAACAAAAATTAAAAATTTGAAAAACCCCCGAATATATCTAGAGAAGATGCGATATCTTCTAAACGGCTGGACCGATGGCTAAGAACCCTCTCGATCAAGTCGCCTTTCAAACAGAAAAAACTAAATCAAAATCGGTTAAGCCGTTTGGTATGTACATGGACACGGACAGACACACACTACAAACTTATAACACCCCTTTTTTTTAGTCGGGGGGTTAAAAATAAAAACCAAGTTTAACATTTAAAAAATTTATTATTCGACATATTGTCATAAGTATATTTATTAATTTGAAATTCAAAATGTGTGGTTGAAGTCTACTCATGATTTGTTACAGCAACAATGAAATGCATATAGACAACGCAGCAAATAAATTTCAAATTAATATTAAATTACCTTTTGAAAACCACGAAGACCAAACTGCAAGTAAATTCTTTCATATAAAAACTTTTTTGAAACGTTAACATACGAGTACATATGAGGAGTGGGTTGGAGTCTATTTCCCCACTGCATAAAAACCTCTTCAAAAAAAAAACTTTGAAAATCGTTTTACAAATCAAAACTTTATGTGTGTGGGGGAGGGAAAAGAAAATGTTCCCAGTTTTCGAAAAAAAAAAAATATTGGGACCAAACTGCAAGCACACCCTTCCAAATAAAAAAATATTTTAAAAATCGGTTCACAAGAGAGAGTTATGCATGGGGAAGAAAATGTCCCCCACCGATTTAAAAAAAAAAAATAATAATAATATGGGACCCACCTGTAGAGAAACATTTTCAAACACTAAAATAACTTTGCAAATCGTTTTACAAATGACGGAGTTATACATAAGGGGAAAAAATTTCCTCCTCCGATTTTCGAAAAAAATATTATGTAGACAAAGTTTTTCAAAAAAAAAAAAAAAATAAATAAATGGAAAATCGGTTGACAAATCAAAGTTATGCATGATTTTCTGGGGACCCAGCAGCGAACGAACCCTTTCAAACGCAAAAAGAATTTTGCAAATCGATTCACAAATGACAGAGTTATGCATAAGGGAAGCGAATTTTCCCACCAAATTTAAAAAAAAAATAAGGCACCAAACCGCAGGCAAACCCTTCCAGACAAAAAAAAAATTATTTTGAAAATCGGTTTATAAATGACACAGTTATGTGTGTACGAAAATAAAATAGAAACAAAAATTAATGCAATTACGATAAATTTTAGTACACATTTTTTGAGAATTCTGCAGGCGGGTCGTGGCGGGCACAAAAGTATGTATATGCATATGGGCTTAAAGAAGACACTTTCATCTTTCTCAGGATGGTTTCCATTTTTGATCCCATTTGATCTTCAAAAGTTATACACTACTAAACTTCAAATTTTACGAAAATATGCGGGTTTAAAATTTATTATACTAGATATACCAAACGGACGACACACTCGTCCGTATTCTAGAAACAAAATGTAAATAATTTAAGATTCAAAGAAAATGTATCTAAACGTCATAAAAAATTCATTAAAACACATCCACACACAAACTTACATACATATGCAAGCATAATTAAATAATACATGAAATTAAAAAAACAAACAAAATCCCTTCAAACAACCTAATTCAATTTATTCAACTCTCTTCCTTTAAGTATCATGGCTTTGATAAGAGAAAAATAAGAGAAAAACAATTGTGAGGTCAAGAGAAATACTACAAACACACAACACACTCATGCTTTTTTTCTCTTTTTACTTGTAAGCTAATAAATGCGTGTGTAATATGTGTGCAAGTAGTAGTAGCAACTTTAAACGCTTATAGCTCCCAAAATACTAAACCGATTTCAATAAAATATAGATTCTGCACATCTGTATAAAAAATCCTTTAAAACCATATAAATCTTTTTAAAATCGGTACGGTGGTACCAGCGTAAAAGGGATTACCAAAAACATGTTCGCCTATTAATTATATAGATAGATAGCACCCAAAATACAAATTATACAGGGTCTGCACGTACCTAAACATAACAGAAAAGACCGCAGTCCGTTATCGATAATAGTTTTCGAAGAAACATAATTTATTTCAGATAAAATATAACAATTTTTTTTTTTTTTGATCAACATAAATTTATAAGTCCTTATTCAGAAAAAATAACTAGGTTTACAAAACTTTTAACAAACAAATTTCCATACAAACTCTGTTTTGTAAACCAAAATTATTTTTTCTGAATACGGCAGTTAGTCTTTAGCAGCATGCCACGCCCACTACTGCAAATATTTTGATCTGATTTTTTGGCTATCTTAGTTTTGATATATTTCCTCTCTGATTATGTAAAAATTTCAAGAATCTGTTTCAAGAAAAATTTTGGCCAATGAAAATTGATTCTGAATCACCGTGCGGCAGCAGCAGCATCATCACTTGCGGCTTTATGTATAAGCAAAAAATGGCATGAAGTTAGCATAAGTGACGAAATTGAATTGGGTGTTAAAGAGTTCCTCTAAACAATTTGACATTAAAAATGGCAGCAATACGTAGTTTTAACCCAATACTAAGTCCTAGCTTGATTTTTAATGCGAAGTTTCAGGGCAAAACTCTTTAAGATCATGTTCAATTTTGCCACTTATGCTAACTTCTTGCCAGTTTTTGCTTGTACATATGGTCGTTGATATTTAAGTATTAATACATATTTGAGTGGAGCGGACCTTCAAATATTTCCAATTTATAAACATAAAATTACTCTTTTAAAATGTACGAGTACTCATATCACATAAAAGTTTAAGAATGAATCAATTTATTTCTTTATATCAATTTCAGAATGTTTTTTTTTTTTTTTTTTTTTTTTTTGTTAAATAATATGAAATAATTGTATATTGGCAATACTATATTTGCTCATTGTCGCCAACAAAAATAGAAATTTAGTTTAATTGGACTACAACAACAAACTCAGCAGGGACAACAACCTGCCGTCATGTTGCCTTGCTGTCGTCAAAAATAATCATTCTCATATAAACATGTGTATTCTGTCCTTGACATATTGAAGTCGGTATCTTGCTGTGCTGAGCAGTGTTACCAGAAATTCTAGGGAGAAATCTGCAAAATTTAACTATTTATGTTAAAAAAGATGTGCAAAATCTGCATTTTATTTTTAAAATCTTCAAAAAAATCTTCAAAGCAAGTTTTATTACAACTTTATATATATTATATGCAAAAAATGTAAAATGTGTAAAATTTTTCATAAAAACTATATTTATGATTTTTACAATAACGAATCAAACAACAAATGATTTTGTGTATACAAATGTAAAGCCGAGTTTACATTTGTGTGACAAGTGCCCAAAAAGCGTAACCACTAATTACTAATGAAAAACTGTTTGATTCAGACACGTATTTATCCGCTGAAGCCGGTATTATTTGAGTGACCTGCATCACTAGAACTTTTCCCACAACAACTAACAACTGATACAAAGCACACTAATGCACATCAGAAAAATGAGTGGTGTTGTTATTTTAATAATGACAGTCGGAGATCGGGCTCGAACCCAGGACCTTCGGTTTTGTAGTCAACGTGCTAATTAGTTCAGCCAACGCCTCCAAGTGATAATAGAACTTCTTACAAATATATTCACGAAGAAAGACATTACGAGTAAAAAAGAACGAAATTATTAATTAACCTATTTGAAACAGCATAACAAGCGAACTAATACGCTCAAAGAAGCTGCGTTATTTATTTTTTTTATATCACATACAAATATTGTCACATTAAAAACAATATTTCAATTCATTTGACACTAATGTCAATCGTGAATAGTGAAATTTGCTTAGACACTACAATAAATAATGCCCTTGCTGGGCAGATAAACAAGTGCTGGTGCAAGCTAAAAAAACAGTTTTAAAGTTCTCATAAAATCAAGAGCAATAAAAAGAGAGAACAATTTAATAATGTACATAATGAAGATTAAGCTAGCAAACAGTTTGTGCTCAGCTCTAGTATAATAATTAATTTTTAAAGATACATCCTACGTTTAAAGGCCTGCTTAAAATTTTTTTAAATCAATTACTTATCTCTTATTTAACAGCTAAAGAATGACTTACAGAAGATTTCGACACTTTCGCATAAAATATAAAATACACATTCAACATTCCCTTTTATAAGAAGGCAGAAGAAAAGGATTAAAATTTTTTGTTTTTTTTACCAAAGCAAGAGCAAAATTCATATTTTGAAGGCCTTCTATGTATAGTCTCTGGTGAAAGAAATGAGATCAGAAGGCCTACCCGGCAATGACAACTTGTGTAAAAAATACATGACTATGGAGCATAAAGGCACCCTTACTTCTTCTTTTTCCTGCTGGGTATTTATGAATTAAAATAATTATTTGTGTTACATACACATACACATACACATACACATAAATATATACATATGTATACATATTTGAATAAAAGTCATTGTTTATAATCGACTACAAGTTTGTTTTGAGTGATTTATAAAATTTTGGATTATTTTAAAGTTTTGTCTGTATAAATTTGAACTTTGGTTCTGGCAACACTGATTTGTAGATGAACTTATGTATAAAATTTCATTTAAATTTTTTTCTTGTTTTTCAGCTCTTTCCTGATTTCTATGAAAAACATTTTCATAAAAATAAATTAATGGTTTTGAAATGCTTTTGATAAATTTATTTTGTGTTATTAAAATATAGATACATACATATATGAATAGTGTGTGTATGTATTATAATGATGTCCTTACATTTATATGTACATATGTACATACATGTATGTACATATGTATGAAATCAATGCTGAGAGCGGTTGTATATTATTATAATTTCTAAAGTTCCATGAAGCAAAAAAGTTTTTTTTTTATTGGTAAAATTTTTAAAAGTTTGAGGGACATAATAAATAAGAATAAATCAATTCAAGGCCATTCATCTAAAATTCTGCATAATTTTGAGGATTTTATTAAAGCAGATTTGTGAAAAAAAGGAACAAATAATAAAAAAAAATAAATTTTGAACAATATTGCAGGAATATTTCGTTTTTTTTTCAGCTTATAAAAAAAATCTTAACAAGCAAATGTAACTCTTTAAAATATACAAATGGAGGGATGCACACGGTAGATATAAAGGTCATATTGTCATAATATTTAAAATTATTTTAATTTAATTTTTTTTGCTTTTGTTTTATTTTGTTTCTTTCAAACAAATATTTTAAAGCATTATGACACTATGACATTTATGATTAGCATTTGAATCCTCCAAATATATATGTACATGGGTAAATTTGAAATTGGATAACATATTTTGTCTGTTGAAGTAAAATTGAAAAGTATAGTAAAATCTAGATACACAGAAAAAAATTTTGTTGCGTTAAACACGTTGCTAAAATAACCAAAAATCAATTAAAAATTTTATTGAGTCAATTACCCCCTTATGCAAAAAATATTTTACTTTAGCTTTAAAGTTCATAGTAGTTGATAAGCACTTTAAGGCTAACATAGCTTTGTTAAAAAATCATATGCAAAAGACATGTGATTTAATAATAAATACTGGTAACACCACCTTGTTCAACAACCACTTCACAGCTTATGATATACAAAATTGAATACAATTTCATTCGGGTATTCAAATATTTTTTTATTTTATTAAATAAATTTTTATTATCTTGAAGTAAAGCAACCTAATTTAAAAAATATGAGCTTCTTCATAGTAGGAAAACAGATAAACACAACCATGAAGTAAAAGTAAAAAAATTTGGAAAATTATCACAATTTGTTTTATTGGAATGAAACGAGTATTTGAATATCCAGCTTTTTTCGATTTGTTTAGATTGTATGTATGTACATCACTAAAACATTTTTGTATAATTGTATTTATTTTAATATTTTTTTTATGGATTTTGCTATGTATTTCGAATCAGTTGGATAATTTGGTGATGTTTCCCATTGCATGACAGAAATAATAAATTTAAAATAAGAGCAGGCACTTCTAGCTTCATTTTCAGATGTAACATGAATCAGTATGTGCTATATTAGTAAAAATATTTGAGGTACAAAATACACATTTTGGAAATATCAACTTAAAGTATTATTAACAAACGTGGGTGCCTACTTTAGAATTTTTATACAATAATTTTTTTAGAATACAACTTTGCTTAACATTGCTTTAAGTTTTTTTGCATAAGACCCTTAAACTTTTAATTAAATTAAGTTTTTAAAGAAAAGTTTAATTGAATCAATTACGTCTTAATTGATTTTTGTTTTTATTTCTTCAGTTAAACGTGTATATCGCAGGAAACTTTTTTTCTGTGTACTGGAAATAACCAAAACCCAATCTTTGTTCAGTTATCCGATTTTTTTCTCTAAAACGTAGTTCGGATTAGTGAAATTTGTTACAGTTAAGCGTACTGCTTAAAATCGAACATGTCTAGCCACTTGCATTGACAATATAATAGAAAAATACAATAAAGTGCGTAAGAGCGAAAAGGACAAATACATTTTGCCATTAAATTTTTTTAACTGACAAAACATGCACAATATTTTTACCATTAACGGGCATGTTCTGCATTCCACGCAAAATTAAAAGAAGTGGAATTGCCTTAGCATTGTTGTTATAATTACATATTTCCAAGAACAATTTTATGGCAATTCCACTCGTTTTAATTTCACGTGGAATGCACAACATTAGAATAGATAACTGCACAAAATGTTTCTATTTTCTTTGACCACAAGGTTGAAAGTTTAAAATTCAATGTTAAAGTAATCAAAAATAATTGCGGAACTACACAACACAAATAATAAAGAAAATCAAGCAATGTTAAACTTAATAATATGGTTATTTTATCATTTACTTACTTTTTAAGACCATCACTGCCACCGCCACAACGTCCTTGCACCAAAAACAATGAACCACGATCAGCATTTAATAATATTGAAACATTTTGTAGAATTTTATGACATAAAGTGCGAACTTCCAACTCGTTGCAGATGTCCTTTACCTAAATGCAAAAAAAAAAAAATTAAAAGAAAAAGCAACAGCAGTCCAATTAAGCCCGACAGCCAGTCCCACATATTTTCACAGCCACCAAAAGCGTTGAAAAGGGTTACAAAGAGCACGGCCAAGATATATTATTGTAGTGGCCATAACAATGAATGGCCAACGAAGGAACGAACGAACGAACAGTACAACAAAAGGCAACAAAGTATTGAGACAGCATTTGCAATTTTGCAATTTAATGAACAAGAACAACACCAACATCAAGAGCAGCAGCACCAGCAGCAGCGAAAGTTTTAACGTTTTGCAGTAATGAAGTTGTTAAAGTTGCAGAGTGTCAAAAAGAAAAGAGAAAATAATAATATACACTTAAATTAGTTAAATTATTATTATTGTTGTTATTATTATTATTATTGTTGCTGTTGTTTGAGGTTTTTTTTTTTTTTTTTTTTTTAAAGTTCACAATCTTTTTTTATTATTTCTTTAATTAATGGTTATTGCTGCAGGAACATCTCGTTTTAAATTGAAATAATTTTTTGTTGAAAATAAAGAAAAATAAGAGACAAATTTCTGGGAAGATGTTCATGACATTATTAGGAACGTATGAGTTATAATTAAATGCTGTCAAAAGTAACAATTATAAACAAAGTGATTAAAGAACAAAAAGGGAAACAAATTTAGGGCAATCGATTCGACTTAAGGATGCAGGCGAAGAGTGAGTTTTTTTTTTAAATAACTTTTAATAATCAGAACCAATTTATTGGAAGACAAATTATTTTACAAAAACCGTTTAACCAGTTTGATAATTTAAAACCGGTTTTATAAAAAAAGTCGTTTTATCGATCACCCTATAAAAATGCACAACTTAAGTAAGTAACTTGCGTCAGTTTTAATTTAAATTATAAGTTAGTAAATGTGCACAAAAAGCTTGTTATAAGCAAAACTTTTAAGTTTTTAAGTTACCCAAAGTTTAAAGTTTAAGGTTATGAAGTTAATTTACTTTGAAAATTAAACTTTTTAATCCTCTTAAAAAAGAAGGAGGGGAGGGTTGTAATTTGTAATTTTTGTTACTTTATATAGCCGTTAATTATAAATAAAAAAATCTAATAATTAATTATGTATAGATAAAAAAAATTTTTAAAAGCATAACTGTCACTTAGTCTCACTGTCACAAAAAAAAAATAGGAAGTGACCACGCCCGCTAAAATTAAATTATATTATAGATTCCAACGAAACTTTTTACACATTCTAGGTTCCCTTAATCATAAAATTTGTTTTTTTAATTCAACAGTTTTTATAAGACCTGACGACCGTTTTTAGCACTTATGTCTATCAAATTTCATGTTTAAAAAAGTGGGTGGCACCACGCCCTGGTAATTTTATATTACAGTTTATGTATTTCTACAGTACACGCCCATTCCAGTTTATATTATTCGATTAATTTCTGTATTTCTATACAAGTGATTGCTGTGACATTGTTTTGACTAATTTGTGTTTTTTTAGTGGCATCATATCATACCATATGCATTTCTACAAAACTCTGCACAAATATTACATGCCGACAACACGAGCAATAATCTTGGCAATTATTGCCGTGGCAACTGTCAAATTCGATTGCCGACACAAGATATTAGCGTGGGGACTGTATGAATATGTGTTCAAATATTTATATATTCAGCAACAACTGTTAAAAAACATTGTTGAGCAATAATCTCTTAACACATGCTGTCAAATACAAATTATATTGAAATTTTTTCAACGTAAAAGTAGAAAACAAAAGTTTTAACTTCATAGAACCAATAAAAGTTCAATTTACGGCGCTTTTCACAATGTACGATTAAAAGCTAACAGGGACTTTAACGGAAAGTTTCGTATTAAGAACTTGCAGTTAAAGTTCAAGTTAACTCTTAATCATACATTGTGAAAAGGGACGTTAATATTAGAAAAGGATAAAATTATTGACAATTTAAGTATTTATGTAAATAACAAGCAAATATATTTGAATATACGTGTTCACCACCTCCAAATACATTGTTGAACGCAAGCAATCTGACGTCATAATTCTGCCGGCGTTATTGCTTGTGTTAAGACACATCAAATTGCTGGTGTGGTCGTAGTGTTAAGCAGAGTACACACTCTATGTAGAAGATGAGTGACAGTTTTGTTAAAATTTTGGATTGATCGAGATTGGATACACTAATTTCGTCAGTCAACAGTTAACCACAGAAATATTTGCGGTTGACCAACAGTGAGTGGACATATTGGTTTTTGAGTTATTAATGTATATTAGAGATAGGCGCGTATCGTGCTTTTTTTCGTGACATGAACAGGCATGACTCAACACGAAGTGTTCGTGACAGAAAATATAATTTCGTACGTGGTCGAGTCGTATTGTGTTCACACGAAAAAGCATGAAAAATGTTTTAATTAATTTAAATTTTCCGAGTTTCAATAACTACCATACCAATAATATTTCGCGCATGTTGTTTAGCATCTTGTTGGGAGAGTTTTTTGCGTGCGTGTTTCGAACGTGTTGGACATCATGGTATTCGTGTTCGGGTCGTGTTGGAAAAATTCGACAAAAGCCCATATCTAATACAGAGTAAAATAATCTGAACAACATTTAAGGTAGACTTGGGTCATTCATTAGTTCATTTTTGACACAAACTTATAATCAAACCGATTTAAATTACATGGGTTTGATGATATATGGTCGAAATTTTAAATTCAATGGAGAGATTATTTTCTTAATTTTTAAGTAAAATTATAATTTTTTTTAGACGTTTCTCCATTAGTCTATACTTTAAGTTGCTGTTCGATGCTGTGCCGTTCTGCTTCTATATTTTAGTACTTTTTTTTTATAGTAACCAGTGTTTTTCATACGAGATTTCCAGGGAAAAATTACCCAGTATCGCGCACATTTTCCGGGAAAGAAATCACGTGAACTCGATTTTTTATTATTTTGTTATGGAAACTTTACTTTGTATGTAGCAAAATAGCTAAAATTATACAACTAAGCTCGAGTTTACATCTGCCACACATGTGCTCTGAGATTTAGGGGCCTTTATTTACCAAAAGCGGAACGCGACATTCAGAATTTAATTCTACAACAATTCATAAAAATAAAAACAGAAATGAGCAAGGAAATACAAGAAAACTTACAAAATAATTACAGATTCTCTTTGGTAAAAAGAACAATTCTATTAATGCTTATTCTGTACTAAAGTCATATTTTCAAAGAAAGTTTTTTAAGGTTTTTTTTTTTGAGTTATATCAATGCATTTGGCTTTATTTGGTATTTATGCATTACTATTATATAAAGAACTGATATGGTATTATTATTATTATTTTTTTACCAATCGTCGGGTGGTTATTGGTTTGCCGCAGTAATAATGTATTTTAAGTATACCACCCGACGTATGTTTTTATAAAACGTTATTATTTAATCGATCTCATGAATTATAATTTGTTTTTTGTTGAAATAGCTTAAATTAAAAAATATTTTGTATTGTTGTACACTGGGCGGAAATTCCCGGAAATTACCGTGAAACCGAAAAGTCATTCCCGCTTTCCCGGGAAATGAAAAAAGTCCGGGAAAAGAAAAACTCTAGTAGTAACTTATCAGCTGTTTCTGACCAGAAGGGTAGCAGTTTTCCACTAAATTGTTGAGTTTTCCATCGTCCATTGTTAAATTTCAAACACCCTTATTCTATTTGGCGTCGGCAACATCGTCGTCAATTTTGAAACAACATCAATATAACACAATATCAATGCTAACTTTGTATTCCTTAACAGTGTTATGACGACGTTGCCTGTTTATCGATAAATACAATACACATATCCAATATTTGGGTCAGCTGATTCATTTTGTTTACTATATTTGGTAAAAGTGTTTTTGAATAAGCAAAAGCTTTGTAAATAAATTAAAATAATGTCACTAATGTTCGAAAACCAAATAAACGGGAGAATGCAACAACAAAAGTAACATAATATCCACTACTATAATACTTATATGTATGTACCGACGGTACATCGAATAAGTAAAAATAATTAATGTGATGATCGTAAAAGATAAGCAAGAATAGTTAAACATACGTAGGTAGAGTAAGATAACTTCGTGCTAACCTAAATAGAAAAATGAAAAAATGGAAAAACAGGGGAAATAAATAGTGATACTTACATATGTATTTACCAAAGGTAAATCAATAATTGTACACAACAATCATTTCTCACATTCCGTTTCATTAGAATTTACGTTAAATAGCTGATGTTAATAACAATCTCTACCCAAGTAGATAGACTAGGGTGCTGATGAAGTGCGTTGCTGCATAGAAAAATATCGGTATTTCCCCCAGCTTAAAAGTCTAATTTAATTTTTCTTCTCTTCTTTAGAAACTCACATTAATTAATAAAATATTTCATTCAATAAAAAGAATTGAAATTACTGAACTAAACCTGACTAAAAATTATTTCTGTTTAAAATGTTTTTCTTTCCTATTGGGACGATGAAAATAAAAAAATTTAATAGTGAAAATAAGATTTCTCAGACAAAAGTTATGCATTTGCCAGTTACCCAAGGAAAAGTAAGTAATAAGTTCCGTCATGTTTTTGGAAAATAATGAGTAATGTTAATCCTTTTAATATTTTCAAGTTATTTTCGGCTGAACAAAATATCATTTAGGCAAGTATTGGATAAAATATAGCCTAATTTTTGAAACAAAAGGGATCAGATCAACGTTTATTAAAGATTGGAGCTTCCTCCAAAGGAGCTCAGTGCTAATTGTTTATATATTCCGCCTCCAGTTGCTTCACACTCAGTACTGTTTGCAGCCTTTTTTTAATTTAAACCTCAAGTCCCCACTGTACCTTGAAATAATTGGGAACATTACCTCTGCGGAATCCTCTAGCAAAAGACGGACTTTTTTCAACTCTTCCACAAGCTTTTCAAATTGGTTGGGGTTAGTCATTTTAATTTCGTCCACTTTCGTTCATTTTTTTTAAGAAATTTTTTTAAATAAATACGTACATTTTTATATCTACTTTGGTATTTCTTATATTTCACTTTTTTAACATTTAAATTATTTTTCAAATTCGTTGAGGCATGCACACAACAGAACACGACATCAAAAACACTGACGACAAAATGAACGGCAACATCAACATCAATTTTTCTTACAGAATACTAAAAATTTGCTGACAGTCATCGATAAATGGCAATACTATCTACAAGAATACCGATTTGCCAAAAAAACATTAAAAACGTCGTCGTCTTATGTTGCCGACGCCAAATAGAATAAGGGTGAATATTATTTTATGTTTTTCTTTTAAAAATAAAATTTTTCAAATTCTAAAAGCGCAATCAAAATTTATTTCATAATATTTTTATTTAATTTATGCTGTCACTCACAATTACTTCACAATTTTTTGATTTTCACAGGTTGAACCGAAACAGAACAGAACGAAACAGAAAAACTAACGACTTGTATTAGATTTATATAAACAAAATAAAGTCAGCTGATTCGTAACAACACAGAAAGTAAAAACTAATTGTGCCTTTTGTCCGATATTACTAAAATAAATTTAGAAAAATTTATATTTACATATCCATATAATGTCGTAAAGCAGCTCTGGGGCATATGGTCTAGCCCATATTTTTGCAACACCATATTATGCAAATTTACTTTATATAATATGTATAATAAATAAATAAATAAATATCCATATAAACGCATATTGCGTATTAAAGGTTATGTAAATTTAAATTTTTTGTAAATTTGGTTTAACAAAATCGCAGTAGTTGTTTTTGAGTTATGACTACATAAGTGGAGAAATGTCTCAAAATATTGATAATTTTACTTAAAAATTATTTTAAAAAAAATTATCCATTATCTATATAGTGCTTATTCAAGCCTTTTTCTGCTGCTGACCTGTGTTATTAATCACCGCGTGTATGATTGATTTAACATATGAAAAATTCTTAAACACTCATCTTCTTTCAAACAAGATTAATTTTTAAATGTTTCTTGAAAAACGATTTTTGGTATTTGTAGGCGAAGTGTGCAGAGAGTCCACCGAGTAGAAAAAATTACAATTTCTGTTCTCGGTGGTTTTTTTCATCAAGTTTCTCTTTACGATTATTTGCAATTTTCTTGCATTGTTTTATTCTTGTTCGTCTGCGAAATTCTACGAGTTGCTTCTGCGAAGAGTTTGTATGAAAAACAAATTCACTTCCCTTCACTCAAGTGCTTTATACGAATATGCCTTTAAAATTTACTTGCTTCACCCTCCCTCCCTCCCCTTTTTACTAACAACAATTAATTTTCTCCGACAATACCTTACCAATTCAAATATTAACTCCTTTTCATCCAATTGCTTTAGTTCGTTACGCGACAAACGTTGCGGTCGATAATAATTGTGATGATAATGGTGCGTATGCGGCCCAATAGCCGTCGTCTGTTGATTATTATAATTATGATGATGATTGTTATGATGATATTGTGCACTGCTACCAATACTGTTAGTACCAAAACTGCCGCCACTACCACCAACAGCGCTACCACCAGCACCCACAACTCCCCCACAGCTACCAGTGGTACCACTTACACCACCATTGCTGGAACTTGTACTCGTATTGTTGGAACAATCATTTTGCGTTCCTATACTCAGGAAGGTTGGTGTGCCATCTATGGTATTGACGATGGGTTTCAGCAAACCGCCACGTTCAAACTCATGGGCAGATATTTTTCTGTAAGAGAGAAAAAAGAAATTATTCTCTTTGTTATTTAATATGATTAATGCTTTATTTGTTTTTAAAGTCTGGTTGAATAATTTAATTTCAAATACGAGATAAGATAAAATGTTCAACTAACGATAAAAGTGCAGAAATTGCTTTATGTTACAATTCTGCCTTAAAAAAAATAACATCTGTCACCCAGGTAAGGATAAAAATTAAACCAACAGCGAAACTATATAAACCGAACGCGTGAACCGATTTGATGATTCTTACTTCAATCGATTTGTCTTAATCCTGTGAGTATCACAAAACATATGACAGTAGTCAAAGCGATTTTAATGTTTTAAATAAATTCATTTCAAATGGAAAATTCCCTACCAAGAAACAAATAAATAATAACATATGATTTAAATTTCCCAAAATAGGAGGATAGTGTTACCATATGGTTATGATTATTATCACAACTATGTTGTGGCTGTTAAGGCCGGGGCACAATGAATCCGTCATACGTTAAACTTTGCCTTTTTCAACTGACAGCTAAATTGAAATACATGGTTTCTTATGAGGGCTGTTACATTCAGTACGTGCCCGCCAACGCAAAGTACAAAGACTGGCCAACTTTTAACTTTTTGCGTACGTTGAGTAGTTTGACAGATATTGGTTGGTTTTTTTGGTATGTTCTGAATTAGGTTTTTGTGTTTTCTGGCACCAAAAATAAAATCAAACAAAAGAAATAAACGAAATAAATAAAAAAAATTGAAGTTAATAAAAAAAAATGGAGAATCAACCTATTGAAGCTGTTCAAATGCTTCCGTCAAAAAAGTACTCATTGTGCCAACCTTCTCCATCATTGCGATAATGTCAGTTGAAAAAGGCGAAGTAAAGGGTGTCCCAACAAGAACGCAAGATTTAAATTTGAAATAAAACACAGATATTTAAAAAAAAATCGTGAAACTTTATTATATCGTAAAGTAGACAAAATGAGGTTATGTGTGGACAGATATTGGTAACACTATCCTCCTATTTTGGAACAACAAATCGGGCAGATGGCCGCCGCGGCTTTGCTGGCACACACGCGATCTTTTAATGAAATTTTCAATGGCCGTTTTGCATAAATGCTGCGGTATTTTATTAATGCAGCGTCCAATTTCCTCTTTTAAGGCCTGAGTCGTCGTCGGCTTATTCGCGAAAACCATCGACTTCAAAAAACCCCAAAGAAAAAAGTCTAATAGTGTTAAATCGCACGATCTAGGCGGCCAATTCTGGTCTCCAAAACGCGAAATAACGCGACCGGGAAATGACTCATGCAGCAATTGAATTGTTTCTCTGGCTGTATGACATGTGGCGCCGTCTTGTTGAAACCACATGCCCTCCACATTCATTTCTTCAATTCTAGGCACGAAAAAACTGGTTATCATTTCACGATACCGAACACCATTGACTGTTTGCGCTTGACCTGCGTTTGAGCGACATCATCACGTACAGCTGCGATATTTTCGGTCGATCGACCTGGTTGGTCGAAGGCGCGTTGTTGTCTTTACATCACTAACAGACCCAGTTTCGGCAAATTTATCCATTAATCTCTTTACAGTTGACTCTTTTGGAGCATTATTGTGACCCCAAATTGATCGCAAATTTGCGAACTGTAGCCGCAAAACTTTCACCATTTTGGTAAAACAATTTCACAATGAGAATGCGTTGTTCATTCGTGTAGCACTCCATTTTTACTAACCTCGTACCTTCTACTAGCAAACAATAACAATTGTTCAAATGTCAAACAATGACACTTCGAATGGCGCCAAATTTACTTATTTTACTTGTCTGCAGACATGTACGATGGCATACTTTGGGTTTTGCTATTACACTGTCTAACGCTGACGGCATACTTCAGTACACAGAAATTTTTGAAGCAAAAGCATGGCAATGAAGAGAAAAAAATTTTTCTTTTAATATATTATATCCATTATTTTTTAGTTTTTTGTTGTGGTACAGATCTTAATTTTTATTTATCACAATTTTGGCAAGCTTTTATATTACTCAATGAACTCTTCCCAGCAAATAACATTAGCAAAAGACATTTTTTTTCTCAAATTTCCGATATCCACTCAGCAGCGTCAACAAGCGAACTGAATTTTTATGTGAAAGTATGACGGACACGCTATTAGACAAGTATGTTGGTGTGCTACAGACATCAGGAAATCAAAAATTTTTGAAAACCAACATACATGTCTAACGTACTCGACAAACATGCTATTAGACAGTGAGATTTGGTATGCCATCGTACATGTCTGCAGATATGTAAGTATGCCTGTCTAATAGCCCTTTGACGGATTCATTGTGCCCCGGCCTTTATGTATGTAAAAAATAAATAAAGCAATAATTGTAAAAGAACGCCAATTAAGCACGATAAAATTTGTAGAAGGTTGTGGTATTTGCGCCAATAACGGGATCTTGGCTGAAGGGCTGCCACTGATTAACGATATTAATAAGCGCATTTGCTAGCAAAAATCTTGGAATACTTAAAAAATTCAATAAATTCACCAAGAAAATTTTTTAGTTTCAGCAGAATTTGCTTTAAAATATAAGAAGACTATGAATATGTTAAAGAAATTGCACTAAATCAAATCTACTGCCAAAAGCTTATTCATTTTTCTCTTATTTCTTACTTTTTTTTTTTTTGTGTGAAAGATTAAAACTTCTACTAAACAAGCATTAAAACTGTTGGTATAATTTTCTTTTATGTCCAAGTTTTTAAATAAAAGCATCAACATTTATTTAGATTAAATTTTATATATCTATTCGAACAATCTCTGCATGAACACACACACACACACATTAATATATTATTCCATCACAATTTGACAAGTTTTGCTATATTTGAGAGAAGAAAAAAACAAACAAAAAAAAAAGAAATATATTTCCTTATTTAAAAGACATAAGTAAAAAAAACACACGCCCCCAGGCAAAGTAAGACGGAAAAAACTAAACTAGAAAATAAATGCATAAAAAACTATCATTAGCACAACTGCCATTAAAAGAAACGAAAAAAGAAATTAACATTTCGATAACAAATGAGACCAAATATTTGTATATATGCATGTATTTCCTTTCTGTCGATAAAAATTTTTGTAATCATGTACTAACACAAGGCATCATAGTTACATATACATATGTATGTATGTACAACAAATAAGTATGTACAATGCAATAATAAACAAAAAACCCATAAACAATGACGGCTGACATTATCAGGCTGTAAGTCTATTGTAGGAAATGTCAAATATTTTATAAGACTGAATATTTGTATGGTGCCCGATATGGATACAAATAATAACATTTCTTCAGGCTTGTGCGCAAACACAAACAAAATTTGACAATTGGTTGCCCTGTAGGCCCAATTAAAGTAAGAGATATTTTCTACGATAATGTCCACAAAAAAACTCAATGATTTTCCTGCTAAGAAATCCTTTTTGAAGCAAGTAGTAGTTAAGAAAAATCAAAAAGCCCGACTGCAACCAACTTTGAACCGTTAAATATCCTAAACGGTCATTCGAAATGAAAAATCATACGAGAAACCTAAAGATGATTTTTAAATACCCGTCGAATGATACCCATTTTGATATAGTTCGTCAGCTTTTTATATTTTTCGTATTAACAAAATGGCGTCAGTTGGTCCCCATATTGAGTTTTGGCTACTATCATATCTTTAGTGACACTCCCAGGATTAAGACAAATCGATTATTGTAAGAATTATATAAATCAGTCCACGACTTCGGACACAGATACATACACACATTCATACATACATACATACATAAATACATACATACATACATACAGAGGCTGATAAACACAATACCCAATACCCTTCCTTGCGTCGCGCAGTCGGGTAAGAAGTATAGCGACAAGTTGGTGCAATGCACACAGGGACAAATGACAGAATTAGGACGACAAAAAGGGAATTTTTTATTTTGTTACAAGTAACCACTATTGCACTTAATATGTTCTATACGCCAGTACGCAATCAACCTATAAATATTTATTTTTTTTAACGCATCATATTAGTTTGTACGTGCGTGCAAAGTATTATTATCTGTTAAATGCGCTTATACCTGTCAATAGCATCTATAGCGTTTATTGTTGCTACCTACACTCGACATTTTTTTTGTAAATTTACAGTTTAAAGTTTTTTAAATATATTTTTAAGCATCAAGTATCTAATTTGATTTGCAGTTATTATTGAAACAACAATTATACGTAGCATACTATTTTTATTGTGAAATATATTGAAAAATTTATTTAAGCTAGAGATATAAAAAAAGTTCCAAACAGTTCCACGACTTTTCCTCATAAGTTAAAAATCACAACTACTAATAATTAGTATAAAAAAGTCAAGTAGTGGCCCACCCGTTTCCCCCTTCAATAAATAGAGCATATTTTCCTCAGGTAGTAAACCTAACTCCCGTGCAATAAGTTTTAAGCAAATTTTATAAATTTTTTAAAAATTGTACGCCATATTTGATCCGCCATTTTATATTTTTCAAAACTAACATAAGATTCGTAATCAGCGACACCAAAAAAACACCGTGAATTGAATTTGAAGCGAATTCGATAAATTTTTCAAAAGTTGGCCGCCATATTGGATCCGCAATTTTAAATTCTTTAAAACTGACATCATATTCGTAATCAACGACTCTAAAAACCTTGAGGTACCTAGTTTTATTAAAATTTCTTGTTGTGTTTAAAGATTTAATTCTGAAAAGATATTCAAAATACTAACTACGAGTAAAAATTCCTTTTAACGAAAAAATGAGAAACCTCTAAATTTTACTGTAAACAGCGTTGTCAACTTTTAAATTTCAAAAAGCACTAAATTTAAATTTTTTGTTTATAAAAAATAAATTTATATAAAAAATATAGAAATTGGTTGACCTTGCATTTTATCCCTAAAACTTCATACTTGAAGCATCCGATACACATTTTGATTCTATGAGAATCAGTGAATTCTAAAATCAATTTGACGAAACTTTTTAAGTTATTATAAAAAATTCTTTTTTTTCGTCAACGAAGAAACAAATCACCTGAAATTAGTCAAATAAGCAGCAATTGGCAAGTCTTTTGGACTTGCTGATTAGATTTTGAACTCGATGAGGGTAGTAGTATAAGTATCGCTCAGTACTTCTAGTTAAATGAGTTTAAATTAATAAAAGAAGAGGTTGATAACCCTCTTCTCAAACGCCTGGTTCAAAGAATATTTTATTAAATTTAGACAAAATGTTAAGAGGAAAGTGGTAAATTATTCTTCGTTGATGTAAACATTTACGAATTAGTGATTTTTTTTATATTTTCAATTGTACGTTTTTTAAATATTAAAAAATTAGCTCGTATTACATTTCAATGTACTAAAAAAAACTAAAGAAAATAAAAATTTTTTCTTAGATTTTTTTGCACTATTTCATTCGGTTTTGCATTATTTTAGAGTTGCGGCTTTGTGATTTCTTTTTTCACTAGTGGCAACGCTGGTCAAAAACTAAGAATAAACGACATACGTATATACATAGTACATATATGTACATATGTACCTTTTAAAAAATCTTTATCTTATTCTTGTAAATCTTTTATAATTTTCATGTACTGCACTTTAATTGGGTTTGTTCTTGCAAAGCAACAACTACTCCAATTAATAATTTTACATCAAAATCTATTTTTTATAATTTCCTTAACAAAATCTATACAGAACGTGTTGTCTTTTTGACAAGTGAGATGATGGTAGATGTTAGATGTTGTCAATGTAAAAAGCTTATAACATCTGACGGATTCATTGTGCCCTGGCCTTAAAAATCTCTTACAACATCAAGCACTCATGATGAGCCGCACTCTGTACGGCTGAGAGTGCAATCTTGTTTTTTTTATGTGTGTTGTTTACAAAATGTATGAAATTTATTGAAAGTACGGTAGCATTGTTCAGAGAATGAGTATTTATGTATATGTGACAGCTTTTGTTTGATAATTTGTACAGAAAATGTGTTCGCGTAGCAACTCTGTTTGATCACACAGTGCAACACGAAAATTTAAAATCAAAAAAACTTCATCTTCAAGATTAAAATCGCAAAAAAAATTTAAAAATTCGATTTTTAACCTTTTTTCCCCTGTTCAGATCCATAGGTAGCAAACCGTTCAAAATTCAAGGAAACAATCAACAACAAAAATGTACCTAAGATCTCAGTAAACAACTTTTTAGAACATATGAACTTCCTAGAAATGATTTTTAATACCGTTTAGTTAGCGCTCAGGTAGCCGCAAAAGTGAAAAAATTCCCGAATATTGTTTAATTTCATTTTCTTTTTGGAAATTGTTCACTTTTGCGGCGGAATTTACACATAATTTAATGAAAAAATAATAAGGGTTTTCATGAGAACTCTTAATATTCCCATTTGTGTAGTTGCGCAAATATGCGAGACTTGTTCCATGAAGACCCTTTTCAACTTTTGCACAAACAGTTAAGTAAATTTGAATGAAATATCAAAAAAATTAATTTAATAAAAATAAAAAATAAAATTCCAAGCAGTTTTTAGATTAAATACATATTTATATATTTCTATTAAAATTAAAAGTGTGTGTGTATATCTAAAAATCCCTCAAGGAAGCAAAAAACCAAAAAGTTGTTGAATAAATGCACAATTGCACAGCTTAAATTTGTTGGGCAAAGTTGAAAGGTTTGAGTAAATAAATTTCCATACAATTTTTGACACATTATTTACGAGAGTGTAAAAATGCCCAATTGCACAGTTTGCGAGACTTTTGAACATACTCATGAAAACCCTTCATATATTATTATATGAGAATTAATTCTGCATTATTCAATTAAAAATTTTATTTTTTGAGTTACGACGTTGTTGCAGTAAAAGAGCGTTAAAACTATGGAAAAATCATTTCAACTTAAACTTACCTAACGGGCGTTGTGGCTCCAGAACCACCACGTGATGAGCAATTTTGGCCATTCGGATGTGTGGGTGATGTATTTGATATATCGTTACCAGCTGACGTTGCATGAGAAACCAACCAGGCGTCAACAACTTGCCGTGTAGCTTTTCTATTATACGTATTTCAAAAAAAGATAGAAGAGAAAATATAAACAAAAAAGAATTAAACAAATGGAGGTGGTAAAGAATGCTTTAAAACAAAAGGCACACAATTATAAAAAATGGCAGTAACACTATTATTTTAGTTGGCAAAAAAAAAAGAGATAAGGTTTTGTTTTCTCTTGTATTTATGGATTTATTACAAAACGTCAATGAAATTGTGTACTGAATGGTTGTTGTTGTTGGGCGGCTGTATGATATTAAACTGATAAAAATAAATGGAAGCAAATGTCATTAGAATCGATTATAATTTTTGTTTGTTTTATTTAGCAGTGGGTTTGTTAGTGTCTGTTTGTTAGTGGGTGGTAAATATAAAAAGGATGTGGAAGGGATTTATGACAGATGTGATAATAATTCGTTTAATATAAATTTGCAGCTAAAATAATAAATATTGCAGTGAAACTTAATTTTAGCATAAACCAAATATGAATTATATCCTACAAAAGAAGTTTGAAAATTGGAATAGAACTAGCATTAACCCCCTGTTTGTGTAAAACGTTTGAGTTAAGAATCTTGGCGTTTTTCTAATAGACTAAAGGAAACTTGTACAACTTTTCTTTAATCTATTACAGAAACGCCAAGATTTCCAACTCAAACGTCTTACACAAACAGGGTGTAAATCTTATATTTATATAGTTATTATAATTATAATTTTCAAAGCACAATTGAGCAGTTTAAGAGCCTGTTCCACGTTGTCGATAGCGTTCGACTTGTCGGACAGTTACATTGGAAACAACAAAATTTTAAAATTTGTTTTTGTTTTGAATGTAAGTGTGCGACAAGTCGAACGTTGTCGACATCGTAGGACAGTCCCTAAATTAGGAATTTGAAATAAAGAAGCTTTGTCCTTTGTTCCTTTGTTTTGTAAAAGGCAATGCTAAGTGTAGGCAAATTTTGTATGTGTTTTAATTTAGTAACATAAATTTTTTCCAGACAAAATTTGTCAACACTTTTGTTCTTGGTTTAAGTATAGTGAATTGTTTCTTTAACAAGAAGGAAACGAAATGTATATACAGACGTTTCGTAGTCAGTAAGCAACAGTAGTAAGCTGCAGTAGTAAGAGCGTTGACTACCAAGAGATGAGTTCGAGTTCAAATCTTGGCCAGAGAAGTCAATTAAACATATTTTTCTGATGTTTGTGTCAATATACACAATAACGTAAGTGAAATAAATAATAAAACCGAATTACTAAATTAAATTAAATTAAATTCATGTTTGATACAACTTTGATACAACATAATTTTTAATATTGATTTAACAGTACTGCAGTGGTAAATCAACATGAAACAAAATTATTTAAAAAAGAAAAAATTCCTTTAATGAATACTATAAATCATGCTGAATTAACATGAAATACATGAAGTAAAATCATTGCCAAAAATTGTATTTTTTTTTTTTTTTTGTTTTAGCAGATTGTAATATGAAGTTTTTATATACACGTAAAATAATATAAAAATATTTTTACCTTATAAAATAATCTTGTACAAATTCTTGATTTTCATCCATCCACGACTCCATCCGTGCATATTCCGGATCATATTGACGTTGAGGCGATGACAGCGAGTTAAGACACATCGTTGAAGAATTTTGATGTTGATAATAGTGATTATGATGACTGGTGCTGGTGTAGGATTGCAACTGACTCTGAGGTTGTTGTTGTTGTTGTTGTTGCTGATGATAATGCTGATGTTGTTGGTTAATGGCCAGGGGGACACCGGTACGACTGCTTAACAAGAGATTTTGTTCGGAACCATAACCTGTGCCCCCCAGCTCCGCCGGCATTCTGCCACAACTATTGTTGCTATTTGGATTGTTGTTGCTACTGCTATTATTACTATTATAACTATGTGGAGTGTTGAGTGAAAACAATTGAGCTGTGGGTTCCTCAATGCTGCGTAAATGTAAACCTGAAATAATAAAGAAAAATTCAGTTTGTTAAACATACTTTTACGAACAGAAATAAAAAAAATAAACAATTTCTCTAGCAGTAAGTACACTGAAAATAATCCAAATAATATTTTACAAAAAATAAATATATATATATATATATATATTCAGGAATTAGAAACAAATCGTTTTCGATTCAAAATCTATTGGCAGACGCCACTTCGATTTTATTCTTTGATTGCAACTCTGTAAAACAAATTGTTGCATTGGTTTTTACGTTTTTAAGTCCAGTAAGCGGCGGCTCACGACTTAAAAAAATACATGTTATTACATGTGTTGAAATATTAGTAAAATTCTTTAAAATACTTAAGACAAATTTACAAATACCACAACAAATGCAATTTTTTAATAAGTTTGTTTTTTTTAATAATTTAAATTTTAAAAGTTGCCGATGGGGTAGAATCTGCCGCCGATAAGTACTGAAGACATTTAGCGGCTGCCGACTTGGCCAATCTTTTTTCGCAAGTTCTCCATTGTTTTAAAATTAATGTAAAACTGATATTAATATGACATTCACAAAATCATTTGTCTCAGCACACTGCGGATCCTACGATTTTAATTTCGTCGTCGCGAAAAATTTTTTTGGCAACATTCGGCCGGCTGCAACAGTCTAACTTACGTTTGTAGCAAATAACAGAAATAGAGTTGATTTATTTGTAATTAACCGTAAATGAAACACAACTGGATTATGAAATCAATATATTTATTTTCACATCTAATACTATTTTCTACGTTTTGAGCTTACAGTTTCATTTCTAAGATGAAGGGTGGCCTGCGAGTCGTATTTGTAGGCAATAACTGAAGAGAAGCTTGCGGGATAGCGAAAGTCGAACGTACTGGGAATTGAAGCGAAATTTTTAACTCTTCTCCCTCACATATTTCTTTCTTTCGTATTTTATATTGTGCCAACAACATTGCTACAAATGAACGAATAAAACGCATTCATCAAATTAATATTAACAAGTTCCCTGTCTATTGCGACAAAAAAGTCGTCATGTAAAATGTTTGCTAGGTTTCGAACATACATGCATATGCTACTTGGGTTTTTTTTGTCAGTGTAGGAAATATTACTTTGCAAAGAAAAAAAAAGAAATATAAGATGAATCGAAGCTTCATTTCGTAAAATATACAATGTCCTCAATTTGGTTTATTGTCTTTTTGCATACTAAAGAAATGAATGTTTGTTTTTATGCGCCACCACCAGCCAGAGTTGTCTGGTGGCTTGGGCAAATACATACATGTAAACAACAACTACATCATTTTATCAACAGCTGTAATAGTTTTTATGTTTTTTTGTTTTCTTTCCTATGGTGGCAAATATTTGTAATAGCAGTGCATTCATTCGTTCGGTTTTAGTTATTCATATGTAAATTTTTCTATTTACACATGCTGGAGTAGGGTCCGAATTGAATTCAATGTAAATTTTCATAAAATTTTATTTAAACGTTTGCGGTGTTTCTTTTTCTATTTTGATGTTGAAAGTTCATAAACTTACATAACGTTACCTTTAGATAGAAAGACCTTGAATCTTTATTTTTTTTAATCGAGTTTTTTGTGTATTTCGATAGAGGAGAATCTAATGTATCGAAAAATGCAATAATCTCGATTTAAAAAAATAATGATTTGCGGCCTTTCTATATTAAGGTAACAATATGTATGTCACGTATACAATGAAGGCTTGTTTATACAAAGCAAAATTTCAAGTTTCGCCTCATTTTACAAGCAGTTAAATTTAGTTTTCTTTTCTGTTACATGTGGGTGAATTCGAAATTATGAAAAATATATTTTATACTGAAAACCAACTTTGGTATGATTTAAAATTTTATGAAACACGCTACAGTAAATAATAGACGAGAAACGAGAAACGATTACACTAGAAACTATATTTCATATAAGAAGAAGTAAATCCTGATAAAACGAAGTTTTTCAAACAGAAAAGTTCACAAATATAATCCTTATCCTTACTCAATTTATATATATTATTATCGGAGAAACCAGAAATATGCTCTAAAAAAAGTGTTTTAAGCGCATTCAATATGCATTAAAAACTTGAAAATATGCACTAAAAACTCAAAAGTATGCTCTTAAAAATAAAATAAATTTGATTATTTCTAAACGAAAATATATTTTCAATTCACAAATTCAACATTTGCATATAAAATAAGACAAAAAAAATTAAAAAAGTAAATAATAAAAAAAAATTAACAAAGAATAATTGTCGTATTATAATTTGGAAGTGTACGTTAAAACAAAATTGTCATAAAAATTTTGACTAAAACAATAACACAAATTAATTTTTTTTATACTACCATAAAAATTTAACTTAATTTTCAAGAGACCACGATAGATATCGGAATTAAAACTTTGGAACTATATTTTTTATAAATAAGACAAGCTTTTTATTTATAATTTTTATTGCAACCAACAATAAAATATCGACCTAGATTTTCAATTAAAAATCATTGCTTTCAACGTCAAATCCGTCACAAAGAGCAAAACCAAATTTTTATTAAAACTAACGTCCGTATAACTGCGGAACATTGGAAGTGAGATTTAAATGGCGAAACAAAATGTTGACCTATAGATAAAAGGCTTGTAAGCATATTAAAATAACAAAGTTCTATACAGTATCAAAATATGCCCTAAAAGCATAAATTATGTTCTAAAAATCCGAAAATATGCTAAAAATATTTATGTAAGACTGCAATATACAAAAACATGCTTTAAAGTGTAAAATATGCAAAAATATGCACAAAATTCATTAAAAATTCTGAAACGGATAAATATCTTATCTCCGCATTAATATGTCACACAAGAAAAAACATGCAATTGCATATTTGCGGTTTCCCTGATTATTATTATTATTATATTATTATATTTTTTTAATATTACAAATGTGAAAGCGAGTTTGCTTGTGTGTTTGCTACGCTTTCACGCCCAAATTACTAATCAAATTTTGAAAGTTTTTGCATCAATAGAAAACTACATTACCAGCGGCAAATATAGGCTACTCTTTTTAATACGGTTCGGAACCGTTTTTATATATTTAGTTCGGATTTTTCCGATAAACACATTTTTGGGCTGGTTAGATTTTTGTCACGGGTTAGATTGTTAAAACAGTTTTAAAATCGGTTTTCATTCGTTTTTTTTTAATTTTTTATCGGTTTTATGGTTTAACAAAACATTCATAAATTTTAAGTATAGTTTTCAAAATATCAGATCAACGCGAGCGGAGCCGCGTGTAAAATTTAGTCATTTATAAATTCATTGTGACCCGGTCTATGAAAAGGCGGCTTCCGCCTCAAAAAAATTATTTTTATCTTTTTTTTTGGTTCGGATAGTTTTTGAGACGCTCTTTAACATGGTGAAAAGCAGAAGGTTTATAACGGAAAAGACCAACAGAAACAGAACGAAGGAGAACAACTACCGCGAAACTGACGAAATGGATTGTTTATCTTTAACAGCTGCACAGAGAAAACAGTGCCTAATAAATACCTCATAAAATAGAACAAAATTAATAAGAAATCTCTATGTTTTTTTTTCAATAAGGAAATCTTATTAATTTCATAGATAAAACCCTTTTAAAAAAATCAAGAAGAAATCTTGTAGTTTTTATGAGGTTATCTTATTGATTTTTTCAATAAGGTTTTCTTCTTGATTTTATTAGGCTATCTTATTGATTTTTTGAATAAGGTTTTCTTCTTGATTTTATTAGGCTATCTTATTGATTTTTTCAATAATGTTTTCTTCTTGATTTTATTAGGCTATCTTATTGATTTTTTCAATAAAGGTTTATTCTTGATTTTATTAGGCTATCTTATTGATTTTTTCAAAAATAAAACACAATACTTATTGATTTTATTTGAAAATTTTATTTATTTTCATTTACATATGTATTTACTTAGGAATACACACAATATAGTAATAATAAGTAAGTTTTGTTAGCAGTATCTTTTTGAATTTTTTAATTACATATTTGCTTATAAATATTGGGTAGTGTGAATAAAAAAAGCATTTGCTTTTTACTTAGAAATTTGTTTGAAACAAACAAAAAGTACATATACATTTAAGACTTTACAACAAATTTTAAAGTAAAAAGCAAATGCCTTTTTTGTATTCACATTATCCATTTATACGTACTTAGGGCCATTATTACAACTTGTCGTTAGTTAAAGGAATGATTTTATCAGATATATAAATGGCTTTGCATTATAAAACCTTCATTTAATATTTTTTTGTCCATTAAGTATTATTATTATTAATAATGACATCAATAAAAAAATTAAAATTGTAGCAATGCAAAGCTATTTATCGGGCAGACAAAATCAGACAAGTAGTAATAACGGCCCCTAATATATTATAATTTTCATATATTTAAAAATTTCATATAATTAAAATTAATTAAAAATTAATCAACACATTGGTCACCCAACCTGTATTGAAAATCTCCACTCCAAGGCTCTTGTATTTCCAGAGATTATTCCTTACCAAAAAACATACTACGATTATATATGTACATAAATATAATAATATATAATATAGATATAGGTACGCACTATTTATAATTAGTTTTATTTTAATTTAGTTTATATTTTATGTTAGTGGAGAAATATTCAATTGTTCTTTCGACTTGTTCACTTCGCACTGGTTCACTTTCAACTAAAAGTTTAATTTTAATACATATGTACATATGTATTAATGTATGTATGTAAAGTAAAGAATTAAAGTTATGAGCGGCAACACATGTACAAAAATACATAAATACCCGGGTACAAGACAATGGTAAGTCGTACAAGACATATTGAAGACAGCGCCATACAAATCGTCGACGAATTTTTCATACAAATGGAGGCGAGGTTACACAAGACGAGATCAGCGACAATGTCGCTCATGTCGTACATTAATCGTAGAAGACAATGGGTAATATGAAAAAAAGTATTTGCCTTCTACTTAAAAATTTGTTTGAAAACCCCAAATATGTGTATGTTTTTTGTATTTTTAAACAAATTGTTCAGTAAAAAGCAAATACGTTTTTTTATTCATACTACCCAATGTCGTCTGCGACGATTTGGCCAACTGGGTATGAATATTGAAGTCTCTGCAGCAGAGATATTACGGAACAAAAACGAAAAAGATCATTAAAAAATTGTCTCTATGTTTATTTATATACATGCATACATACATAAATGTACGTACATACATAAATGAAATAACAAGAAACCTAATAATATCAAGAAGATTTCCTTATTAAAAAAATCAATAAGATGCTTTACACATAATCATATAGGAACCTAATAAATTCAAGAAGAAAACCTTATTGAAAAAATCAATAAGATAGCCTAATAAAATCAAGAAGAAATCAAGAAGAAATATAGTTTACAATTTATAAGAAAACCTAATAGAATCAAGAATTTTTTCTCTATGGAATGTTTTTTTGGTGCCAAAAATAACGGAAATTGAGTAAAAAAAGTTGTGAATAATAAGATTTCTTCTTGATTTTATGTGGTTTTCTTCTTGATAAAATTAATAAGATTTACCACATAAAAACAATAAGGAATCTCTATGAAAAAATCTTCGCTTCTTTCTGCTGGGATACCCCTTAGCCTAAAAACGTTTCATAGAGAAAATCTTATTGATTCTATGAGGCAGTTTTTTCTCTGTGTGATTTCTCGAAATTTTATTTTTGAGAATATATTATATTCTATTCACCAGTCCCTTTGAAACGTTGTATCGATTGTATTATAAATTGCTGATTGATAATTTACATTAGAAATAATTTATAAAATAAAAATCAGTTTCGTTGCTACGAGTATTTTTGCAAACAACTGAAAATTAAATATACAGTTGAAATGTGAAATAGAAATGTTTCTATCTTTTATTGGCCCGGGCTTTCAACGAATTTGGCTTACAAGCGATACGAGCTTTAGCCTGATCAAATCATAAATATAGAAACAAATGAAGTTCGAACAATAATAATTTAAATTAATTAAAATTATTAGCCATACGCCTGTGGCAAAAATTAAATAAATATACTTAATGGTAACAAACCAAAAAAGTTTGTCTTAAGTGCATAATTAGTAAAGACCAAACGACAATGGCAAGACTGTTGGAAATTTAGAGATGGCAAAAGTGAGCTTTCGTTAATATATGTACAGACGGTTGTCAGATCTTACAATATTGCCAGTAAAATGTGCTCAAAATTTCTTACAACCGTGTGAACTGACAATTTTTGTCAGACGTCGTTGCTAGAAAAAACATTGTCAGTCCATTGCAAGACTAGCACCTGACAACAAATTGTCAGACATCTTACCATCGTGTGAACACATTGTAAAATTATTGCCAGATATTTGTCAGACATTTTAATATTGTCAGATGTGCGAAGTTTATGCATCTGACAATGGTGTCATTGTAAGAGAATTCTTTCTATGGGCAACACTGCACATGCTTGATTTTAAAGAAAAAAATTATGATAAAATATATGCAGAAAAAATCATTGCAATTGCTTCTTTATGGTCCATAATAATTTATACTTTCACTTTTTACATGGCAACGCATAACAACAGATCTAACAAGTTTTGCATATAACAACCGTGTGAACTGACAATTTTTCTACTGACGATTTTGTCAGATGAATTTATTTTCATACAACCGTCTGGCAATAAATTGTAAGATTTCCTGACAACCGTGTGAACTGACAAGAAATATTGTGCTGGAAATTTTCTATTGCCAGTACATTGTCAGCACATTGCCAGATCTGACAATATTGTAAGATCTGACAATCGTCTGTACAAAGCTTTACAAAGCAGCTTTCAGCAAATTGAAATACGATGAATCAAAACAATTCACATGTTCCATTTGAAAAATAATAATTAAAATTAACTAAGATTCTCATTTAGTTTGTAAATTTTTTCTATGTTCATAAAAAAGCTTTAGATTCTTTAACAGCGCCCACAAGCCTCTTGATAAGTTAAATTGTTTGGTTGTCTCAGTTTTGGTTGTCTAAAACTCAATTCAAGTCAGGAACAACCCAATTATATTTTAGTATTGTGAATGTCAACTAATATTTACTTCAAAATGTTATGACACAAAACAATTACAAATTTAATCATTACGTAAGTTGTGAATGACAATACCAATGTAAGAGTTTGGTTGACTCTCAGGTAACTAAACGGAGTTATGTTGAGAATGGTAATAAGGGCTTTAGTTATTTTTGTTTTCCTATGAAAATTCTTGTATTACAAACTAATGAATAAAATAAATTTAAAAAGCATATACCGACATATTTTTCATTTGAAAATGTCTCTGCAAATAACAAAACTATTGTACTTGAAAATGTTTTGTCAATAAGCATACATTGCTTAAGCTTAAGCTGCAAGTATAATAATAAAAAAAAAATTCAAGCATTATTTAGAAATAAAGAAATGAAAATATTTTTTATACTTAATGCAAATAACTGTGAGGGCGACAGTATTTATAAGTCCTTCAACAAACAAGAAAAGTAAAATCACAATAAGTACTTTTGCAACCACATAAGCCAGTAGTATATAACAGTGGGAGTGCACTCATCCACGAGCACTAAGACTTTCAATTTAATCTTACCAAACATTCAGCAGCATCATCATTTGAATACATGTTGCATTCTCTGCCATTGTAAATTCATTCGTTTGCAACAAAAAAGTTTTTATTCAAATATTTTGTAACAATTTTTAAGAGGGTTTTGTCTTACATTTTATTTGTTTTCGTTATTTTTTTATGTTTATATCGGATAAGTTTTGTAAGAATGTACAACTTTTGAATTAGCAGCAGAGTTTTCTGTAAAAGTAAATAGTTATTAGAGGACTAAGTTGTCTTGGCAATTTATAATGCATAGAATCCTTGTGCAACAGGGCTTGAAAATAATGTTGCTGCATTGTGTTGCTTAAGAACAGCAGTGATATCGCACAATATAACAGCAACATTCCAAAATGATGTAATTTCTCCAGACGCACAGCATTTTGTTCCCATATAGTGAATTCGAACAACTAGAGTAGTTATCATCGATAGCTGTAATTTGATACACTCGTACTTAATCTCTTAACTAATAAACATTTTAAGTTTGAGAAAAATTTGAGCAAGGACATGCCTAGCTTCCAAACATCCTGAATTTTAAAATCTCAATTTTAGCTACAGTATTGGTATCTGTCTCTAAATATATTTCTAAGATTATGTGTTATAATCCTTACGTAAATTTTGTTTCAGTCGGCGCCTCCACCTCCACCTCCCATATATCCTTTTTTCACAAAAACTAAATTTTATCCGTATTTAAAGTTAAAATGCACTTGCACTTTGTTTAATTTAATGCAAGAGCATGACTACCTGCCATATATCCTTTTTCTCAAAAACTAAATTTAAGATGCATTTATGATTTGAATGATCTAAAAATCAATTAAGATTTATAAAATTGTGTGTATTAGCTGTGCTGTAAATTTTATTCTACTCGGTGCAAAAACAAGACTATCTGCCATATATCCTTTTTCACAAAAACTAAATCTTAGCCGTATTTCTGATTAGAATGCACTAAAAATTAACACATATTTCCAAAATGATTAATTGTACTTCTGTTGTAAATTTTGTTTTATTTGATGCAAGGACATGACTATCCCCAATATATCCTTTTACACAAAAACTAAATTTAACTGAGTTTTTGATTATAATGAGCAAAAAAATTAAAAAAAGATTTCCCTCTAGTATATTTTTTCCACCCGGTACAAGGACATGCCTACCCTGCTATATATAATTTTTCTCAATAACTAAATATTAGTTGCATTAATGAATAGAGAGCACTTAAAATCAATAAAGATTTATAAAATTATGTGTTTTAGCTTTGTTAAAAATTTTGTTTAATTCGGTGCAAGGATATGGGTTACCCCCATATATCCTTTTTTTCAAAAACTAAATTTTGAATGCATTAATTATTAGAATACACTAACAACTAATAAACGTTACTAATATTATGCATTTTAGCTCTTATATGAATTTTAGTTAATTCGATGCAAGGACATCAGCACTTTCCATATATCCTTTTTCAAATATATGAATTCCTCTCATATATCCTTTTTTCCATAAAAACTAGATTTTAGCTGTATTTATGATTGGAATGCGCTAAAAATCAATAAAGGTTTCTAAAATGATGTGTCTTAACTGTGTTGTGAATTTTATTTCATTCAGTGCAAGGGCCCGGCTACTTCCCATATATCCTTTTTCACAACAACAAAAATTTTAGCTGCATTTATGTTGAGAAAACACTAAAAACTAATAAATTATTTTAAAATATGTGTTGTAGCATTGTTATAATTTTTTTTTAATTCGGTGCTAGGACATGACTCTCCCCCATACATATATCCTTTATTATAAAATCAAAATTTTGACTTTTTGTATTTTTTTTTTTAGTTTTAGAATGCACTAAAACTTAGTAAATAATTCTAAAATTATCCGTTTAAGATTTGTTGTAAATTTCGTTCCACTCGGTGCAAGGATATGATTACCTCCCATATATCATTTCTCTCAAAAACTAAATTTTTACTGCATTAATGATTAGAATACACTAAAAACTGATTACAATTTCTAAAATTATGTGTTTCAGGTCCATTGTAAATTTTGTTTAATTCGATGCAAGGACATGACTATTTCCCATATATCCTTTTTTCATAAAATCGAAATTTTAGCTGCACTTAAGCTTACAACATACTAAAAATTTAATAAACCTTTATTAGTTTAGTTGAGACTAAGAAGAGCTTAGTTTTGTCACAAATTTATTGGTTAAATGAAGTCGAAATAATATTTAAGCTGCACAAAAACATTTATAGCAAGATGCCTGCCAAAACTCACAAGTTCTTAATGCTTTCACTGTTAAAAGAAAAGTTCAAGATATCTACAGCAAGGCCAGTCCTTTTTTGCTTCACATTTTAACCCATTTTGCTACCATAAATAAACCTGTAGAGAATATATTTTAAAAAATGCCCAAACCTTTAATGTATTCTTAAGTTTCTTTGAAATCTAAATAAGATTACATAATTTTATGCCTACCCCGGAAATTGTTTCGTTTGATCGATTTACAAATAAAATACATACATATCTTTTTAATGACTTTATTATTATTATATCGTTGGTAGTCTGTTTTTATTATCCGCATGATGCGTAAATTAAGAAAGTTATAAAATGAATTAATATTTTTTTTTGGGGGGAGGGGAGAAACTTTTTATTGCGTCAAAAAAAATTTCCGCTTTTATTTTTGTTGCATAATCGGCCCTGCGCGCAGATGGCCGTATAATAATAAAACTACCACGCGTATGAGCAATAAAAAAATATTTTGAATATAAAAATATTATGTTACTTATACGGCCCCATTTCGGGGGCATAACTATTGTATTTGGTATCTAGCCTTTAATGCAGGCCATCAATATTTTTATTACAAGTTCTCTCACCTGCTGGTGATTGTGGTGGTGTCAGTGCTGCACTACCGCCGGCTGGAATTTGCACAACTGGCGTTGTTGTTGTTGTTGATATTATGGATGAGGAGGAAGAATTGCATTGCTGTAGTTGTTGTTGTTGCTGCTGCTGCGCTTGATGAGCTTCATGTTGTTGTTGTTGCTGCTGCTGATTTTTATTGGTTTTATTCTTTTTATAACGACAACCACGAAATCGGCACATACTTGCAGCTTGGCCCATTGGGCCCGCTAGCAATGCAAATGTTAAACCCTCCGTTTTAATGAATTTAATGTTGAAAATTTACAGCAAAATCTTTCACCAACAAATATGGCACTAACAACACTAAATAGCTCACGAAAGCTGACAAAATTTATAAATTTTTGAAATGCACAATTAAAAGTGATGAGTGGCGATGATAAGTTAGCTTTTGTTTTTGTTGTTGTTGTTTCTGTTGCTGTTTTCCTTGATGTTGACTTCGTTTCAAATAATGTTTTGCCAATTATTGTTGCTCTACCATCAGATAATGTTAGCAGCAATAATATTCTTGCTAAATAACGATGATAATTTGACTTAAGGGTGTAATTAAATTTATGCGATATTTTAGGCATTAACAAACTTTTTGTCGTCTTCAGTTCACTTAGTTTAGATTTTTTAATTAAGTTATTTGAGTTTTGCATGCTAATTATTTCTTTTGGCTTTAATGTATATTGTTTATTTTATTATATTTTTTTATATTTATTTTATATATTTTTTTAATTGCTAGAGATTTTATCTGCAATTAAGATGTTGTTTCTTTTTTATTATTATTTATATATATAAGTATATGTATGTGTGTGCGTATTTCTTCTTCACTTCAATGTGGTTGGTGTGTGACGCGTTTTATTAACTTTATGTTCATCTTTATTAATGTTAGCAAAACATAATGAAAAAAGTTATAAAGGGTGTCCCAACAAGAACGCAAGATTTAAATTTGGCGCCATTCGAAGTGTCATTGTTTGACATTTGAACAATTGTTATTGTTTGCTAGTAGAAGGTACGAGGTTAGTAAAAATGGAGCGCTACACGAATGAACAACGCATTCTCATTGTGAAATTGTTTTACCAAAATGGTGAAAGTTTTGCGGCTACAGTTCGCAAATTTGCGATCAATTTGCGGTCACAATAATGCTCCAAAAGAGTCAACTGTAAAGAGATTAATGGATAAATTTGCCGAAACTGGGTCTGTTAGTGATGTAAAGACAACAACGCGCCTTCGGCCAACCAGGTCGATCGACCGAAAATATCGCAGCTGTACGTGATGATGTCGCTCAAACGCAGGTCAAGCGCAAACAGTCAATGGTGTTCGGTATCGTGAAATGATAACCAGTTTTTTCGTGCCTAGAATTGAAGAAATGAATGTGGTTTCAACAAGACGGCGCCACATGTCATACAGCCAGAGAAACAATTCAATTGCTGCATCAGTCATTTCTCGGTCGTGTTATTTCGCGTTTTGGAGACCAGTATTGGCCGCCTAGATCGTACGATTTAACACCATTAGACTTTTTTCTTTGGGGTTTTTTGAAGTCGATAGTTTTCGCGAATAAGCCGACGACGACTCAAGCCTTAAAAGAGGAAATTGCACGCTGCATTAATAAAATACCGCAGCATTTATGCAAAACGGCCATTGAAAATTTCATTAAAATATCGCGTGTGTGCCAGCAAGGCCGCGGCGGCCATCTGCCAAATTTGTTGTTCCACACATAACCTCATTTTGTCTACTTTACGATATAATAAAGTTTAACGATTTTTTTTAATATCTGTGTTTTATTTAAAACGTAAATCTTGCGTTCTTGTTGGGACACCCTTTATAAGAGATAAGAGAATTTGGACTAAGGCGACCACAAAATGTTCCACTACAGTATAGATTAAAATGTGACAGTAACTGCGGTTATATGTACGTGCGCTATTTGCAAATAAATATAATATTGGCAAATAAATTAACTCACTGTTTATACAGCGCAGCACTTCTACAAAAAACTTACTAATGTTTACAAAAATAAGTGCAAATGTATAAAATAACAAATAATTATTTGTTTTAATTATCCTTATTTTCTTCTAATAATGTTTTTGCGCAATATTTATAGATTTATTGAGAGAATTCACAATGAGCATATATCATTTTTCACCAAAAATAAATTTTTGCTGCATTAATGAATAGAATACAATAAAAACTGCAAATTATGTGTTTTAGCTCTGTTGTAAATTTTGTTTAATTCGCTGCAAGGAAATGACTACCTTCCACATATCCTTTTTCACAAAAACTAAACATTAGCTAATCTGATAATTGTAATGCACTTATACTCAGTTAAGATTTATGAAATTTTGTGTTTTACCTCTTTTGAAAATTTTGTTTAATTCGCTGCAAGGACATGACTACCTCCCTTAATTCACAATGAGTATATGAAAATTTTAATGTGGCAACATTGTGCCATTGTAAAATTTTCATTGTGAGCAGGCAATGATATAAAACACAGTATATTGAAGTATTAAAGTAACAAAAATTTTCAAGATAGAATTTATTGTTGAATAAATTTTTCAAAATAACTTTTGTTCTGCAAAAAATACAAATATGTTTTCGCATATTGCCATACTGAAAATTAGATGCTTGTTATGCTTTTAAATTTTGCCATTCGGTAATAAATTTTATTTACACACAAACAATAACGACAAACTTGACAGCCTATATTAAAGTATTAAAATTGAAACACTACAATATTAAGACACATTTTAAAACGATATTGCGAACTAGCGAATTGTTTTTTATTAGCAAACACTTGTAAGCCTGGCAACTTCAAGCATTTTATTTGAAAATAGTGCGTTAATCGTGAATAGTTTTCATGAGTTAGTAATTTACAGTTGTATTTGCAAATAAGTCGTGCGTATAAACGTCGTCGTGCAAAACGTATCAATACAAAGTTTATGTACATTTTCGCGGCCGTATTTACATATATAGTGTATAAAAACAAAATTTAGAGTTATTTTAACCAAGAGCATTTACTGTGATTTGCGTCGTGTCTAAAGTACCCTCTAGACGATACAATAAGCCTGTCAATCAGCGCATATCTATAATTAAAACAAGACTTTCAAATATACAAGTCAATACCCAATTTTATTTTGACTTTGTAGAACAATATAAACAATTATCCCACCGCGCTTTTCACAAAAAAACTGATGTTGTTTTTTTTTTTTTTGTCAATCAAAGTCACAGACGATCAAATAGATAAACAGCCTATCATATAAAACAATAAAAACTTTTTAATTAATTTTAACGGACAATGGTAAGACTGTTGTAAATATAGTGATGGTAAAATTGAGCTTACAATACAAAAAAGCTTTCAGCAAATTGAAATACGATGAATCAAAACAATTCACATATTCCATTTGCAATAATGGCTGCTTAGCCATTATAAAGCAGAAATCTACATCAACTGACACCACACACAGTGGACCAAACACAAAAGAACGCTGATGATGAAGGTTTAGTGGCCTTCGAAAACGGCTGGCTGTTGCGTTCAACTATGTGTTGTTAGTCAGAATATTTACAACAGACTTTGGTGTTATTTGTTCATTAATAATTATCACATGTAATTTGGCTTAAAAAGCGATACGAACTTTAGCCCGTTCAAATCACAAATATAGAAACAAATATAGTTCGAATAATAATTAAAATTAACTAAAAATTAATAGCCATGGGCATGTGGCAAAAATTAAATAAAAATATACTTAATAGTAACAAACCAAAAAAGTTTGTCTTAAGTAGAACAAAAAATAAGCAAATTAATAACGACAATAATAAGACTGTTGTAAATATAGTGATGGTAAAATTGAGCTTACAATACAAAAAAGCTTTCAGCAAATTGAAATACGATGAATCAAAACAATTCACATATTCCATTTGCAATAAAATGCTAAGTATATAAAGCAGAAATCTACATCAACTGACACCACACACAGTGGACCAAACACAAAAGAACGCTGATGATGAAGGTTTAGTGGCCTTCGAAAACGGCTTGCTGTTCCGTTCAACTATGTGTTGTTAGTCAGAATATTTACAACAGACTTTGGTGTTATTTGTTCATTAATAATTATCACATGTAATTTGGCTTAAAAAGCGATACGAACTTTAGCCCGTTCAAATCACAAATATAAAAACTTTTTAATTTCCATCAATCATTACCTCAAAAAAACGACGACGACGATGGAAAAGGACACTTACACAGCTATATGATTGATGAGTTTATTTCTTTTTATATTTTTTTTAACACAAACACAATTCGCAAAGCGATTAGCTTGTCTGCGAAAAACACCCAGGGTCTATGGTGGGCAGTGCCACAAGATTAGGGGATTTGTCCCCAAAATGGGGATTTTGCCCCTAATTCATGTACAGAATTTCGTGGGGAGGGATTCGGGGACTTTTCATTTTGAGCTCTAGCAATTTGCATGCGTCAGGAAAACAATCGTGGATGTTGACATGATATTTTAGTACTGGTAACATTTCAGTTTTTAAAAATCTCTTAGAGTAGTGTGGTAATCATACTCTCTAATGAAGATATTATTACCATCATGGTAATACCGCGAACATATATAACGATGGCTTAATATAAAAAGGGCATAACTCAATTTTTTTCGAAGTCGTGTTTTTAATGTTTTCTGAGCGACAACGTATAATTGCATCCTCCTGGAAGATCTTAGTATGTTACAGTTCAAAATCAAGGACTTGTGGCAACTTTAAAAGCAATTTCTGCATGTAAATGCTTTATTTTTTCTTCAGTTTTTTGCTTCTCCTGTAAAATATCGAAAATTCGAGTTAGGCCTTTTTATATTAAGCCATCGATATGTACATAGGCAAAACCGTGCTCGCAGCTGCAGAACTACCTCTTTGGCAATCAACATTTTTTTTCTTTTGAAAAAAGAAAAATGTTGAAAGTTTTTATTGTGCAATTGTTCTACGGACGGTTCTACCTTAGTTATTGTGTTACGCATAAAAAAACTATGTATGTGTGATTCCGAGAAAATATGAAAAACGTTCAACTTTTCAAAAAATTTGCAATTTAAGCACATTACAAAACATAGATTTGATTGGGTGTATGGAATTTTTAAAAATTTTACAGATCCAAAAGTGGCATTGAGCGTATATGTAAACCAATGGAATAAAATTGCTTATATCGACTGGCGGAAACAAACAAAACAAAGTTTTCCTAAAGACATATTTGGCTTTTGGGTAATAGTATATCAGTATGAAGATAATGCCAGAAATTACTTCTTTGGTGAAATTGCAGCTGCTGCGTTCAACCTGTTGATAGCAGCGTTGGCACAACCAAAATATTTTTGTAACCAAAATATGGAAAAAAAAGTAACCAAACGAGACAAAAAGTAACCAAAATCTCTATATATTTAATATATGTACATATGTATTGTTTTATTTGTACTTCCGTTAAGAAATATATGTATCTGTGGCAAATTTAAAAAATTAGATTTTTTCTCCTGTTCAGGTCCATAGGTAGCAAACCGTTGAATATTCAAGGAAACAATCGACCACCAATCAATCGATCCTAGGAACGATTCTTAACACCGTTTTTTTTAATTTCATTTGCTTTGAAATTTTTTACTTTTGTGGCCGTCTAAGCGCTACCCAAACGGTGTTAAGAATCATTCCTAGTAAGTTCATATGTTGTAGAAAGTTGTTTATTGAGATCTTAGGTACATTTTTATCGTTGATATTGAACCGCTTGCTACCTATGTACCTGAACAGGGGAAAAAGGTATAAAACTCAAATTTTTTTAAAATTTTTTGCGATTTTGATCTTGAAGGTAATATTTTTTTAATTTTATATATTCACAATTTTTGTTGTATGACAAGAGCTACAGCTTTGCCTCAAAGAGTAAATCAAAATTCCGAACGATAAGAACCGGAGAAAATGCAAAAATGACACCGAGGCCCCAAATCTTTGGGCAAACAAAAATGTGCATGATCTGGGGCAAGACACCGGTCTTTTTTTTTGCCTTTTATCGTGCAGTGGTGTTCGTATATGATTATATTTCCATGACTTAAAAAAAACACAGTGTTATATTCGTTATCCAAACACATGTCTGAATAGATAAACTATTAAAATATACATACATATGCATTAAAGAGTTGGTATTGAAATCAATCTTATTCCTGCATTTAATTCTGACTAAACCTAGCTGGGAAAATATTCTTTCAGAAGACCCCGAAGTGTGTGAAAATGGCATTAAACTAAAAACAAAATTTAATAAAGTCACCAAAAAATTCTTCGTTGAATTCATTTGTATGTTTTGAAACTTTGTCCCAAAATTCAACTTCTTATTTCCAATTTAGAACATCTGAGCAATTTCTATTGGGATACAATATTTAACATCTGTTTGGAAATCATATCGATATTTTTTAGCAACGAAAAATCTTTCAATCACGTGATAGTTTATCTCAACAGTTAGTTATATTCAAATTTATATACCATATAAAAATGGTTATTTTTGTGTTGAAGAAAAGTAACCAAAATGGAAAAAAAGTACACAAGTACACATTGGAAAAAAAATTAACCAATTTTGGTTAAAAGTAACCAAAGCGGCAACGCTGGTTGATAGTGCCAATAATTAATGCGTTTCTGCAGAGAATATTTTCATGCATGAAGACTACCAAAACCAAAACCAAATTAAGGAATAATCTGCAATATGAAATGTTAGAATCTTTAATACGAATAAAATCACATTTAAATATTTATAAGATCTGCTGCCATAAATTTGAGCTTCCTTCCTGAAGAAATGATAAAAAAAGTTCAAATCGGAAAATATGTACAAGCGGGTTGTAGGGGATGGAGACGAACTTGATGTCTATGAAGTTTTGGATTGGGAAATTATTTAGAATATTTCGATTGCAAGAATGTATGTAAGTATGTATCGTATTCACCCCTATCGTGAATAAAATGTGAAATTTTTGTTCCCATGAAATTTTCATTCCCCATGAAGGGAAATTTGCAAATCTTCAATTTCATGGGAAGGTTTGTTCCCGCTATCAATGCGTAGTGAATGTAATAAAACGGAAAGAAGACTTGTAAAGCTTCAAAATTAACTGAAAATCAAACAAATTAAGTTTAATAATAAGAGGTACACATATTTTTGGTTTCAAATGAAATGTTATATAGTGTAAAGTTGTGTTTTTAATTGTTTTAGGCGCCGTGCAAAATTTTTTTAGTATAGCACAGCCATAAAATTTACGGTATGCAAACCAGAGAGATTCATGTTCAATGAAAAAGGCGTTCCAAGGTATTATTGTTATTAATTGTGGGCATTATTTATTGATCTTGCCCTAAAAATGATAATTTATAAGTTTTAATATATAATTGCAAGTATAGTATTGAAATTACGCAGTGTATTAATTTAGTTCGCCTCACAAAACGAAGGCAAAAGTTAAAAAATCCATGTGAAAAATATTCACGATAAGGGGAATCAAGAAAGGGAACACATTTCAGGGGAAAAATTATTCACGATTGCAATTTGGGGAACAGGGAAAATATTTCGAGGGAAAAACTGTTCACGATAGGGGTGATTATTTTTTTGCTATTATCTTCTTCAGATTGTTTACTTCGACTGACTCCAATCGAATCAAAACAATGGATAGAAAAGTAAATCCTAAATTTTATTTTTATATTCTGATCTCAAAAACTAATACTCTTTTATGTACCATCTAAAATTAAACATTAATATTAATTGGTAGTATTAATTAATAATATTGTAATAAATAAAACACATACATATGTAATTTTATGTACGTTTTAAGTTAATAAAAACATTAAAAATAAAAAATAAAAATAAAGAATTTGGTCAATCGTTCTGAAAAAAGTACAATTTTTCTTGTAACTTTGTGAAAATCTTATTTCGCATCCCTGCGCATAGGGCTTAATAATCGTTTTTTATGAATGATATATTTTTGGGGACAAAAGTTAGGATTTTTCTGTTGAAATGGGGATTTTTGGGGACATGACGTTTCAAATTGGGGACACGCGTCAAAATTTTTCTGGCAGCACTGATGGCGGGAATCAAACCCACGACCTCTGGACTGAGAGGCTAGCATCGCTACCACTCAGCCACCATCTAGAGAGCACTTAATATTTATCAATCAATATTTTGCACTGTGTTTTAAAAAACACTGCCAGCTATGTGCTGAAACTCACATTTCGACAAAAAAAAAAAAAAAAAAAAAATGCGATGTCAAAAAATTGGTGTGATGGATTTATTTAATAGACTAGAGTGAAGATCTGGTCCAAAGACCAGCACTGCGACACCTGATGGATCTTTTTTGTCATAGATCTGTAAATTTAATGAATCTTCTTATGAAAGTCATAAAGCACAGATATTGTAAAAGCCCTCCTAATATAATCTGAACACAGAAATTCTTCCAAGCACAAACGACACCAGGGTAAATGAAATTGGCTACTTTTCCACAGAGTAAGATGGGCTTATAAGTGAAGTTGTATATATTGTAATAATTAACTGTCAAACACAAAATTAAATGTGTTTTTATTTATTGTTAGAAAAAAAAATACAATTTCACATAGAAATTTTCGAACGTGTGAACAATTGGTATGAAAAAAAACCTCATTCCTCAACTTTGTTATTTGTTATTGAGCTTCTCATTTGTTTAAATGAAAGTTTATAATATAATAACCCTAGTTGTTCTAAGAAGCTTTGGGTAAAGGTTCCCTGATGTTCTGCATTAGCAACAGTGAAATGCGCATAGGATCCAGCTAAACCCCTCAATAATCAATTTCAATGTATTTTTAATAAAAAAATATTTTACTTAATAAGTAAAATATTAATTTGGGATTATTAGTGCGTTTAAAAATTTTAAACTTAAATTGTAACAATTCCCATAAAAAACACTAATTATTAACTTGACTGCACCCGATTGCGATATATTTTCACAATTTATAAAGAAAATTATTTATAAAGATTTATCTGTTGGCAAAAGTGGATATAAGTTAGTTTTTAATTTTATTGGAATTGAAATTAAAATTCAAGTGAACGAAAGATTTTAGAGGGCACTGAAGTTTTTATTCTCATAAAAAAAAGTGTTGCCAGACTCAGCGTTTAGAAAAAAATTTCATGTGTTTGCCAACGCACAGCTGCTTTTATTCCCATACGAAAAATAAGTATTGCCCGAATCTAAACATATTTTTATTAAGCATGAAAAATGAAATGTTGATTATCATCGTGATTTATTGTTTTTAATTATAAAAAAAGTCAATGTTTATATAAAAGAATGGTTTAATAGCATATCTCAGCTGTTTTACTTGAGAAAATTGGGCTGGAAGCTGCAAAATTTTATATTTTCTTTTTAAGCTACTTCTAAAGACGTTTTTATATATAACTATTTTACATGCAAAAAATATGTTATGTTTGCACTCTTTCTGCAAAATCTGTCTATAACAATCAAGTTAGAAGAGAAAAGTGCAAAGAGAACAAAAAAAAGTTCGTTTTTCATTTTTCACAATCTTTTTGCATTAAGTTTTTACACTGGGCAACAATAAGAGTATTAGGAAAATCAAATGTATTAACATGAAGATTTTTTCAACAATCAATTTCATTATATTTTTAATAAAAAAAATATTTTACTGAATACAAATCAAAATAATAATTTGGGATTATTAGTGCGTTAACAAATGTTTAAATTTAAAAATTTCCAAAAATAAACTAATGAAGAATTTTTGTAATCATGTTTACTTTTTAATTTTTAATGGAAACGTTGAGAAATAAATCGTGCAAGTTTTTTTAAAAGTTCGTCCAAAAACTCACGATAAAAGCCGTTCTTCGTTCGTTGATCACTGCGCTTTTTTCGCCTATAGTGGGATCTCAGTTTTAGTAATAGACTTGTAAAAACGCATACATACATACACATATAACTGTATTCATAATATATCTATTTACCCAAGACTAATTAGCGATAATGTTTAACGATACACCTAAAGTTTACAGACAAGATATCAAGTGACGACGAGCAACATATAAAACCCAGACACTTTTCTATTGCGTAGTGATTTTTTAATGAGTGAGTGAGTTTTTTTTTCTTTTACGTTCGTATACATACATACATACATATATGCATATCTTACGTGTTGAGCACTTTATGTCACATTTCCTCTATGTTTGTTTGTTGTTGTTTTTTTTTAACAATTATTTTGTACATAAAATATATTCTTTATGATTTACAGTGTGATGCAAAGAAAAAAAAGTTCTCCTATACAAAACCTTAAATTGAAGAAGAATACAAAAATTACACAGAAAAAATTATTCCCAAAAAATTTTCAAACAAACGTGTGTTTTGAAATATAATTTAGTTTCAGTAAATATTTTTTACTGTTCCAGTAAATTATTTGTTCCAATTTTATTTTATGTAAAAAAACTGTATAGAATGAAAATTATCTATATAAAGTAAAATTTGTAAAAAAAATTTAAGATTTATTTTTTTAATTTAAATTTGTTATTTTCAGTTAAATTTATTTTTATATACTGTAAAAAAATTTGTCTGATTTTTTTTTTGATTTTTTCAGTTAAATTTATTTTTATATACTGTGAAAAAATTTGTCTGATTTTTTTAATTTTTTCTACAAATTATTTTATAGACATAAAAAACATTTTATTTTTTTTTAAGATTTTTGTTTGCGGTTTTCAAACTTATTATGTTTGTATATTGTGATTCTTTTTTGGGTTGAAGTCTACTGGCGAGTTCCAAAAGCAGGAACGAAATGCTTAACCATAAAAACAAGCCAATTTTTGAAAGTAAAGAAAATAGTTGAACATTTCAGTTGATTCAGTTATTTTTTTTTCAAATAAAACTTTTACTAATTTAAAAAAAAAATTTTTAAGAATTGTTATTGATTCAGTTAATTTAGTTTCTGATAATACGAAAAATTTTAGTGAATGTGTTTGTAAATTATAAAAAAAAATTTGCTGAATAATACAAAAAAATCTGCAAAAATGTTTTTCTGTTTCTATTAATAAATTTGACTGAAAATATTTTGAGTTTCAGTTAACTTTTTTCTCAAATGCCATAATAAGTTAACTAAAAATAAAAATTTTTTTCCAGTTAAATTTTTACAAAATTGTTATCAGAATCTACAAATTTCTTTGTAGGTCCGCATTTTACACACAAAAAATTTACTGATTCAATGAATTTGGTTACTGAAAACGAAATTTAGTTTTTTCTGTGTACTTAAAAAACATCTTAAACTCTTTCGAATTGAACCTTTTTCCTTAAAAAAATTTTTGAACAAAAGTTTAGTTGACTGAATTAAATTTTTAATCAAACTTTTAGGGTCTTATTCAAAAATCTTAATGAAGCTTTGCCAAGCAATGTTAAGTAAAGTTGTATTCTAAAAAAATTCTTGTATAAAAATTCTAAAGTAGGCACCCACTATTGTTAAGACTACTTTAAGTTGATATTTCCAAAATGTGTATTTTGTACCTCAAATATTTTAACTAATATAGCACATACTGATCCATGTTACATCTGAAAATGAAGCTAGAAGTGCCTGCTCTTATCTTAAATTTATTATTTCTGTCATGTAATGGGAAACATCACCAAATTATCCAACTGCTTCGAAATACATAGCAAAATCCATAAAAAAATATTAAAATAAATACAATTATACAAAAATGTTTTAGTGATGTACATACAATCAAAACAAATCGAAAAAAGCTGGATATTCCAATACTCGTTTCATTCGAATAAAACAAATTGTGATAATTTTCCACATTTTTTTACTTTTACTTCATAGTTGTGTTTATCTGTTTTATTACCATGTCATAAGCTCATATTTTTTAAATTAGGTTGCTTTACTTCAAGATAATGAAAATTTATTTAATAAAATAAAAATTTATTTGAATACCCGAATGAAATTGTATTCGATTTTGTACATCATAAGCTATGAAGTGGTTGTTGAACACGGTGGTGTTACCAGTATTCATTATTAGATAACAAAATAATTAAAGTTGTCTTTTGCATATGATTTCTTAACAAAGCTATGTTAGCCTTAAAGTGCTTGGCAACTAATATGAACTTTAAAGCTAAAGTAAAATATTTTTTTGCATAAGGGGGTTAATCAATAAAATTTTTGTTAAAAATTGTAATTGACTCAATTAAATTTTAAATTGATTATTTTTATTTTTTCCTAAAAATGGCGACGCATTGCACAATGGTTAAAAAATGGGCGTGGCATAAAATTTTTTTGCAGTTTTGGTATTGCCATTAAAATTTCCTTTAAGGTGACAAGAACAAATTTTTTTGAAGCTAGTTTGGTACAGTGAAGTTCGGTTGTAACAAATTTTTGTGTATAACAAACAACTTCTTCGGTCTCGAATAGTGTCCTGAACAAGATATCTTATAAGAACTTTCAAGACATGAGGGATTTTTCAAATGCTTTACTACAGCGAAATCTTATAAAAAAAACGTTAACAACACTGTTTACAAGAAATTTGTTTGAGTATTGTGACGGAAGAATTTGTGATACTTGCTTCTTTCTACGCATGAGCGCGTGTACAAACGTCATGCATGCATGTGTGTATGATCTTTTATTTTTCTGCGCGCAAGCAAAGGCACACACATGCATTAACATTAGTTGTATGCGGTTAATCACATAATAGCTTGCCATCTACATATTACACACACACTCAAATGTAATTATAATATGAAAAATAACAAGCATACACTAATCAACAGTACTTCTTTTGAGTGTTTGTTACAAACAAGCTGTCTTGGCGACATCGCTTGTTACACTGATATACACCTACACCAATACATTCATCGTGCTTCGCTTATAGTACGACAGCATTTATTATTGGTTTAGTATAATACAGGGGACGTGAATACATCTAAAAATCATGACGTATTTACATTTAAAGACTGTTTACGCAGGTCTCTAGTCTCGAACAGTTTTGCACTGATATTTCATTTTAATTTCAAACTCGTACGCTTAAAGCTTAAGAAGTTAAAACAAATTCTCTTCTATAAAAAGCAATTTTTTACTTCATACAAATAAAAATTCATTAAAAGCTATCAGGCTTATTTACTCAGCCCAATCATAAACAAAAATTACGCACGAGTTTTCTCACTTTTTTTTCTACTATTATGAATCTGTTTTTCCCTCCCCGGTAAAAAAAGTAGGTATTATAAACGCAGTTAAACTTGCTTTTTTCACTAAAAATCTTTCCCTTGCAAAACAGAAGGGAGTTGACATAAAAACATAGTTAATACTACATTAAAAAAATTTATAGACATAAACTTTATTTGATATTCCTTGTATTTGGAAAAACTTAAATAATGCACAAATAAATCATTTATAAACTTTTTTTTACATATTTTTTCAAGTTGGTGAATTTTAATCAGGGATGATAAATGAGAAAACTATTTTCGTACCAATTAGCTTTTGAAATATTTACTTTTTCGACCTCAATAATACTAATTTCGGTTTTTTTTTTGTCTTACCTATATTTTATTATATTTTTAGAACACATCGCTCATTTACGCAAGTAACGTCACAACTCAAAAAAAAACTAGTTTGCCAGAACACAAGTTTAAAGTTTTTAATTTACACACAACTTATGAAAATAAGAAAATTTTGTGTTTGTTTAAAAAAAGGAAGAACTATATAAGGATTAATCTGCATCATTGACTCAAAAATTAAAATTGATTAGAATTCGAGATAGTAGTGTTCTTTCGCAGGATTTTCTTTCGACATAGTGGAAGAGGCAGTTAAAACTTATCGTTGGTCTCAAGAAGAAAGATCCTAACTAAAATAATTGTTATTTTACAGGAGAAGGTAAAACCACAATAGAAACTGTAATATTTTTGTACAAATGATTGTAAAAGTTTTATTTTTTATACTATTGCAATAGACTTTCGACTCTTCGTTTAAATTATCAAAATTTCTTTCCACATTCGCTGATGAGTTTGGGATTGACAATATTCTCTTGATAACTTTTGAAATCTACGAAAACAATACTTCATCCAATTAATTTTTCAAAGCTCGAAACTCGTTGTTTACAGTATCATAATTTCCATTTTCTTTTGGGAATATTTTTTAATAAGAAAAGTAATAACACAGATAAAATAAATGAAGACGATGCTATAGCTCGCTATCATATTCAAAACGAAACACCTGTGAAGTTAGATGGAGTTCTTTATAATAAATCAAACAAGTGTAATGCATATCTAAAAAGGTAGTCGCTCTCAACAACAAATCAAATTCGCCACTTTTCTGTCAAACTCGATATATGTACATACTTTAAATGATCGCTATTTATTTTTTGTATAAAAAAAAGATTTTAGGTTCTCGCAAATTTTTCAAATAGTACCAAATGAGTCACGGGGGTACCAAAGTACTTTTTGAAGGTTTGAATTGTACTAAAAAAAGAACAATTGTACCAACTTTATCATCCCAGATTGTAATAATTTCGTTTACTCTCGCAATCAAATAAAAATAAATTCAGTAAAGTGCGACTCTGACTCGCGCACGAAGGGTTCCGTACGAACACTAGATATGTAATTTAATACAAACTTCATCCTATATAATATATAGTTTTGGCATTTTTTTCGTTTTTGGGGTCTTTTAATTTTTTTTGTTTTGGCTCTTTTTTTAATTTTGACACTTTATTTTCTTGTTTTGGCGATTTTTTTTCGGTTTTTGGCGTTTTTTCATTTTGGCGATATTTTTCATTTTTGCGATTTTTTCTTATTTAAAAAAATTTTTTAGTTTTGGCGACATTTTCCCGTTTTGGCGATTCTTTTCGATTTTTGGTGTTTTTTTCATTTTGGCGATTTTTTCGAATTTGGCGATTTATTTTAGTGTTAGAATTTTTGGCGATTTTTTTTTTTTTTTTGGTTTGGAGATTTTATAATTTTTGTTTTTTTTTAGTTTTACCGTTTTTAAAAATTTCAAGTGTTTGCCTCTTACGGTTTCCAAGATATAGCAAATTGTCAAAATTACATAGTCGAAATTGCATTAACTGATGAACCACCCTTTAATTTAAATTTTTTTAAATTTTAGTGTTAATTGTTGAAGTCTGGGCCTGTGCCAAACGGTAGCAAAGTACTAGTGTAAGTAAATTTTTGACACTTCTGAGGTGAATAAAATTTCACTAGTAGAAATTTTGACACAACAGGTAAATTTTTGACAAGCTGCAATAAAAAGCATGGCATCATAAAATTTAAATCCACCGCCGTCGCCCAATACAAAGATTTTTGCGTCTTTTAAGTTTATATAGACTGTGAAAAAAAATCATTGTTTATTTTAGTTTGCGAAAAATGTTGCATTATATATGTATATAATATTATATAATTTATTGCTGCAAGAATATTGTTTTATATAAAAATGTCCTCTTAAAAATTTGTTGGTAGACGGCGGTTTGTAGTCAGGCGAAGCAAAACCGCGGCAGCAGCAATTGTTTCATCAGCTTCTTTCTATGCTCAAGCGAATTTGTCAAAATTTTTCATTGTCAAAAAAGATATCATTTGGCACAGTAGAAAAATTAATTTTTTTCCCCACAAGCAAATATTTTTTTACCATAGTACTTTTCTACCGTTTGACACACGCCCTCTGTATAAAAATACACACACAATACCGTCTGTCCGTCACACGGTATTTTCTCAGGAACCGTAAGAGCTACGGACCTGATATTTGGACACAGTATGTAGAACCTTGGCGGCTTCAACAACAAATACATGAGAATTAAAAATTAAAAGGTGTTCCAAAACGAGCAACAAAAAATTTTAAAATCCCATGTAATATACATACAATTGTATATTGAAACTTGAAATTTGTAAAATTAGTGTATTTTTATACAGACTACAACAACTAACACTAAAATTTAAAAAAATTAAATTTAAAGGGTGGTCCATCAGTTAATGCAATTTTGACTATGTAATTTTGACAAATTTGCTATATCTTGGAAACCGTAAGAGGCAAACACTTGAAATTTTCAAAAACGGTAAAACTACAAAAACCGAAAATTATAAAATCGACAAACCAAAAAAAAAATCGCAAAAAATTAAAAAAAAAAATTCGCCAAAATTAAAAAAAAAATTTTAACACTAAAATACATCATCCATATTCGAAAAAATAGCCAAGATGAAAAAAAAACGCAAAAATGAAAAAAAAACGCCAAAAATCGAAAAAAAATCGCCAAAACTAAAAAAATTTTAAATAAAAAAAAATCGCAAAAATGAAAAAATCGCCAAAAATAAAAAAAAATCGCTAAAATGAAAAAACGCCAAAAACCGAAAAAATCGTCAAAACAAGAAAATAAAGTGTCAAAACTAAAAAAGGAGCCAAAACTTAAAAAAATTGCCAAAAACTTGAAATTTTCAAAAACGGTAAAACTAAAAAAACCGAAAATTATAAAATCGCCAACCCAAAAAAAAAATCGCCAAAACGAAAAAAATCGCCAAAATTAAAAAAAATTCTAACACTAAAATAAATCGCCAAATTCGAAAAAAACGCCAAAATGAAAAAAACGCCAATATGAAAAAAAACGCCAAAAATCGAAAAAAATTGCCAAAACGCGAAAATGTCGCCAAAACTAAAAAAAAAATTAAATAAAAAAAAATCGCAAAAATGAAAAAAATCGCCAAAAATAAAAAAAATCGCCAAAATGAAAAAAACGCTAAAAACCGAAAAAATAGCCAAAAAAAAGAAAATAAAGTGTTAAAACTAAAAAAAGAGACAAAATTTAAAAAAATCGCTAAAACTGAAAAAACGCAAAAACCGCCAAAACAAAAAAAAAACCGAAAAGATCACAAAAACGATAAAAATGCCAAAACTATATATTATATAGGATGAAGTTTGTATTAAATTACATATCTAGTGTTCGTACGGAACCCTTCGTGCGCGAGTCAGAGTCACACTTTACTGAATTTATTTTATTTTTATATAAATGTTATGCTAGTTTTTTGTCTGAATTGCTGGTAGATTTTATTTCATTTTGTTTTGTTCCCAAGGAATTTATTATTGGAGGAATGTTTTCTCGAGAAAAATCTTTTCCGTGAGAAATGAATTCCGAGGGAATATTCATGATTGGGCTGATTATAAATTTATTTAGAAATAAAAAATAAAAATTATTAACTTAGTTCGTTTTAAATGAACTACACACTGTATTCATGAACTTGAAGAAAATTAAGGTTTGGTGTATGTATATTAAAAACAGCCTCGTTTTATTCTCTAATCAAGCCCACTGTAACCTTTTAATGCTTAGATAAGTTTAGTTTATTGTATTGACATTTTTTTTAATAATATTTGCGTGCACGTGTTACGCTTTTAAGCGAAAGAAGAGAAAAAAATACATTAACAAGTAGATAAAGCTTATACAGATACAAGGTTACGGAATAGTACGTCGATTTGCATTAAAATGCTTAGAGGAGATCTACATACATATGTATATATCGCATTTGTTCTTCTTAAGGAGGGTCAACTCAAAAAATTTGATAATTTCACATTTTGCAAGGAAATTAATTATATGTGACCTGCTCCGAAAAAAAGGGACGTAGTGTGTCAAAAAACGGGATTGGACTTAAGAGTGCATTCTGGTGTAGAATAAGATGGAATGAGTTAAATTTCCGATAAAAATTTATTAACCCCATAAAAACGTACAAAACGAACATTAAAAAAAACATTAAATTAAATGCGTTTTTCTCAAAACTTCATTTTCACACACTAGGTCCTTTTTCTCGGAGAAGGTCATATGTATGTACCCACTGTAAAAATTTTGCATTATTTTCTCAACTCTTTCACAAAAAAAAACAAAAACAGTTGTGGCGAGAGAAATAAAAAATTAGAGAGAATTTCGAATTCCAGTTATTTTTTTTACTGGAGAACCTGGGAATCAGTGATGGGAATTGGAAATCTTGATTTCGTGCCGAATCTGTTTCTAAATAGTGTCAAAATCTGTTGAATAGTGCCAAAGCACTTTTTATTTACTTTAGAAATTTTCAATAATAATTAATTTAATAATCTCCAAAATTAGTTGTTTACACACAGACATATAATCGTATGTACATATGAATGTATATGTAACAGCGCATATAGAAAGGGACCTAAGGGTAAAATTTTCAATTTTCACTTTTTTTTTTTTTTTTTGATATGGACAACATCTGAGCATCGAATGAGACCGATCCCATGCCCCAAAAGTGTTCCCTCCCAGAGATATGCGCGTTTTATGATGTGATGGTACACCAAAGATACACGTATTTAAATCTTTAAAACGGCTCTCCTGAACAAAACCGGTTTTTACCCTTAGGTCCCTTTCTATTTTGCGCGTCACATACATATGTGTCATTTATTAATACTTCATACTTATTTACAAGATATACCAATACCTGCGATCTGCTTACCTGTTATTGAAATAAGAAAAGTTTCTATGTATATTAATACGAGCCATAACCGCCAAAAAGCTTAAGCAACATAATTTTCGAGCTTAATTTTTTGATGAAAATCGATTTTCGTTAAAAAAACGAAGTTAAAAATATATGCCGCTTAAAATTTTTTTGGTGGTTATGGCTCGAATGCACAAAAAGTGCCAGAAAAGGAGCGAGAGTGCCGTAGTGCCAGCTAACATCCAATAGTGCCAAAAATGGCACAATTGTGCCACATTTCCCATCACTGCTGGGAATGATTATTATAAACAGGGGAGCAAATAATTGGGAAAATACTCCCAGGAAATTGTTATTTACTACGTTTATACGGTTTATACGCCCACTATTTGCAAAAAAAATTAACTCACTGTTTATACGGCGTAGCACTTCTATAGAAAACTTATTTGTTTTAATTGTCATTATTTGCTTCTATTAATGTTTTTGTGCAATATTTATCCATTTATTGTTTTTTGTTATCAAACATTTATATAACAGTGGCAACCTCAAGTACTTCATTTGCAAATAGTGAGTTAATTGTGAATAGTTTCTGAATAGTTTCGCAATAAAAACAATAATATGTCAAAAATTTACAGTTGCGTATAAACGTAGTAATTCACAATAAGGCTATTTGTCTCCTCTAGCAAAATCAATCGTTGTTTGATAAAAAAATAAATAAATCAAGAAAAAACTGCAACACCCCATATAACGACCCCTATAACAGAAAGATACTGTACTACTACCTCTGTCTTTCATACAGCCGAATTAAGACTTTGCAAAGTAAACTTTGCGTGTGGAAAAGGAGTATAACCATTCAAGCGAATTATATTCAGTCACCCAGGTGTTTGTAAAATGTTTCCCAATTTTCCCCGAGCTCATAATATAAATACATATATTGACCCTCGTATATTAAACTCACAACCATACAAATTAACTACTTAACAGCACATAAACTTAATATAATTACAAAAAATAGATCGACCATCAAGTTACTTAATGGAAAGACTGTGCCAGAATGTTATCAAATGAAAATGTGTAGCAAATTAAGCACAAGAAAATATTCGTATTTCTTTTGCTAATTGAGTTGGAAAACCTTGCAAAAAAAAAAATAAACACAAGATTTATTATAATTTCTTTTATAATTATTTTTTGTCTGTCTTGTTTAGTCGGAATTGTTTTTTTTTATCTTTTTCATGTGCAAAAAAAATTAATTTTAAATGAAAGCGAATACGTTAAACATCTTAATTCTTTAGAATTCAAGGAATAATTTTTCTTATACAAGTCTGCTAGTTTTGAACATTTTTAGTTGGATATATAATGCTTTCTAATCAGGTTTTTTCATTGGAAACGCAATAGTTTTTAGTAATTAATTTGATTTTAATTAATTTTAAAAAGATCAGACAAAGCTAATTTATTCTAGTTGGCCGAATGCAGCATTTTTCTGTGCCACCACGCATGTTGATACATATATTTATTTCGAGCGGAAATCAATTCTTAACATCATTTATTTAACATGAAATTTTCAGTGAAATGGAATACGAGAATTATGTGCTTAACACTTTGATACAAAATTTTACGAAGAAAATTTTTATGGTATATTTAGACTTTAAAACTGTTAAAGGTATGGGTCTTTTTTGGTGTCTTTAGGAAAAGGGGACTAAAGAAATTAACTAAAAATTCTGTTGAATTAAAAATTCAAAATAGTTGAAATAATTAATAATAAATTATTGCTTTGGGAATAATATCTTTTAGCTTTTATATGCTAAATTATAATACCAGTGATAACTAATTATTGCATTTATGAAATTTTGCTATCGATAGGTGTTTAATTGTTATGAAATTGATGGCAAATTGTCATCGTATTGTTAAGTTCTGTCAGTGTACAAATGACTTTTTATTATTAAATAGATTTAGGTTGTTAATTTTCATGATGTTCATACATCATTTCATTGATGACACAAATGACATCATTGCCATTGCTGATGACCATTTGATGTAAGTGTTGTTGTGAATTCAATGATGGCAGTTGTAATCAGGTCGAATCTAAACACACTTGTTCAATTATTTCACCATTATGACGGTAACTCAAGTTTTGCTTTTACTTTTCTTAAACCACAAGTTTCTCTAAAAAATTTGCATCTATAACAATTCTCGTCATTATATTTCTATTGCCATAAATTGATTTTTCTTTCCAAGTATCTGCAAGTCATTAAAAAAATCTGCTGTGCAATGACTCAATTTTATTTACGCTGAACTGTTCCATTTAATTTTGCATTTGATTGTGGTGTGTACTACACATACTCGTATTAGTTAGAGTATGTAGCAAATTATAAACTATCAAATCACTTGGATTTTCTAAAAATTTCTATACTCTCTTAATTGGCTTTCTTAGTTGATAAATTATTTATGGGAATTTCTGTTGATTTGCATACAATACAATGTGTGTACGATTTAAATTTTATTAAATCATACGGGTTTTTTATAAAAAAAGATTTTGTTGGTATAAGATTTTCTTGGTTTATTTATTTTAAGTTGAACTGAAATTCTGAGTTACTTTAGTAAACAGTCTTCAAATGTAAATACGTGTTGTTTTTTAAATGTATTCCCTCCCTTGCATGTATTATACTAAACCAATAATAAATGATGTCGTTTAATAAGCGAAGTACGATGTATGTATTGATGTGTATGTATGTATATAAGTGTTTTTAAACGAAGACTTCTTGTTCGTAACAAACACTCAAAAGAAATAGTGTTGATGCGTGTATGCTTGTTATTTTGCATATTATACGTTTGAGTGGGTGTGTGTGTAAGATGCAGATGGTAAGCTATTATGTGTTTAAGGGTGGTTTTTTAAAGCAACGGCATACAACTAGTGGCAATGCATGTGTGCACAGAAAAATAAAAGATCATAAACGCAACGTGTGTGCGTATGTACATGCATGACGTTTGAAAATCGATCCGATGTTTTATCGCAAAATTGTCTTCAGCGATGAGGCACATTTGGGGCTCAACGGGTTTATTAATAAAATAAACTGCCTCACATACAGTAAAGCCAATCCACAGAAGATCATATAGACTTCATTACATCCAGAAAAATTAACAGCTTTGTGCAGTTTGCACGCTGGTCTCACTATTGTGAATTATTTATTTAAAAATACAGCCGGAGTTCGCATCACACCATGATCAATGATTTATGGTTTTAAAATATGCATTACATTGTTGACATGTAATTTACATGTCATACGGCTTATTTAAATCAGTAGTTGCCAATAAGTTGATTTCGAGAAATGGCCTTGTTAGTTGCCCTTCAAGAAAAAGTGATATTTGACACCTCTCATATATAGTCTGTGGGGCCACGTCAGATAACTGGTTTATGCTGATAAACCAGCAACAATTGACTTATCGGTAGCCAGAAATGCTCATGTTATACGTGATATACGTTCAGCAATGCTCGAAAAAATACGCCAAAATTTAATGCCCAGAATGCCTTTCGTCAAGAACAAAAACGTTGGCCATATGCCCGAAATTATTTTCCGACATTGTTATTTAATTTATTTTGTTTAACCCTTTGTAGCGCGACATCGAGAAAATATTATTTGTTGTGTACAAATTTTAAGAGCTCGTGATACTCACCACTTATCAATTCTTAGTGGTGAGTATCAATATACTATACGATTTTGCACATGCTACGATTCAAAACCATTTGCGATTTTTTTGAGTGTGACAGAATTGAGTCAGATTTTCTAGGGAATGAATCGTACGACTATGATATGATAGTGTATCATGGCCTTAAATAATATCCACAATTGTTAACAAAAATTAATTGTAAAAACTTTTCACATAGAGTATGAAGCTTTTTGGTTCACATGCAGTCAATTTCACGGCGGTGATTTACTAAAGAATTTTTTCCACTGCAGCTAGAACATTTAAAAACGCAAACTCACGCATAAAACATTTCGTATGAAATGCAAAATATTTGCATTTTTTATTATTAAACTGAATTTTGTTTAATTTTTAATTCATTTTTAAGCTTTACATGCATATCTTCTTTACATTTTTTTACATTCACTGAGAACTGACACCGGGAGAAAAATTTAACGGGAGATTTATGATAGAATTTCTCCCTTTGAGGGGAATAAAAATTTGATGAGAACAAAAATTCCAATTTTTATTCCAGATCAGTGGTGTCAAAAATAAAACTATGGTTGTATGTGTGAGAAAAATTGTCTTATTCGTCTCTGAAGTACATCGAAAAAAATAAATATTTGCAACAAATGCAGTTTTGTAAAGCAGCTCAAAATATATAAAAGGAGTCTATATGATAGAAAATTAAAAAATAAGGAATAAAAATTAAATAAAAAAGTTGCGGGCGACCCATATTTTCCGAGTTACGGCGCTGTAAACTTTTCATAGGAAACTGTGAAGAAATTCCAAAAATAAATTTTTAAATAGCTTATCTGATAATTAGAAACTTGAAAAATAAGAAGAAAAAATTAAACAAAAAAATTGGCTGCGACCAATAGTTTCCAAGTTATTGGTCTTTCAAGTTTTGATATTAAATGCAGTTTAGTAAAGCTTCTCCAAAAAAAACCAAAATGACTTTTTAATATATATTCATATCTTTCCTTAAAGCATTAGATTAGTAACATAGAATATTTTTCGCATACCATTTTTTTTCTTTCACTGAATTTATAAAGTATTTAATACAGCCGCTGCGAATGTGTTATCGTCGCTGTTTCATTGACGACTAAATGTATTTAAAAACTTATTTTTGGAATTTCTTCACAGTTTCCTATGAATAGTTACAGCGCCGTAACTCGGAAAATATGGGTAGCCCGCAACTTTTTTATTTAATTTTTATTCCTTATTTTTTAATTTTCTATCATATAGACTCCTTTTTATATATTTTGAGCTGCTTCACATAACTGCATTTGTTGCAAATATTTATTTTTTTCGATGTACTTCAGAGACGAATGAGACAGCTTTTCTCACACATACAACTATAGTTTTATTTTTGACACCACTGTTCCAGATAGTCAATGAGCTGGCAACACCATAGACAATTCCGTTGAGTAAAGAATTTTCTATTGAGCAGAATTTTGCTCCTGATGAACTATTGCCATGTCAGTTAAGCGATTTTTTTTATTTTTCGCCACCCAAGTACTAAAGGCCTTATTCAAAAAATAAATAAATAAATAAATGCATATTTAAAGGTTTTTAATTTGCAAATGTATTCTTATGTTATTTTATAATTTTAAACGACTTCATTTTAAGTTTAAAATTTTTTAAATTTAAAATTTTTTAAACGCACTAATAATACCAAATTAATATTTTACTTATTAAGTAAAATGTTTTTTTATTAAAAATACATTGAAATTGATTCTTGAGGGGCTTAGCTGGATCCTATGCGCATTTCACTGTTGCTAATGCAGATCATCAGGGAACCTTTACCCAAAGCTTCTTAGAACAACTACAGTTATTATGTTATAAACTTTCATTTAAACAATAACAACAAATTTGAAACAAGAACTCAATAATCAACATGTTTTTTTTTATTTTCTTACTTTACTATTGCTACATTGGCTGACTTTTTTCAGCTTCAAATTGTATTTGTAAGAGTATGTAAAAGGAAAGTAAATGTAAATAACAACATCAGCTATTTAAGTACAGAGTGTTGCCACACAAGTATTTTTTTTACCAGGTGCAGTCAATTTGATAATTAGTGTTTTTTATGGGAATTGTTAAAATTTAAGTTTAAAATTTTTTAAACGCACTAATAATCCCAAGATGTTCTAAGAAACTTTAGGTAAAGGTTCCCTGATGATCTGCATTAACAATAATAAATTAATCAATTTCAATGTATTTTTAATAAAAGAAAATATTTTACTTAACGAGTAAAATATTAATTTGGGATTATTAGTGCGTTTAAAAAAGTTTAAACTTAAATTTTAACAATTCCCATAGAGACTTTATTTTAATTCGATTGTATTTTCCTTTTTTTGTAATTTGCTTTTCGTCTCACTCAGCTGATACCAACATATTGAATACACACAGTAAGTTAGAATCACAATAGCGACAGACTTTTTTGAATTAGTGTCATAATAACATATAAAAGTTCGTTCCATCAGATATTTCGACTATAGTCGTAAATCGGAAGTTGCTTATAATAAAGGCCATATCTGGTAATTTCAATTAATACTTACATATTTATAGTTAATTGTTATTTAAAATAAAAACCTAATACAAATAAATTTGTTTACACAACATTCCTGACATTGTCAAAACATTATTTAAACTAATTTACAAATTATATTTTTTATTTTTTCTTTGTAACAAGTTTAAAGATCTCATTTACAAGCGACCTTTCAAAATAGCAAAAAGCCTATAAATGTTAATTTCATTACATATTAATAATGAAAACAAAAAACAAAACAAAATATAATAAAAAAATAAAATAAAAAAAATCTCTGTAAATTCAATCTCAACAAGCCTCCGAGACGGATTATAATTACAATAACAAAACAAATAACACATTCAAATGTAATTGTAATCAGTTAAGAGCAGTTAAAATGCGCAAAATAGCAGATTTCTTATCGCACAAATGTTTAAAATTGTATAATTCCTCTTTGTGGAGGCACCCTACATAAGGTCGAGTTGCCATAGTGCTCGTAAAATAAAAAATGCTTAATTAAATAAAATGTTAAAAGAAAAAGATGTAAATAGTAGAGCTCTTTAAAGTCCCACACAACTTTGTGTAGATCTTGGCCATTATTTGTAATTTAGCCTTATATGTATTTAAAAAAAGTGAACAAACAAAAACCATTTCGCCAGCAGCATTAAGCGAACGCATAAATGTTAAGAAAAATAAGGCGCATTAAAAAGCATCATCATTAAAAAGTACAAACATTTAAGGCAACTCAAAAAAAGCAGGCTGCGTTATTACAAACAACTGTTTTCCATTAATTCAATCCATAAGCATTCTTTAAACTCGTATTTAAAAAATATTTCAAGCCAACAAAGAAAAGGTGTTACTTTTTTGTTGTATGTAGTATAGTAGTACGTGCCGCAACATTATGTATGTACATACATAATTTAAATGATTGTGCTGATTACACGAAGTGTATTGTCATTCTTTGCATTAACATTTTTCAGGCCATTGTGCTCTCGTTTACTTTTATTATCATCTTATTCGAATATTCGTTCTATAATATTTTGGCAGATGTGTATCACAAATGCAAAGCATCACTGTGTGCGTGCGTGTGTTTGGTATGCATTACAGGTCTGCGTAAACAGTCTTGAAATGTAAATACCACTTGTTTTTTAAATGTTTTGACGTCGCATTTATTACTAGAGATGTGCAAATGTCGTGATTTTATCGTGTCACGCGTGATTCACGTGATTCGTGATCAAATATTATAACTAGTCATGCGTGAGTGCGTGAGCGTGACTGAAAAAAATTTACTCGTGCGTGAGCTTTCTTTTAATAATCACGCACGAATTCTCACGCTCTCACGAGATAACATTCCTGCATAGGTACATATGTAACTGTATTCAATCATTTGAAATAAATTATTTTATAATAATAAATGCATATATGTATGTATAGTAATATGTATGGTAGTATGAGCTTACAAACACAATGAATACCCCCAAACAAAATGTTTCGACTTTTTCTGAAGTCAGACTTGTCGTACCGAATTCGTTAAGACATTGCTGAACAATTTTTTTTAAACATTAACGATTTCGGTAACATTTCGGTGCCGAAATCGGAAGATTTTGTCGACCAATCGTTACGAATTCTTTACGAATTCGGAGCATTTTGCTTGATGGGTTCATACACCTTTGTAAGTATGTATGTATGTTTCTTAGATACCCTGTAGGAAGTATCAATTGAGAAACGCTACTGATTCAACAGTGCCTTTGTCAACAATACTACTGACGAATTGTACCCCAGAAAATGTTTTTTGATTTAGGGGCCGTCCATATATTACGTAATGCTGTAGGGGGGAGGGGTGGGGTTCGAGTTTTGTTATGATTTGTTATAGTGGGGGTGAGGGGAGTCTTTGAAAATGTTACGTAACAGAAAAATTTTAATAATTTGTATGTTTTCTCATTTAATATGCTTTTCTCATTTATTTGATTATCATTTATTTAATTGATCATACGTCTTACCTTCACATTTATATTATGTATGTATACATACATACATGTGCGGTATGTCAATTTTTGATATACGACAATTCGAATTCGAATATTTAAAATTATATCCGCGAATACAAATATTTAAAACGATATTAAATTAACTTTGCTTTATTTTAATTTACATTGTAAATTTTACAAAAACACGAGCATACATATATACATAGATATGTATATCGTCACCTAAAATCCAAAAGGCCGTATATACACTTTTTACTCTTTTACAGGAGAAGCAAACACCTTCATAAATTTATTCTATTTACATGTATGTTAGATGCCAAATTGAATAATGAATAAAATCGGTATTTTTAAACACATGTGAGCAGAATTTTAAGAAAATATGTATTTTGGTTAATCACACATAATCAATCAAAAAGTCTATTTTGAATTTTTTGGTTGTTACGGCCTTTTGGATTTTAGGTGACGATATGTAAGAACCTATTTTTCAACCCAAAAAACATGAAAATTATATTATACATACACTTTTTCTTGAGCGTGCGTGATCGTGATAAGTTGTAAACCACTCGTGCGTGATTAAAAATATTTTATTCGTGAGCGTGCGTGATCGTGAAAATTTTCAAAATCATTCGTGCGTGAAAGTGCGTGAGTAAAATATTTGTCGGCGTGAGCGTGCGTGTCGTGAGTCAGAAAACACTCAAGTGCACATCTCTATTTATTACACTAAACCAATTATAAATGATGTCGTTTACCAAGCGAAGCACGATGGATGTATTGATGAGTGTTTTTAAGCGCAGACTTGTTGTTCATAACAAACACTTAAAAGAAATAGTGTTGATGCGTGTATGCTTGTTATTTTGCATATTGTACGTTTGAGTGTGTGTGTGTAAGATGTAGATAGTACACTCAAAAAAAAAACTAACTAAGACTGTGGAAAATTTTCTAAATTTGAGTTTAACAAAAAAGGTTGTCGTATGGCGCCAAAGCTGTTTTTTACTTAAAACCAGTAAAATATTTACTAAATTTCTAGTTCATTAATGAACTAATGTCAAGTAAAATGTTCCTATAAAATTCGGAGCTTTGCAAAAATTCTTTTTAATCTTTGATCTCAAATTTAGTAAATTTTTCAAAATTTTTTTATGTGTTTAATTCTGGTACTTATTTTTATTTTTAATTAAACTCTCTACAACATGGCATGTTTTTTTTATTATATCTTCAGATTATATTATAAATACATATTCTTAATTGATTTACCATATATACATATTAATCCCTTGCCAGGAGGCAAGTATTGAACCAACAACCTTCTGACTGATAGGCAAGCACTCTTAACTAATTTCATAACAGGGCAGCATTAATAAGCATTGAAATTTTTGAGTTTTAAAATTTTATTTGTATATATAAAAAATGTATTTCAAGTTCAAATATTCTTCGGAAATATGAGAAATTTACTTAGATTTTTTCTTAATGCAAATAAAGAAAATATAATAATAATAATACAATAAGGTAAATATTTTTCTAAAATTTAGAATACCTTTATATATCTTTCACGTAAATCAAATTTGATGAACTAATCGGGAATAAGTCATTTCCTAAAATTAATTTTTTGATTTAAAACGTGATGGACTAGTTCTTAGGATACAATTTAGACTTGTATCGAACTCTTTCAGTAGCTCGTTTTTGACATTTGAATTACATGGGTTTGATCACTGGTTTGTGCCAAAAACGAGCTACTGAAAGAGTTCGATACAAATCTAATACAATTTCCCTAAACTTTTTAATCATTTTCCAATTTTTGTTAAATATTTCCTTTAAGCCAGTAAACTTGTGCCTGAATGCGAGAATTTTTGTGTGTATTTTTATGAACTATTTTTAAGGATATGAACTTTTTATTTGTATTTTCTTCTTTACTTCTATACCTTTAAAAACTGAAACAAATTTCTTGCTGTTTAGCATTTGTTTTAGAAGATTTCGCTGTAGTAAAGCATTTGAAAAAATCCCTCATATCTTAAAAGTTCTTGTAAGTGGTCTCGTGCAGGGGTCTAGTATGCATTAAATAATTTTGTAATATATATAAAAAAGATACACCCAGAAAAAAGATTGGTTGGAAAACGGTTAGTCCAATAAAATATCATTTGCATTAACTATATTTCAGTTCACGCTATCAATTTTCTGTTAATCCAAAAAGCAATCCATGTTCATTGCCATAAGGGCATAATTGTAACAAAGATATGATTGTGACAATACTTAAATTGATTGCATCAACCGAGCGTATGCTTTTGTCATGACTAATTAACTGATTGATTAGCACAACCGAATAAAATATTAGGAGTTGGATTTTAGTACCAATTTTTGGTATTGGCAACTAAAAAAATTGTCCTTCTACATTTACGTTAAAATAAAGACTTTCTATCAGTTGTTGCAACTAATTAGAGGTTAATGTAACCATCATAGTTTATAGCAGCAAATTAAAATTAAATATTAAGGTTTGATTGATATTCCCAACCGATTAATCGGTTCGTATTAACAATTGTCTATTATTGTAAAATATTTCTTTTAAATAAGTAAAAAACAAAATACTATCAGCATTGTGTATAACGAAAAACTGGCATGAAGTTAACGTAAATGAAGAAATTAAATTAAATTAAAAATAATAAAATAAAAATAATAAAAATATATAAATCGTTATACCAGAATTCTATTAATTCGATTGGCAACTAGTTCGGGCTTCTCAACCAATTTGTTTTCCCTGTTAAACAATTTTATCTGCTGTTGCAACTATTGTGTTAGTGGTAATAATTAAAAATATAGTTGTACTACAAGAAAATTGCAATCGTTATACCAGAATTCTATGATAGTTGCTGCAACCGCCAAAATTCAATTGGCAACAAATTCGGTTGTCTCAACGAATCTGTTTTCTCTGTGTAGATACAAAAACTATTTGCTATTGTTATTATTATTAATTATAATTTTGTGTTGTTAGCGTTTTTATCATTTATACGATTTTTGTATTGTAAAAATCAACACAACAACAACAAAAAATGTTACAGATAATTGCAATTGTAAACTATGTATGTGGGAAGAATAAAATAAATTTATAAAATCATATCGCATACACCTAGAGAAAAAACAGCGTAAATTCAATAAAAACTATATTGAATTAATAAGAAACGTTAACGAAAGTCTAATACGGAAAAATATTAATTTACAGTATTAATTTATTAATTTTATTTATTTTTAAAAATCTTAATATACATTTTCTACTATATTGAAAATTACTGAATTAATATGACGCGTTCTTATTTTTAAGTTGCTGCTCTTCCCTGAGTGTATACCACAAAAGAACTGTCAATAGTAAAATCGTTGACGATTTTATTCGTATATCTGTAAAAATGCCATTAATTTTGTGTGTGTCGCTAAAATTATGAATATATACAAAATTCAAAGTGTCGGCGAAGAAACGCCATTTTGTAAAAAAAAAAAATTAAGCGAACTACTTATATTAAAACGGGAATCATCGAATAGCTATTTAAAAATTTTCTTTAAGCTTCTCTTAGCATTCTTAATTTATAATTTCGATATAGGAAAAAATATCAAATAAAAAAACTAAACAGATATAAATAGAACATTAATTTGAAAAATTCTAATGCAATACATATCACCTTTTACAGTAGAGCACCGATATTACATTTCGAATCTACAAATATTCTTAGTAATAGCTCCCGACCGTAATAATGGTTATGTTCGTTATTAGAATTTTTTATTTGTTTTATGTGTGTAGCGATCATGAAACTATTTCAATTATGTAGTTATTCAACATACTTTAACACAATTCTAGACTAGTGAACTTGTTTTTTTTTTCTTTTGTTTAACGTAGTCGGCTATTTTGAATTTTTTTAATTTTTTTTTTATTAATGAGTAGTTTCTTTTTTTTTTATAAATTTATATAAAAAGTATTATAACCTGTTTCCAGAAGTCAGGCAAGTCAGACCCGTCTAAAAAATTTGTTTCGACCGTCTCGGTTGTGAAAACAGTGGATTGAGCTTTTGAGTAACTTTCATACACATAAATACACAGATTTATTATTCTCAAAAAATTTTCAAACAAAAGTGTGTTTTGAAATAAAATTTAGTTTCAGTAAATATTTTTTACTATTCCACTAATTTATTTGTTCCAATTTTATTTTATAAAAAAAAAACTGTATAGAGTGAAAATTATAATTTATACAATCTATATAAAGTAAAATTTTTAAAAATTTTTTTTATATTTATTTTTATATTAAATTATTATTTTTCAGTTAAATTTATTTTTATATGCTATAAAAAAAGTTTGTCTGATTTTTTTAATCTTTTCTACAAATTATTTCATAGATCTAAAAAGCATTTTATTTAACAAATAAAAAATTAGTTGAACCTTTTATTTGATTCAGTTATTTTTTCCTGAAATATTTAAAGTCATTTTTGCAAACTTTTTATTTGCAGTGTCAAATAAATTAGTAAAATTTTTTTAGAAAAATAGGTAAGACTTGTTATTGATTCACTAAATTTATTTTCTGTAAATTATAAAAACAATTGTTGAATAACACAAAAAAATCTGCAAAAATGTTTTGCTGTTCTTATTAATTAATACACTTGACTGAAAATATTTTGAGTTTCAGTTAACTTTTTTCTCTAATACCATAATAAGTTAACTAAAAATAAAAAATTTTTTCCACTTAAATTTTTACAAAATTGTAATCAGAATCTACAAATTTCTTTGTAGGTCCGCATTCATACAAAATATTTACTGATTCAATGAATTTGGTTACTGAAAACGAAATTTAGTTTTTTTTTGTGCATCTACATCTTATATACACACACACTCAAACGTAAAATATGCAAAATAACAAAAGTGCACTATATATAGTTTCTAGACGAGTTGATTGTTTGTTATATGGAAACTACAACTAAAAGTGCGTTTTGGAAAAAAACTTCTTTTAGAAAAATAACATTTTGAGAAAAATACTTTTTTTTTAATAAAGTACGTTTTGAACAAAGTACTTTTTGAAAAAAGTACCTTTTGGAAAAAGGACCTTTAGGCGAGAGTGATTTTTGAAAAAAGTAGTTTTTGGAACAAATATCTTTTGAAAAGAGTACCTTTAGAAAGAGTACCATTTGGAAAAGTAGCAGTTCGAAAAAGTACCTTTCGGAAAAGAAGCCTTTGAAAATAAGTACGTTTTGAACAAAGTACTTTTTGAAAAAAGTACCTTTTGGAAAAAGGACCTTTAAGTACTAGTGACTTTTGAAAAATGTACTTTTTGGCGCAAATGTATTTTGAAAAAAAAATACCAGTTGGAAAAAAGAATCTTATGGATAAATTTTGAAAAAAGGTTTTATAAAAAAAACTACCTTTTGCAGAAAGTACATTTAGAAAAAAGGATTTTTAAACATTTAACTTTTGGAAAAAGTTCCTTCTGAAAAAAGCAAATTATGGAAAAGTACCTCTTGAAAAAAGTAGCTTTTGAAAAAAAGTGCCTTTTGAAAAAATGATCTTTTTAAACAGGTACCTTTTGGAAAAAGTACCTATTGGAAAAAGTACCTTTTTATAAAGCCCTTTTTTAAAAAGTACCTTTTTGGAAAAAGTTGTTTTTGAAAAAAGTACTTTTTGGAAGTAGTGCTTTTTGAAAAAAAAGGACTTAAAAAACTATTTTTGAAAAAGTACCTTTAAGACGAGTAATATTTGGAAAAAGTACCTTTTTGAAAAAGTAACTAAAAGACTTTTTTGGAACAATTATCTTTTAGGAAAGAAAGTACCTTATAAAAATTAAGCTTTTAAAAATTTTAACTTTTGAAAAACGTTATTTTTAATTGCTTTTGGAAAAGTACCTTCTGCAAAAGATAGCTTTTGAAAAATGCACCTTTTGAAAAAAGTAGCTTTATGAAAACTCTCGTTTGGAAAAATTTCATTTTGATAACATTTCCTTTTGAAGGTGTATCTTTTTAAAGAATTACCATCAAAAAGAAAGTTGTTTTTGGAAAAAGTATTTTTTGAAAGGAGTGCTTTACAAAAAGGACCATTAAAAAAGTATCTTGTGAAAAAGTGCCTTTTGGATACAACTACAACCTTTAAGACGAGTAATATTTGGAAAAAGTATCCTATGGATATTTAAAAAAAAAGTAAAAAAAAATGGAAAAACAGAAAATGATTAGTGATACTTATAGTTGTATTTACCAATGGTAAATCAATAATTGTATACACAATAATCATTTCTCATATTCCATTTCATACTAAATTTGCGTTAAATAGCTGATGTTAATAATAAAAGTCTACACCAGTAGATAGACGTGGGTGCTGATGAAGTGCGTGGCTGCACAGAAAAATATCGGTATTTCCCCCAGCTATAAAGTCTAAGTTTAATTTTTATTCTCTTCTTTAGAAACTCACATTAATTAATAAAAATATTTCATTCAATAAAGAATTGAAATTACTGAACTTAAGCCTGACTAAAAATTATTTCTGATTAAAAATTCACTATAGTTCAATTAAAATCTAAAAATGTCTCCAAAAAGTTTTTTGAAAAAAGTACCTTTTGGAAAAAGAACCTTTTGGACATAAGTACCTTTTAAGAATTAAGCTTATGGAAAGTCTACATTTTGAAAAACATATTTTGTTTAAATTGCTTTTGGAAATGTACCTTCTGCAAAAAGGACCTTCTGCAAAAAGTACCTTTTTCAAAAAAGTCCCTTATGAAAAAAGTAGCTTTTTAAAAAAGTACCTTTATAAAAAAAGTACCATTTTAAAAAAAATACCTTTTTAAAAAAGTACCTTTTTAAAAAAAGTACCTTTAAAAAAAAGTAGCTTTTGAAAAAGGTAGCTTTTGAAAAAACTCTCAATTGGAAAGTTTTAATTTTGAAAACATTCTTTTGAATAAAAATAACTTCTGGAAAAAGTACCTTTTGAAAAAAGTAACATGTGGAAAAACTATCCTTAGAAAACGTTTCTTTTGGAAAAAAAATTAAAAATGTACCTTTTGGAAAAAAATTTCTTTGAAAAAAGTACTTTTTGAAAAATATGCATTACGAAAAAGTACATGTTGAAAAAGGGCAACACAATTTCAAAAAGGGAGCTCTTGGAAAAGTACATTTTAAAAATATATGCATATACATACATACATATTTATACAAAAATACATATTTTAACATGCATATATCGTTAAATGAAATGCAAAATGGCCTTACTACTTTTTTACATTGCATAGGAGAAGAAAAAAATGAAATAAAATTATTCAAGTGACTGAAGTAAGGATTCTTTATTGTAATTTTTAAGCCGGCTTTTTGTTATGATAAAGGTTTAAAAATTGCTTGGGATATGTGTATAAATGTAATATACTGGGTATTAATTAATTAATTGATTATATATTTAAATATATGCGTGGACATTAATTAAATAAAACAAAGTGGAATTTAATCTATCTCTCCATATGTCCGTGTTGTCACTGTCTCTCTATATATTGTGTAAAAGATAAAAGAAAATATTTTAAATACATATTAATTTTTCATATTTTATATTAAATTTTATCAGCAAACATGTTATAATCGTGGCTTATTAATATTAAAAATATGTATAAGTTTTCATTCATAGTGGAATTACACGTGTATGACATAACATAATGTGCCTGTAAATTTATTATGTAAAAAATTTAACAATACTTTTGTAACTGTCTGTCGGCTGTCAAAGTAAAGTGCCTTCAAAACAAAATAAATGAAAATTATAATCCAGCATATTTGTTTAAAACTTTTTAACAGAAATGTGCATGTATCAGCATGTTTTAATACAACAGGATAACCCCTTCAAAAGTATTTAGGTATACATACATATCGTTAACTTAATATAGAAAGATCCTAAAACATTTTTTTTTAAATTGAGATTTTTACAGTTTTCGATACATTAGACGTTCTTCTATCGGAATATAAAAAAATCCGATATAAAAAAAATAATGAGTTAGGACTTTTCTATATTAAGGTAACGATATACAATAAGTTTCCTACTTGAGGTATATACTTTTCTTTGAATATTATGCAATAGGGACACCCTCTTTTTTTAAAAGCAAAAAATTTTTGTATTGTGTATTTACATTTCGAGCACATTGTGCACTCGAGTTTATTGCATATTGCATTTTCTTTCTTTACAGACTATAAAATTTCAACTACCATTTTTCATTTTTTTATTTTATTTTTTTCTTTTAGCCATTACATTTTCGTTTTCGTTGCTCTGTTGACAAAAAAAAAGTTAAAAACATGGTGTAGTATTCTCATGTTTAATATTACAAAAATAAAAGCAACTGAAATGGAAACAAAAAATATATTTAAAAAAAAAAATATATATGATAGAAGAAAAAATCTGTTGGATATGCTGTCGGCGCTAAATGCTCAAGTTTGGTTTATTGTTCATAATAATCAAGTATTGTGTAGCAAGTATTTTCTGTTAAAAGTATATTTTATTTTATCAGTTTACAGTTTGTATTTCCTTCATTATAAAGTTAGGAGAACTGAAATGGTATATAAAAGTTGATTGTGGAATTTGCAACAATTTAAAAAATGGAAATATCTTAATAATTATCAATATTTTAAAATGCAAAAAAAAAATAAGTAGTTCGAAGGTTAATTGGAAAATTTTTTAGTCATACTTCAACAACTTTGTAAATAATTTGAGAGAGATTTCAAAAGATTAAATTAAACGTGTGTCCGGTATTCAACAATTTTTGGTTGATTTGCCGCGGAAATATTAAAACGAAAGTTCACATATCTTAAATTTTTTTGTAGAAAATATTAGCATCGATTTTTTTCAATTGCCGCCGTTGTCTGTTTGGCTTTAGTTACTAATCTTAATTAAATTATTGATTAAATCGATAATTTTTTTAGTTGAAGAAAAATATAAATTTAATTGTTTAAATTAAAAATAATATTTAATAATTAGTGATTTTTTATGGGAATTGTTAAAATTTAAGTTTAAAATTTTTAAACGCAATAATAATCCCAAATTATTAAGTAAAATATTTTTTTTTATTAAAATTACATTGAAATTGATTATTGAGGGGTTTAGCTGGATCCTATGCGCATTTCACTGTTGCTAATGCAGATCATCAGGGAACCTTTACCCAAAGTTTCTTAGAACAACTAGAGTTATTATGTTATGAACTTTCATTTAAACAAATGAGAAGCTTAAAACAAATAACAAAGTTGAAACAAGAACATAATAATCAACATGTTTTTTATTTTCTTTACCATTACTACATTGGCTGACTTTTTTTTCAGCTTCAAATTGTAGTTGTAAAAGTATGTAAAAAGAAAATAAATGTAAATAACAACAACAGCTATTTAAGAATAGAGTGTTGCCACACAAGTATTTTTTGACCTGTTGCAGTCAATTTAATAATTAGTGATTTTTTATGGGAATTGTTAAAATTTAGTTTAAAATTTTTAAATATCCCAAATTTTTTAATAATCCCAAATTAATATTTTACTTATTAAGTAAAATATATTTTTTTTATTAAAAATACATTGAAATTGATTACTGAGGGGTTTAGCTGGATCCTATGCGCATTTCGCTGTTGCTAATGCAGATCATCAGGGAACCTTTACCCAAAGTTTCTTACAAAAACTAGAGTTATTATGTTATGAACTTTAATATTTAATTCATGTATTAATTGATTCAATCATTCGATGAATTGCGAGAAACGCTAGGTTACTTAAGAGTGTCAGTAAAAATCTCGGACTCACTCATGCCGCCATATGATTGTCGTTTTGACCTGTAGTATGTAATAAACCGCACAACATTTTCAAAGAAAATATTGCCCGATTTTCCTGACAATGAAAAAGTAAACAACATTGCACAATGTTGCCGCCACATTACATAATTGCCTCGATAGTAAAATAAAAACCGAAAGTCTTTTGATATTTGGCAACATATTGTGCCACCCTCGAACATGATATTGGCGATATTATTGTGCAGTACGAAAAATTGCACAATTACATTACAAATGGGTGGCCGCTTTAGGCCGAGTACACACTATGACATTTTGTGGCAAATATGGCAAAAATAACAGTGGGAACTAGTGGCAACATTTGTCATTTCCGATATTTTTCGTTGTGTGGCATTACCAAACAAAATTTTTACGTATCTGATGTAAACAGTTGTGAGAATAAGTTGGCTGCACTGCAAACACAAAAAGAAAATGTCAGCGTGTTGACATTTTGACATTGAGAAAATTGCGAAAGAATTTTAAATGTGTGCGGGTATACAAATTTAAAAGTATGGAAAACGAAAAAGAAAGTGGAAAAGCATAGGAGAGTGTGAGAGAAATTCAAGCGCCCTGGACGCATGACATGACGACACAGCTAATTCAGCTTGTGGAGGTTCGTGAGGCTGTATGGAAACATACATATTTATGTATAGGGATAAAAATGCAAAAAAGGGCAGAAATTTCGGTTGAGTTAGGTCTTCATGCACATGAAATTTTTTTTAACCAACTGGCATCCGTAAACTGGAATGCAGAATACAATAGGATGCTTTGGTGGCACGCATATTAAGCACTGGTCTTTTCCACCACTTTCTTTGCCGTTTTTTTAGATTTTATTAATTTTTTTCTTATTATTGCCAAGCCAATTGAATAATTTTTCGATTATCCATTTGTATTAATATTAATTAACAAACAATACGAAAATCAAAGTCTCACAATGATAAATCCAACGACATTTAATGTAATTAGGTCAAAATTAGTTCGTGATGTAGACAACGATACCGTATTGTCATTATTTAGGGGTGGGACTCTTTTCTGTCACAAAGACACAACAAAATTGTGTGTCATCAAAATTTTTTATGGGAACTGCACTGCACACATATGAAAATGGCACCAAAAAATGACAACATTTGAAATGCCCAATGTAAACTCGGCATTAGACTCTTCTAATCCATTATGATACCACGGAGACTCTGCTAAAGCTTCAGGATCATTTAACTCCAGTATTTACGGAAATTACTCTGCGACGCAAACTGTTGGAGTAAATATTGCAGTTTAGCAAAGTATGTCGTGACACAATAACAAATCTTTTATACATATATGTACATATATGTATATTAGTTCCTTATCAGGAGCATAGGGCCATACAAATAAAAAATCTTATGAAATTAAAATTTCCAATACTAATTTATACATACATACATATGTATGTATGTAAAGGGTGTCCCAACAAGAACGCAAGATTTAAATTTGCCGCCATTCGAAGTGTCATTTTTTGACATTTGAACAATTGTTATTGTTTGCTAGTAGAAGGTACGAGGTTAGTAAAAATGGTGCGCTACACGAATGAACAACGCATTCTCATTGTGAAATTGTTTTACCAAAATGGTGAAAGTTTTGCGGCTACAGTTCGCAAATTTGCGATCAATTTGGGGTCACAATAATGCTCCAAAAGAGTCAACTGTAAAGAGATTAATGGATAAATTTGCCGAAACTAGGTCTGTTAGTGATGTAAAGACAACAACGCGCCTTCGACCAACCAGGTCGATCGACCGAAAATATCGCAGCTGTACGTGATGATGTCGGTCAAGCGCAAACAGTCAATGGTGTTCGGTATCGTGAAATGATAAACAGTTTTTTCGTGCCTAGAATTGAAGAAAGGAATGTGGAGGGCATGTGGTTTCAACAAGACGGCGCCACATGTCATACAGCCAGAAAAACAATTCAATTGCTGCATCAGTCGGTCGTGTTATTTCGCGTTGTGGAGAGCATAATTGGCCGCCTAGATCGTGCAATTTAACACCATTAGACTTTTTTCTTTTGGGTTTTTTGAAGTCGATGGTTTACGCGAATAAGCCGACGACGACTCAAGCCTTAAAAGAGGAAATTGGGCGCTGCATTAATGAAATACCGCAGCATTTATGCAAAACGGCCATTGAAAATTTCATTAAAAGATCGCGTGTGTGCCAGCAAAGCCGCGGCGGCCATCTGCCCGATTTGTTGTTCCACACATAACATCATTTTGTCTACTTTACGATATAATAAAGTTTCACGATTTTTTTTTAAATATCTGTGTTTTATTTAAAATTTAAATCTTGCGTTCTTGTTAGGACACCCTTTATATGCAAAACCAAAAACCATTGCACAATGAAAAGTGTAAATGCTGGCAACACTGAAATAGCTGTGTTCTTTGTTTTGTTTATAAAACGAAAACCACTAAATTCCAGCGCCGGCAAAGTATTTAACGCCGTTACGAAAACTGCAACCAGACACATTCATCATCTGAAAATGTTCAATGGAAATGGTTAAAATGTATAAAAGGTTAAAATTTTAATTGCACTCAAAAAAAAAGACACATACATACTATGATTAACGTACCTTTTCACAATGTCTGGTTAAAAGATAACAGAGACTTTAAAGGCAAGTTTTGTATGAAGAACTTGCAGTTAAAGTTCACGTTAACTCTTAACCATACATTGTGAAAAGGGACGTAAGGAAAAAATGTGTTTGAGTAAAAATATTTTCTAAGTAAAAAAATAAAAAGTTAATATCCTTAAATACTTCATAAAAATACACACAAAAATTCTCACATTCATGGACACGTTTACTGGCTTAAAGGAAATATTTACCAAAAATTCAAAAATCGTTTAAAAGTTTTAGGGAAATTGAATCCAAATAACTAGTCCATTTCGTTTTAGATCAAAAAATAAATTTTAGGACGTACTTGAAAGATATCAAAAGTTATTCTAAATTTTAGTAGAAAAATATTTTTATTATTTATATTTTAAGTAGTTTTTCTTTAAATTATAGAATATATTTTTTATTTGCATTAAGCGAAATATCTATGCAAATTTTTCATATTTCCGAGGAATATTTGAACTTGAAATATATTTTTTTGTAAATAAAATAAAATTTTAAAATTAAAAAATTTCAATGCTTATTCAGGCTGCTTGTTAGCCTCTTGGTTAGAGTGCTTTCCCATCAGTCAGAAGATTGCTGTTTCAATACTTGTCTCCTCTTAAGGAATTAATAGCGCAATTCACAATCTTGTGCAAATGGTCTTGCATCGTTGCATGTGCAAAATGGTATAGTATATTGATACTCAAAAATTAACAATTCTTAGTGGCGAGTATCAATATATTACTATGCCATTTTGCACATGCAACGATGCAAGACCATTTGCACAAGATTGTGAATTGGGCTAATATGAATATACAATAAAAAACATACCATGTGGTGTAGAATTTAATTAAAAATAAGTACCAGAATTAAAACATAAAAAAATTTTGAAAAATTTACTAAATTTGAGATCAAAGATGAAAAATTTTTTTGCAAAAGCTCCGAATTTTATGGGAAACTTTTATTTAATTTTAGAAAAATTTTACTTAAATATAAAAATATTACTATAAACTAGTTCATTAATGAACTAGAAATGTAGTGAATATTTTACTGGTTTCAAGTAAAAAACATCTTTGGCGCCATACGACAACTTTTTTTTACTCAAATTTAAAAAATTTTCCAAACTTTTAGTTAGTTTTTTTTTTGAATGCGCAATTGCATTAATTTAACTAAATTTTTACAATATTAGTAAAAAATTAAATTGCTCTATCACATAGGATATTTCAGAGGCCGCACAATGAACCCAAACATTGAGAATTGGATATAATGTAACCGTATAGATCAAGTAAATGATTTTTTTAATGGACTGCACAGCGACTAAACTGAGTTAAGTTGAGAACGGCAACAGGGGCATTTGTGTTTTGAAAGATAATTATTCAATGTTAGCAAAATTATTCACGGAATAACGAAAGTAAATTTATAAAATAAAATCTGCAAAACAATTACTTTTATTTCTTAAATTTAAATTTAATGTTAAACAAAAAATCTCAGAAAAAATTTATTGCCGGTAATCTCAGTAAAGTACAATTCCTAGTCGTTGCCTATCAACTTTAGGAGCTGTCTTCGACTTGTATTCATGCATTTTTCATTAAATTTATTTTGTTCATGGTTTTTAGTATCTGATGCCATCCTTGAACGAAGAGCAGAAAAATATTAAATGAAAAACAGAAAGATTATACACAATCGTAGATACATTCATATTTGCTTGCAATAACCATATGCAAACATACATACATACGTATATATGTATGTTCATATACAATATAATTTTGTGAAATTTAAGTACATAAATATTTTCCCTTTTCCAAAGACTTTTTGGCAACTTAAGCCATTCATTTTATAACAAGCAGCTTGCAAAAGAGATTTATAATTAAAATATGACATTTCGAGAAAATGTTTTTTTTAGAAAGCACCAAAACAAGCAAATGATTTATTGTAATTTTGTTGGCTTACTCCGGCCAATCGTGATTTCTGCGTTAATGAAAATTATTCCATGTTCTGGTTTTACAAAATATTTATTTCTATTTTAAATAGACTTCTTAAAAGAGGAGGTTCTCAACGGGCCTTCGTTAACTTTAGGTTTATTTCAAAATAAATTTTTGTCTGTGAGGATATGTTTAGCTTTGAGCTGGTTCCATTGCTTAATATAAATTAATATAAATAGTCCGGATCACGCCCACTAAATTGTTTCGTTTTATTTCATGTACATGATTGCTACAAAACTTGCCACACACACCTTAGACTCTTTGTAATGTCAGAATATTTTTAAGAAAGTGGGCGGAGCCACGCCCGTAAAAATTTAAAATTATATTTCAAGTGCTTGTACTTACTTCTACGATTCTTACGAAACTTCACACAAACTTAGAGCTTTGAAAGTGACTCAATCTTGCATTTAGAAAAGTGGGAGGGGTCACGCCCATTGAAATTAAGGTTTATATTACCCGTACTTGTACTCAACTAATTTCACTGAAACTTTGGAAAACTCTTTGGGCTCTTGAAATGACATAACTGAGCGTTCAAAAAAGTGGGCGGGCCTACGCCCATGAAAATTAAATAGAACAAATTACGTGTTTGTACTTATTTAATTCTTACGTAACTTCACAAATCTTTATAGCCCTGAAAAAGAAACGATCTTGCATTTATAAAACAGGGCGTGGTTACTCCCCCAAAAATTTTACTTTATATTATATATTTATATTCCACTCAACTAATTCCCACGAAAATTGGCAAACCTTCTGTGCTCTTGGAATGATATAATTGTGCGTAGAAAAAAGTGGGCGGGTCCACGCCCATTTTAATATTATATTTCACGTGTCTACTTAATCGATTCTTAAGAAATTTGGCACACGCCTTGAGCTCAGACGCGATCTTACGTTTAGAAAGGAAGGCATGGCCACGCCCATTTAAATGTATTATTATATTATATGAAATTCTTCTAAGCCACGAAACTTGGCTCACGTAATGATGCAATGTAATGTTTGCAAAAGTGGGTTGGACTACGCCCCTTAAAAAATAATATTCGTACTTAAAAGCAAAAAATGTCCATACAAAATTTGTTTTGTAAACCAGAATTAATTTTTCTAAATACGCCACTTAAAGTTAAAAATAGTTTAGTTTAGAACTAATTCTGCTCTTTATCCTTTATTCCATGTTTTTCTTTATTTCATGTTTTTTTAATGTCCTGCAATAGGAAATTACTAATTTCACCAAAATTTTCGAAAATCGAATTTTCATCATACATAATTCGAAGTTTTAAGTTCCGGGCAGTTGATTCTAACTATTTCTTGATGAAGTCCGTATGGATGTATGTATGTGTGTGTGCATGTGAGTTTATGTGAGTAAACATATCTCTGGCAATAAGGAAAAAGTGCTTATGTCATATTTTATTGTTTTTCAGGAGAGCACTTTTAAGCGTTCAAGTCGATTTTCAGATTTTTTTTTCTTTTACAGTTAAATTAGGAAATTCTATGTTTAACTTTATTTTTTTAAGCAAACGCCGTTCTACAGACTATAAGTAATAGATTTAAGTTGAAATATACCAAAGTATAACCTCAGTTATGCTATTATTCCAAATGAGATTAGAAGTCTAAAATAAATAAGTCGCAAGTTATAGTGCTATAACTTCCTGAAAAATCACACAAATTTATTGAGATTTTGACCAGGGGTACTTTCGAATATGCAGATTACGGAGGTACCATTAACTCAAAATCAGCTTATCTCGATTTAAACAATTTTTCCTTTTTGCCACAGATATAATAGCTTAATAACGAGTCAAAGGATCGCTAGAAAACTTGTTGTAAGACAGTAGATTTCGAAAATTTTCGAAACTTTAAATTTTAACAAAACTGAACTACTTAGGCTCAAATTCACAGTCTTTAGTTAACTAACCAAGATGGTTTAACCAATGAAATTGATAAGGAAAATCTTTAGTTAAGCCAAGAGCGTTAGTTAACTATAGACTGTGAATTTGGACCTTATCCGATCAAGCTCAAAATTTAATTAGCTTTTAACCTCCAGGCTGATTGCTGTTGCCGATTTGACTAAAATAGGGTGATTCGTTCGAGAGTTATCGTTGACGAAAAATTTCGAACAAATTGTTTTGCTAATAAATTCAAAAGTCTTCTTGGGATATTCACTGATTTTTATAGACTTGAAAAAGGAATCGAATGGCGCAAATTTGAAAAAAAAAATCTGTAGTTTAGCGGGAAGTTTCAGGGCTGACCTACACTATCAACTGTTTACCATATTTGTTTTAATTCTATTGTTTCTTTTAATTATTAAAATGTTAGCAATTTTTGTCCTACAGAAGTTGCAATTTTTATATCAAGTTTCTTTGCTCACACTTTTACTAATTAATTTTATAATTATAATTTACTTTGATACATATTTATTATTTAATTGAACTAGAATGAATTTTATTCACGAAGAATTTCTTAAACGGGCTTAAGTTCAGTAGAATGAAATATTTTTATTAATTACATAATATGATTTTATAAAGAAGACAAGAGAAATTAAACTAGACTTGAGCTGAAGGAAATGCCAACATTTTTCTGTGCCACCACGCACTCCATCAGTATCCATTACATATGTATCTACTTGGGCAGAGATTGTTTGTTAACATCAGCTATTTACCCCTAATATGATTTTTTTTTTTTAATGAAATGTATTATGAGAAATGATTTTATTGTATAAACAATTATTATCAGGTATGTGATGGAAATCGCTTCGATTTGAAATGAAATCGCAAGCTCAAAACGTAGAAAATTGTTTTTGGTGTGACAGAAAACGCATCGATTTCATATTTCAACTTTGTTTCATTTTCAGTTGGTTACAAAAAAAACAATTTGTTCCTTTATATTTTTTGCTTCTAACTGAAATTGAAGCCAATAATGCAGAAGCCGGCTGCAGGTTGCCAAAGATATTTTCGGCGACGGCGAAACGAAAATCGTTGGATCGTGATTTGCTGAAGCAATTGTTGTAAGGAATGTCATATTTTTTCTTCATTTCAAACACCGGGTTTTATAATGAAAAACTTTTATTTTAAAACCATAGAAAAGTCTTGGAAAAAAATGGTCATATCGACGGCGGCTAAGTGTTTTCAATACATGTCGACGGCAGAAGTTTTTTGCTGATCGGCTTCAACATATGTACATACAATTAAATTGTTTCAAACAAAAATAAATTTAAATAAAAAATTCCTTTTATTGTAATATCATCTGCCTTTAATTATTTTAAAGCATTTTACTTACATTTTCACACAAGTTATTGCAGGAAAATTTTGTTTAGATATAAAATAATTTATAAATCGTCAACTCATGCTTGCTCGATTTAATAACGCAAAAACAACACAAATTTCGTTTTCCATCACATCTTTTTTTTACTAATATTTTCATAGAACAAGATGGGAAATTAAATCGAATTCGATTTAAAACATAACCAGAATGAAATCGAAATAAATGTGTGCATCACAACTTTTTACGTTTTTCAGTCGATTTTAAATCGAAAACGATTTCTATCACATACCTGTATAATTTAGCAAAATTTCTTACTTTTATTAATAGTTACATATTAAACCTTTTTTATAGTTTGCTTTTTTGCTGCTATTTATTGTAATTTTTGTTTCAATTTAGTTTTCTGTAATTTTTTTTTCTCTTGTTTTAGAAATCCTTGACGTCAGCCTTGTTTCTTTCTTTTATGTATATTTACATATGTATATATTTTAATTAATTACAGCTGAAGAAAACTTTTTCCAAAATACTGCAAAATAATGTAGTTAGTTAAATTACAAATATGTATTTTTAGCACAAAAACGTCTAGTGCTGGAACGGCAACAAAGTTCAGTGATCTTATTTTTTTCGTGTATTTTGTTGTTTTTGTTGTCATAAAGAAAATGTAATTTGACGTGTTACACTTTTGGTTTTGGATTCTCCACGATTTGCTTAAAGGTTAAAAAACTAACAGCATTTATATGCATAAGCCAATTGTTTACAGTGGAGGCTAAAATTATAGCTTATGGCCAAAAAAAAAATAAAATTACGGCGCTTAAAATTTTTAATTTTATATCCGCTGCATTCGTTAGTCCGAAATTTCAACAAAAGAGATATATGCCCCTTTTACCGTTATCAACTCAACTTTCACATTTTATTATTATGAATCAAAACTATTTTTTACTTAAAAATGTTGTGGCACACAATAACTACAAACTTAGCCGTTTTTTAAGTTGCGAACATTTATATGGAGAAATCAGACACCTTTGCGTTGATTAAATACGCAACATTTCTCTAGACCATCTAGATATTCATATACAACAGCATGAATATCGTTTTAACGTTTACACACGTACATATATTATTAGCCGTTTTTTAAGTTGCGAATGGCAATACTGCATCACTGCTATTTATTTAGCTTTGTCTGTTTTTCTTGGTCTGTTGGTAGAAAATGGAACCTTTTATTTAGCCAGAAACCATTTCCAATAGAGGGCTGCGTAAGCAGCCTTGAAATGTAACAACGTCTTGTTTTTTTTAATGGCATTGTGGTAGTATATATTACACTCAACAAAAAATAATATATGATGTCGTTTAATAAGCGAAGCACGATGGATATATTGGTGTTCGTATATATGAGTGTTTATAAGCGATGTCGCGAAGACTTTTGGTTCATAACAAACATTAAAAAGAAGTCTTGATGCGTGTATGCTTGTTATTATGCATATTGTATGGTTGAGTGTGTGTGTGTGTAAGATGTAGATGCCCTGTCGGAGAATGTGTGGTTGACTACAAAAATAGTTAACTTATAGTTAACTTTTCTTAGACTGACTAAAAGCTAGCTGCAAAGTCATCCAGAACAAACCCAAAATTAATTCTAAAGTTGAGTACGTAATCGAATTTGGTGAGAGCCAACAAATTTATTCTCAGCTACTTCAAAACTCATTTCAGTTTTATATTAACATTTTGCTGTTGTTATTTTAGATGGCAGCTTAGCCGAGTGGTAGCGCGTTGAGTACACAACGTGTGATGTTACATGTTCGACCCCCAGAAATTTTTTTTAATTTACTGACTACCAGGTGATTTAAAAAAGTCAACTTTAAGTTAGCTTAAAGTAGTGCCTAGTGAGACAATTGACTACCGCCTGGGACATCGCAATGTTAAAATAGTCAGTTGATTACATTGCAAAGTAATCCAAGTGTAGTCAGTACTAGTTGCGAAATAGTTAGCTTAAAGTTAGTTTAAAGTTAGCCAAATTTCCGATAGGGTGGTAACCTATTATGTTTGTGTTTAAGGGGTTTTTTTTAGAGCAAGCGCACACAACTAATGTCAATGCATGTGTGCATTTGTATGTGCGCAGAAAAATAAAAGATCATATACACAACGTGTGTGTGCATGTACATGCATGACGTTTGTATCAGTGATGCCATTAGGATACGAAAGATAAATTTTTCGTATCTTTTGATAACTTGACGTACCATGTATAATCCTGACATTTTTCGTATCTATTGAATCTGTACGCAAAATTTACAAAAATAAAATATTAAACTTTCCGTATCTGACAAAGTTTGTTAAAGTTATCAATTTGGTTAACAGTGACAACTAAATACTAAAATAACATGCATTTTGTTGTTAATTTTTCTAAGTTCTTCTGTCGTCGGCTTATTCTTGTATATGTGTGTTAAGATGAAATTTTAAAAGAAAACATTAACGATCTTTATAGTATTTTCACACCTAAAGTTAAAACATGGTTTTAACGTTAAGACCATCACAAACAACTGATTTTGCGTTCACACTGCAAGTTTGATAAAATCAGGTTTTATCTCACAGACTGTCTAATAACTTTGTTACAAATAAAATTAACCTCGTGTAGAAATACTTGTATTTGTTGCTGTTTTTTTTTTTTTTTGCTTTTTATTACTTATTTTTGTTTATATGAAAAACTCAGAAATTGCACAGTACGCTTTAAAATGTAAATTATTTTAGGAAGTGCTTGGAAATAAAGTTATTATATATAAAAAGCGCTTAAATACATTATAAGCTAAAGGATTTTTATAAGCAGATGGATGTCAGTCATATCGTCTTTTTTCACTTCCCAGAAGATACTTTTTTAGCGTAATTTTTTATTATTGTTGCTGCTGCATCAATTTTTAAAAAAACATAAAGCAGCTGATAAACATTATCAGCTGCTTCCAGCCATTATAACTTGGCAGCACTGAACTTAGCACAGCGAAGACAAGGTTGCGTTTCATAAAACCAACTTAAAACCAATTCAAAAATGGTTTTAAGTTGATTTTAAGAAAATCATTTTGTATGATAAAATCAGTCAGTTTGAAGACACTATTAAGGATGTTTCAACAAACAATCCACCTAAATCGATGAAGCTGTTCTGAGGAAATAGTAACATCGTTTTTATTTTCAGAAACTTTATACGAAATTTTTGATATAATCGTCTTAGTTTGTTGTTAATTATTCGTCTTTTATATTTGTTCGAATAAAATTTCATGATTTTTTTCTTGTTCGAACAGACGAATAATTTTGTATTTTTGTTCGAATATTCGCACGAACAAAGAATAAAAAAATATATTCGAATAATCTTAAAAAAGTTTGCAAAAAACGACACGTATGTGTGTTAGTTTAATTTTTTTTATTAACAAACGAAAAATTATTCATTACACACGAAAAACATATGATTTCAATAACAGATTTAGAAATATTAATAACAAAACTTAAAAATTTTAAGAACCTTTGCGCAGTTGACGCTGTAGTATAAGTTAAGAACTTTATGTTACACTAATACTATTGAAGTAGCAGAATCGCAAAAAAGAGGAGAGTAAATTAATATATAGAAAATTTAAGATAACTTCCAATCGACTAGACCGATTTTCTATATTTCTGATTTGAACGGGCTAAAGTTCGTATCGCTTTTTAAGCCAAATTACATGTGATAATTATTAATGAACAAATAACACCAAAGTCTGTTGTAAATATTCTGACTAACAACACATAGTTGAACGGAACAGCCAGCCGTTTTCGAAGGCCACTAAACCTTCATCATCAGCGTTCTTTTGTGTTTGGTCCACTGTGTGTGGTGTCAGTTGACGTAGATTTCTGCTTTATATACTTAGCATTTTATTGCAAATGGAATATGTGAATTGTTTTGATTCATCGTATTTCAATTTGCTGAAAGCTTTTTTGTATTGTAAGCTCAATTTTACCATCACTACCGATGGACCGATTTTCTTTAAACATAGCTACATAAGCACACTTTCGATCAAGTCACCTTTCAAACAGAAAAAGCTAAATCAAAATCGGTCCATCCGTTTGGTCACACACACTACAAACTTATAAATTTATTTCTCTTTTTGAAACGTAAGTTGGTATTTAATGCTTTTTTTACTTCGTTCAATAATTCGATTTTAAACGCTTCTGATTAGAGAAAATCAGTTTTTTTTCTAATCTCTTTATCAGAAATTCTAAGACACCTTCTAATTCCATGAAAGAAGCATTACCTTTTCCCAAAAAGAAAAAAGATGAGTTTAGCGAACATATGTATGTACATTTACATACAAACAAAGCTTACACAAGTATTTATAATTTGGAGTAATTTGATTACTTAATATCATATTGTTAACAAATTAAAAAGTAATGAAATGTAAAATACTTTTTATATAAAGTAATTAAGGAAATTGTTCGAATATTCGAATATTCGACAAAAATTATTCGAATATTCGACAAAAATTATTCGAATAATTTTTTATTCTAAATTGAATATTTTTGTTTGTTCGAACAAAAATTATAAAAAGTTGTTGGAATATTCGAACAATTTTTGTTCGAATGACAACACTAGTATAAACGCTCGTATATTAATTTTTACAAAAATTAGTATAAAATTGAATTTTCAAATTTTTTTCAAAATGTATCTTTTTGAGAAAAAATTTATCTTTCTTGTAACTAAAATGTATCTTTCTCGAAATTTCACTGGCAACACTGGTTTGTATACGCGCCCATTCGTATGAAGAAGCAAGCATCACAAACTTTTCCGTCACGAAGTATTTTCTTCTTTACTCCTATACCTGCAATAACTGAAACAAATTTGTTTTAGAAGATTTCGCTGTAGTAAAGCATTTGAAAAATTCCTCATGTCTTAAAAGTTCTTGTAAGTGGTCTTGGGCAGGGGTCTAGTTTCCAATTACTGTCTTGGTTTTACTTTCCGTTTCTTTTTTTTTTTTGTCTTCTCTTTATTATATTTCATTAAATGTTTGTTGTATTCTTCATTTTATTTTTATTTTTTGTGGGCATTAAAATGTTTCAATTTTATCTTTTGTTTTTGTTTAAATTTGCCTACAGCTGTCTATCACTTTCATTGTTGCTACTCGTATTTACCAGAATTGTAATTAATTTGTTTAATTTAAAGGAAATTTTCATTTGGGTTTGCTTTTTACGTAAGAAATTTAATATGAGTGAAACAACTGAAGTATTATCATTAAATATGGCAAATTCAGGCATTCCATAGCGATCGAATTTTTAAAACATATTTCAACATAAAAACTTCATTGAAATATCTTGAAACCTTCTTTGCGATATCAAGTGCCGTAATTTGCTTCCAGTTTTCAATGAAAAACAATTTAATGGCGTTTTCTTTTCTACAAAATAAAAAAGACTTTGTCAAATGATGCATTTCTGAAAAAAAATATGTAGACAGGAGACGTACAAAAAAAGCCATCAATCGGTAAGAATGTGTTAGTGTCGTTTAATTGATGATTATTTTTCGGAGACGTACAAATAAAATCGTCAATCAGCATTTTAATTTTGTGTTCGTTGTGTGCGATGGCATATACCTATGTATTCATCTTTATGAAATCTTTGTATAATAACAAAAATTAAACATTTTAAAAACCCCCGACTTTTTTCAGAAAAGATGTTATATCTTCTAAACGGCTGGACCGATTTTTTTCAAACATAGCTACATAAGAACCTTCTCGATCAAGTCATCTTTCAAACAGAAAAAACTAAATGAAAATCGGTCCAGCCGTTTGGCCTGTACATGGACACGGACAGACACACAGATACACAGACACACACTACAAACTTATAACACCCCTTTTTTAGTCGGGGGTTAAAAAAGCACATTAAACAAATATACAGAGCTAAATAATAATTTTTCTATCTTCCACTCTAATTTTTCATCTATTATTATTATTATTTATTATTATTTATAATAATAATGGCGCATACTCATAGTCAAAACAAAGTATACTTTAAGAATTTAAAACCAGTATTTTGTATGGCAATACTGGTTTTAAATACTTAAAAGTATGCTTTGTTCTAACTATGAGTATGCGCCAAGAATTCTAATTCTTCAAAAAACAAACTGCAAATTAATTTTTTTCATCCGCGCACTTCTCCATGTCGTCACAGAACAAATAACACAAATCTAATGACGTTTTTTTCGTCAATCAGATTTGGAGACGTTCAAATAATCAGCCGTCAAATAAAAATATCAAAATTTTTTTATTCTCATCAATCAGTGCCGACAACGTCCACGTGTAGTCGAAAAAACGACTGCACGCACACAACTATGTGATGATGTTTTTTTTTTGTACGTCTCCTGGGCACTTAAGAAAATTGGCTCTGCCATATAGTTTGATTTCTGCAGCTTACTAAGACGTCAAATTCAAACATATATTTGCAGTTTTTTTAAAAATAATTAATTTTTACTATGAAAGCTTTACCGTTTTGTTGGTATTCATTTTTTTGAACAAATAAAAAGTGGTGAAGTGAAATTCGAGCATAACTCTAGGAAATATACATTTTAAAATTCCATTTTTTAAGTTGTTGTCCATTGTTAAGTTGCTATGAAAACAAGATAAATAATCATAGACACAATTTTTTTAGTTATTTTTTTAATGTCATTAAACTTTAATAAATTCAGTAAAGAGCGACTGTGACTCGCACACGAAGGGTTTCATACGTACACTACATATTAGGCTTTGGGCGAACTCGTTCACTAGTTCACTTTTGCCACAAACCTATAATCGAACCCATGTAATTTAAATTGGTTTGATCATTGGTTTGTGGCAAAAATGAACTAGTGAAAGAGTTCGACCCAAGTCTACTACATGTGTAACTATATAATACTATACGAATTTTAGCCTTTATAATGAAATATTTTAACTGATGTAGACATTTTTTTAATTTAAGTACCTTGAAATTTTTTTTTTCAAGTGCAAATTTCAAGTGCCTGTATGAAAAGGGTGATTTTTTAGCAAACTTGTTTTTGGCAACACTGAGTTTGGCAACTCAGCTGTTTTCGTGTATCATGTTAATGTTAAACATGTTCAGTTTGGTCTATAATATAATCATTAATCGATTTACAAATGAATAACGCTTGCAGATTGTTAAATTTTTTTTTATCAAAATTCATGCACTTCTTCCATTTTATAGTCAGTTTGAGCCACCTTCTGAGACGGCTATTTTGGAATCTTGTTATTAAATTTCGCACCATTCGCTGTATTCGTCAGTGTTGTTGATGACCGTGAATTATCAATTCAATTATTCTTCTATTATTTTTTTTTTTTGTCCAAAATGGCAAAGCTGGACTTGGCTGACATGTGGTCTTAGCAAGACGTTGCCTTATGCCACACATCACGCGAAACAATGGCCCAATTGAGAGGCTAGTTCGGTGTTTACAGTTTATTTCAACTTTGTGAACGGTCAATTGGCTGTCGTCTAGGATCTTGCGATTTAACGCCTTTAGACTATTTTGGTTTGGGGCTATGTTAAGGCTTATGTCTATAGGGACAAGCCTGCAATGTTTGACGCACTGGATGATAATATCGAAGGATTTATTCGTCAGATACCGGGCGATATGATGTAGAAATTATGCGAAGATTGGACCCAACGACATACCAAAATTTACTAAGCAAAACTATATAAAACTGAATTTTGGCGACTTTTAAAATCAATTTGACGAAGTAGGCTTCCTAGTTCGTAATATTAAAAAAAGCACACATGCATACACAGAACTGAAAAATAAGACTTGCATTGTGTGAACGCCGATGAAGGTTCAAAGAAGAACAAATGTTAAGCTTAGCAATAAGACTCGATTAGTGTGAACTGGGACTCACCATCTGAACTGCTTGCCATATAATAAATTACTTCTCTGACTACCAAAATTAAATTCTCGCTGACAAATCATATAACATGAAATTGTATAAAAATCAAGCAAAAATTGATTTATGAGAAGAATGCTTCTTTTAGTTGTAAAGGCTTTACGTGTCAATATTTCCCAATAAAGAAAGTATAAAACTAATTCTATTCTTTTTTTTGACGAAAATCGCTTACTTGCTATCGTAAATAATTGATTTTCGCCAACAAATGATAATCGAAAATAATGTCGCTTAAGCTTTTAAGCTTAAGCTTAACCGACACATTGTTTGGACCTAAGTTTTTTTTTTTTTTGTTTTTTTTGACGAAAATTATGCCGATTAAGCTTTTTTGCCGGTTATGGCACGATATGTACGTCTGTTTATCCATCTCAGGCATTTAAATTTTAAGTATGTTATAGCAAATTTTGATTGTGTACAAAGTTTTAAGTTTGTTATAGAAAATTTTGTTTACAAAGCGTGTATTTTTTTTTGTTTGTTAATTTTGTTTACCACAGCAATATAGGAAAGCAGAAATTCATTATGTCTATAAAGCGAGAAAAGCTGGTGACCGTTTTTTGAAAAAAAAAACAAAATAATTATAATAGTAGTGAATAACATACAGTGAACTCTCGGCAATGTGAAATCCCACTAAAACATGGGTGACCAAGATAAATTTAAGGTTGTGTAAGTGAGCGAAAAAGATAAATACACAGGCAGAAACAATTAATAAAAGTAATTCTAATATGATTTTTTTTATGAAAGAATTTTTTTCTAGAAAACCGTTTCAACAGAAAGTAATAAATAAACATTATTATTCACTTTAATTCTGACTAAAAACCAATTTGTAAGAGAAAATAATTTTTAATTTTCATGTAAGCAAAAGCATTTTTTAACATAAACAGCATACATAATAAATTTCTCGCAGTGCGTTTGAGAAAAATGAGTAAAAAGATAAGCAAAAATTTATCTCAGATAAGACTAAGTGAAAGAGAATAAGAATACGTGTGAATTCGATTTGCAAAAATTTGCTACATGATGTTCACCCATGCACTAAAATCAAAAAGGCATTTAATTTACTCAGTAAATTTTTTTATATTAATCCGCCAAACAAGGCATTCCGCAAAGATCGTACGAGTTTGTGGGAAATGCTCTTACGGCCCTTTTCACAATGTACAATTAAAAGCTAACAGGAACTTTAACGGCAAGTTTTGTATAAAGAACTGTCAATTAAAGTTCACATTAACTCTTAACCATACATTGTGAAAAGGTACGTTAATAATATTAGTCAATTCTACGCGTTGTACAATTGATACATGAAATTGAGAAGTAGTAAGAGTTATTGAGTTGCCTTGGCGATGCCTGTTCTAAACAGTTAAGTTATGCTGAGTAAACATTTGGCACTGTTTTCGCTGTCATTTTGAGGTGTCATTTTCGTAATGTGTGCAATGCCGTTATGGGTTTTATTTGCAACGCAGTGCAAACCATCGGAAATGACAAACGTTGCTACTAGTACACACTATGGCAATGTCACAAAATGCCATAATGTGCACTGAGCATCAGTTTAATGGCTCTAAGTCTCTAAAACACCTCATATTCTCTGATTTTAGTGGTTATAAACTAGAGACCTGCGTAAACAGTCTGGAAATGTAAATATGTACGTCTTGTTTTATAAATGTATTGCTGTAGCATGTATTATATGTAATAAACCAATAATAAATGATATCGTTTAATAAGCGAGTGTTTTCAAGCGATGTCGCAAAGACTTCTTGTCTGTAACCAGTGACACCAGATTAGGGGATTTGTCCCCAAAATGGGGATTTCGCCTCTAGTTTGGGGACAGAATTTCATGAGGAGGGAGGAGGGATTCTAACAATTTGCATGTATCAGGAAATAATTAATCGTGGATGTTGGCATAATATTTTAGTACTGGTAACATTTCAGTTTTTAAAACTCACTCATAAAAAAAACTATGTATGTGTGATTCCCCGAAAATATGAAAAACTTTGAACTTTTTAAAAAGTTGCAATTTAAGCACATTACAAAACATAGATTTGTTTCGGTGTATGGAATTTTGAAAAATGTTATAGATCCAAAAGTTGCATTGAGCGTATATGAAAACCAATGGAATAAAATTGCTTATATGGACTGGCAGAAACAAACAAAACAAAGTTTTCCTAAAGACATATTTGGCTTTTGGGTAATAGTATATCAGTATGAAGATAATGCCGGAAATTACTTTTTTCGTGAAATTGCAGCTGCTCTATTCAACCTGTTGATAGTTCTAATAAGTAATGCATTTGTGGAGAGAATATTTTCATGCATGAACACACAAACCAAATTAAGGAATAATCTGCAATATGAAATGTTAGAATATAATGTTAGAATAGAATCACATTTAAATATTTATAAGATCTGCTGCCATAAATTTGAGCTCCCTTCCTGAAGAAATGATAAAAAAGTTCAAATCGGAAAATATGTACAAGCGGGTTGTAGGGGATGGAGACGAACTTGATGTCTATGAAGTTTTGGATTGGGAAATTATTTAGAATATTTCGATTGCAAGAATGTATGTAAGTATGTATCGCATTCACCCCTATCGTGAATGAATATGAAATTTTGGTTCCCATGAAATTTTCATTCCCCATGAACGGAAATTTGCAATCGTGAATTTCATGGGAACGTTTGTTCCCGCTATCAATGCGTAGTGAATGTAAAAAATCGGGAAGAAGACTTGTAAAGCTTCAAAATTATTTAAAAATCAAACAAATTAAATTTAATAATAAGAAATACACATATTTCGGATTTCAAATGAAATGTTATAAAGTGTAAAGTTGTATTTTTAATTGTTTTAGGCGCCGTGCAAAATTTTTTGAGCATACCACAGCCATAAAATTTACTGCATGTCAACCTAAGAGATTCATGTTCAATGAAAAAAGGTGTTCCAAGGAATTATTATTATTAATCGTAGACAATATTTATTGATCTTGCCCTAAAAATAATTATTTATAAGTTTTAATATATAATTGCAAGTATAGTATTGATTGATTCAATTCGCCTGCAAAAATAAAGTGAACAAAAAAATCCATGTGAAAAATATTATTCACGATAAGAGGAATCAAGAAAGGGAACACATTTCAGAGGTAAAATTATTCATGATTGCAATTTGGGGAAAAGGGAAAATATTTCGAGGGAAAAACTGTTCACGATAGATTATTTTTTTGCTATTATCTGCTTCAGATTGTTTACTTCGACTGAATAAAGACAAACTTCAAAAATCCTTATTTTTCAAAACAAAGAGAAAATGAAAGTACCTTGTATATTTATATCATGCTTGAAAGTGCCTTTTGTTAATTGTTAAGTTTTTACAGACATACACATGTAAATATACGCATGTACAATTGGATTTTATGTATATTTTATGTTAATAAAAACATTTAAAAAAATAAAAATAAAGAATTTGGTCAATCGTACTGAAAAAAGTACAATGTATCTTGTAACTTTGTGAAAATCTTATTTCGCATCCCTGCGCATAGGACTTAGTAATCGTTTTTTATGAATGATATATTTTTGGGGATAAAAGTTAGGATTTTTCTGTTGAAATGGGGATTTTTTGGGGACATGACGTTTTAAATTGGGGACAATAGTCAAAATTTTTCTGGCAGCACTGTCTGTAACAAACACTCAAAAGAAGTAGTGTTGATGCGTGTATGCTTGTTATTTTGCATATTGTACGTTTGAGTGTGTGTGTAAGATGTAGATGGTAAGCTATTATGTGTTTAAGGGAGTTTTTTTTTAAGCAAACGCACACAACTAATGTCAATGTATTTGTGGTTTTGTATATGCGCAGAAAAATTAAAGAGCATACACACAACTTATGTGTGTATGTATGTACATGCATGACATTTGTATACGCGCCCATGCGTATGAAAAAGCAAGCATCACAAATTCTTCCGTAGCGAAGTATTTTCTTCTTTACTGCCATACCTGCAATAACTGAAACAAATTTCTTGCAAACAGTGTTGTTTAGCGTTTGTTTTAGAAGATTACGCTGTAGTAAAGCATTTGAAAAATCCCTCATGTCTTAAAAGTTCTTGTAAGAGGTCTTGTGCAGGACTTTATTGTTTAACAATCGGTTATATTAAAACTTTTTGTATTTCGTATGACTCTGTGAATGTGTTATTTGACGGCTTTGTTATTTATTATTTCATATTACCAAGAGCTCACTGTATGCACATATATACATACATATATACATACATACATATATGTATACATGTACATAAAGGGTGTTTTTTATTGAGGTATAGAACTTTAAGTTGGCATCACTTTTTTAACTGGCGGCCATTTTGTCAGCTGTCAAGTGATTAATATTTAGTTTGGTTTGCCATTTCATCATGAACAGGTTGACAAAAGAACAACGCTTGCAAATCGTGCAAATTTATTTCGAAAATAATGGTTCAGTTCGCGAAGTTTACCGCAAGCTCCGTCCATTTTATGGTCGACATAATCGTCCATCAGAGCAATTAATTCGGTTATTCGGAATGGACCTGTCAATTGGCCACCAAGATCGTGTGATTTGACACCATTGGATTATTTTCTTTGGGGATATGTGAAGTCGCTCGTCTACGCCAACAAACCAGAAACGTTAGGGGACTTGGAAGCCAACATTCGTGGCGTTATTGCCAACATACGGCCCCATATGCTCGAAAAAGTGGTTGAAATTGGACCTGTAGAATTGGCTTTATTCGAGCCAGCCGCGGCGGCCACATGCCCGAAATCATATTTAAACATTAATGGCATAAAATTATCCTTCCAATAAAGCCAAATTGATGGACATTAAAACGATTTTCTTGTGTTTTATTTCAATTCGAAGTTCTATACCTCTAAAAAAAACACCCTATATATGTAAGCGTCAAATAAAACGTAACTAGTCAGAGGTGTAGTACATATATTATCATGAAAAATAAAAGACAGAATAGATACAGATACAGATAAGGTAGAAAGCTTTCAATGAAACATGCATACCGATGTCTACACAGGCCGATATTGTAACACGTGGGACATGGGCACAATAAAAGATATTTCTTACACATGCTACGTTCGTTATTAAGACTAAACAATGTAAAGATATGGTCTGATGAAAATAAAATTTAGGCTTGATTAGGGGAATTGTATATATATATATTTTTTTTGGTTCTTTTTATACGTGAAATTTTTACAAATTATAAAGTAAAGGGCATTCCTAAATAAACGTGAGACTTTTGAGAAAATACAACCCTGCTATGATAGAGTTTATGAAAACTTTCAAAAAAACAATAACAATTCATGAGATCAGTCGTGCAATTGTGTAGAATAGTGAGTATTAGCCTTTAAGCTTAAATTAGACGTGCCATAGCCATAACCAAACCAACATTCAATTTGGTTTCTAGGGTAATGACTATGGCGTTATGGCAAGTCACCTATAATCAAATACAGTGTTGCCCATAAGTTAGGTTCAAACAGCTGTTTTCTTATGGTTATGGTTATGTCACGTCTGATTGACCCCTTTACTGGCATTATGAAACAGCGAGAAGGAAATATTTCTGTTCTTCTACCAGCTGAATTACGAGTTGATCAAGAAAAGTTGAAGTGCGTGAACCAGGACAAAGAGATACGTAAAAAGAAGAATTAAAATTGTCGCTTCAATTCCCATTACGTGCGACTTTTACTATCCGGCAAGCTTTTTTTCCACTTCTAACCAACAAACACGAGCTGCAGCTATTTCTTAATTATTTTTATAAGAAAATTTCATAATTTTTTTTTAATAAATTAACTTTTAAATATCAGTTTGACTGACATCATCATGATGTTGTTATGCTTTTTCGCCAGAATTTTTATATCAATTGCAGCCTGGCCCACAATATCGACAACGTTCGACTTGTCGCACACTTACATTCAAAACAAAAACAAATTTTAATATTTTGTTGTTGTTTCAAATGTAAGTGTGCGACAAGTCGAACGTTGTCGATATCGTGGGCCAGGCTGTTGGTGTTATCTCTGATGTTCAGCAGTTTTCATTTAATAAAAGGTGTGTCATGCAAAGTTTTCGATTAGATATGGCAACTCAAACAAAAATATAAAAGACAACAATTTGACAGCAGACAGTTGGTTGAGGCATTAGCAAAAACGAAGCTATAAACACAACGAATTTTACAGGCTGCTTTCTCGAGAACCGTACGTAAGAGCTACGGATCTGAAATTTTGACAGAATACGAAGAACCTTGGCCGCTAAAACAACAAATATATGATATTAAAGAGTTTTCCAAAACAAGCAACGAAAACAATTAAAATCCTATGTAATATATGTATATCATACAATTAAATATAGAAACTTGAAATTTGAAAGGTTAGTGAATTTTTATATAGACTACAGCAATTAAAATGTAAATTTAAAATAAAATATATATTAAAGGGTGTTCTATCAGTTAATGTAATTTTGACAACTTGCTGTATCTTGAAACCTGTAAGAGGCAATCTCTTGAAATTTTAAAGAAAGCTAAAACTAAAAAATCTCAATACTATAAAATTGTCAAGCGAAAAAAATCGCCAAAAACCGAAAAAATCGCCAAAACGAAAAAAGGGCCAAACTAAATAATCTCTAAAACAAAAATAAATCGCCAAAAACCACAAAAAAAAGTCACCAAAATGAAAAAAACGCCAAATACCGAAAAAATTTTCAAAAACGAAAAAAAAGATTAAAACGAAAAAAAGCACCAAAACTAAAAAAATCGCTAAAATTAAAATAAATCGCTTAAACGGGGAAAAATGCAAAAAGGCAAAACAAACGAAAAATGCCAAATTTAAAAAACGAAAAAAGTGCCAAAACTAAAAAAAATCGCTTAAATTAAAATAAATCGCTTAAACGGAAAAACCCAAATAAACGCCAAGACAAAAAAATGTCAAAACTAAAAAACCGTCAAAAACCAAAAAAAAAAAAAATCGAAACGAAAAAAAGCGTCAAAACTAAAAAAGCCTGAACAAAAAAAAAAGCCTAAACAACAAAAAAAAAAAAACGGCAAATCTATAACAACGTCAAAGTTAAAAAATCGCCAAAACCCGAAAAAAATCGCCAAAACGAAAAAAGGATCAAACTAAAAGAATCTCTTAAACTAAAATAAATCGCCAAAAACCAAAAAAAAAAAAATCACCAAAGCCGAAAAAATCGACAAAACGAAAAAAAGCGACAAGACTAAGAAAAATCGCTAAAACTAAAATAAATCGCTTAAGCGGAAAAAACCAAAAAAAGCCTAAACAAAAAAACACCAAAACTTAAAAAAAAAACGGCAAATCTAAGACGTCAAAATTAAAAAATCGCAAAAAAAATTCTAAAACTATATATTATATAGGCTAAAGCTCGTATAGTATTATATATCTGGTGTCCGTAAGGAACCCTACGTGTGTGAGTCAAAGTCAGCGTTTAGACACGAAAACATTTGGAAGGAAAACATTTAATTTGGCAGCAATTTACGGGTGGGGAAGAGAGAATCAATTTTGTGTTCTGTACTCGGCGACACGCTTTGTTTTCATATTCCTTTCTACATATACATACATACATACATATGCATGTATGTTTGCTATTATGCAATAATATTGGTCAGTCGCGGGCAACATTTTCGTCTGTGTGAACGCGAAGTAAACAACAAAAGGGAATTATAGATGTTTTATTTCCAAATGTTCGCTCGTGTAAACTCAGGCAAAGTCGCACTTTAGTGAATTTATTATAGAATGAACTTCTTAAGAAGGGAATTTTTAACTATGAAAAAAAATTTTATAGAACTGCTTTTTAAGTGTATTTTTTTTTTTTTTTTTTTGCAAATCTTTAATATAGAAGAAAATTCCTGGCAAATCAAAATGTGTATGTGCAATTTTTGTTATTGCCATATATCTACTAAGCTTTTATACATATTTTATATTAACAAAAGCTGCACACATATTTTTAATCGACTACAAAGTAACTCGATAAAATCTGCTTTTGTGCAAGTCAATAAACGCAATCGATTTTCCTTTCACACTGATTTAAATTACTCGTTATTTCTTATTAACATTATCTTTAACAACATTTAAGTATTACAAATATTTATTTACCAAGACATTGATTTATAAATTTTAAAAGATAATAGATTTTCTTAAGAACTGTTTATCGTAATAATTGAAACTTTTTCCTTACCCTACAAAGTAAATTGTTTGTTAATCGAATAACGAAGTAATGTGTTACATATATTCTTATTATTCCATAAAAAAAAAAGAAATCATTATAATTATACAAAATACAATTGGTTTTGTAGTTATTGCTTCAACGTTCATTTAGCGTTAAGTGGGAAGGCAGCAGCAATTTGTATTATATAAAAAGTAATGCAAATACAAATAGTACATACACACATACTTACATATATACTGGTTATTATGGTATATGAAATATTTTTTAATACATACATAGGTACATATGTAACATTTTTTACGCTTAACTTAACTTATTTTATGATTGTTGGAACCTTGACATTAAAAGCCACAAAATGCTCAAGCAATACACGTACGTGTATGTATGTATGTGTGTATGTATGTGCATACGTAAGCATATACATGTGACTCCAGCATTCACGAGAGCGTGAGGAAAAACATCCCAGCAAAAAATTTGTTTGGAATCAAGCATTTTTGTTGGAAGCTCTTCCCCACTGGATTACCAACTTAACTTTTAACAATCAGCTGATTTTGCATAATCAGTGATGCCAAGTTTTGTTTCATATTCAATGTTAACGACGCTGCGTAAGAAGTGTTGGAGGTAACTTGAAATGAGTGAATTTATAAAATGCTTAGGGAATAGACTTTAACCCGCATTTTGAAGGATTTCTGTCCGCATAAAAAGCAAACAGCAGCTTCTCAAATGAGTGTACGCTAATCTATAATTTTTGGAAGGAATCTTTAATGTCAAGCACTGTGTTGGAGTTAGCAACCGAATTTTGCCAAATTCTGATAATGAACATGGAATGCAAACATATCCACTGAGAAACGATATCAGTGGATTTTGGCCCATTATCCTTTTCTTAAAATGAACAAAAGTTTGTATAGTTTTTTGTCAGCGTACTCCTAATGTATTCTATAAAATAATGAGAATTTAATTGACAGCAATCACCAGCTGCAACTAACATTAAATACGGGAAAGATAAAGAGCTGATTATTTCACTAATTCGAGGTAATGCTAATTGATACTTTCACTATCCTGAACAATTTTTAAGGTACCCTTAGACTATACAATATTATTGAGTATGTACTTTATTGCTTTTTTTATTGTCGCCTTGCTCCACACTATTTAACAAGTTTCATATATATTGCTTCGAAAATTCACGTGAACAAACCTAATACAAATTTTTGCCATCAAATATTATTAGCTAGATATATAACACAAGAGAGATCTGGATGATTACGAATCATACGGGATAATTTTGCATTTTCTAAAATGAATAGAGCTAGGCACTTAAACATCAAAAAAATTAAATGTGCTATTTCATGATTCATATCAATGAGACTGTTTTTAATAAATGCATGTCACTGCTTCCAATTTCTATTCATTCATATGATTCACTAAAGCAATGAATCAGTATGATTGTTTTGAAAACTTCTTAAAACCTTTTCTGACAAATATAGTTTTATGTAATATTATACAATAAAATAGCTAGGCTCATTTTATTTTATAAATTATTTTAATACGAGAAATACTATTTATTAATACGCAATGTTTTATTACCTTAAGACTTCATCTAGTCAACGTGCTTTTGTGAGTTATTTGATTACTACACAAAACAATTGAACAGCAGTAAGAATTTTTTTTTATTTATTTTTACTAACGGCTCTTAAAAAAAGGGCATGCGTTACTGACAGTCAATTGTTAGGTAACTCTGCAAGAAATATCGTTAGTACTAGTGTCCTACACAAGACTATTTATAAGACCTTTCAAGACATGAGAGATTTTTCCAAATGTTTTACTACAGCGAAATATTCTAAAATAATCGCTAAAGGCCGTTATACACTATCATACAAAGTCGTGCGATCAACGAAAATATACAACGCTGGTGTGATGAATTGTTATTGTCTTTTGAAAATTTTCATAAACTCCATCATACCAGCGTTGGACTTTTTCGTAGATCGCACGACTTTGTATGATAGTGTATCACGGCCTTAAACAACACTGTTGGCAAGACAAACAACCGAAAAAATGTCTTGCCAACAGTGTTGTTTAGCGATTCTTTTAGAATATTTCGCTCTAGTAAAGCATTTGAAAAAATCTCTCATGTCTTGAAAGGTCTTGTAAATAGTCTTGTGCAGGACACTAGTTAGTGCACATTGCTGTTAAAGAATGACATAAAAGCATTGTAAAGTGAGTGGAGAGCGAAAGTGAATCAACTCTTACAGTTCTCTGATACACAAGCAAGAGTACCTTCGTTGTCCCTTAATTCAGCCTTTAGTGAAATTCAAAATTTGAAAAAGAACAAAACATCAAAAAATTTTGTGAAAAATGAATTAAAAAAAAAGGGGGAACAAAAGATAGAAGGTCCAAAAATATTTAGCCGACAAGAAGTTATTTTCAAAATTCAAAAACGCCTTTAAAAATTCAAAGTTATCCATAGATAAAATGTGTGAGCTTCTCCGAGAAAAGGGACATAGTGTGTCAAAAAATGGGTTTGGAGTTAAGAGTGGTTTCTGGTACCTAAAAGGGTGTAGAATAAGATGAAATGAGTTTTTAGCAAAATTTCATTTTCACACTGCAGGTCCCTTTCCTCGGACCTCACATATTATAGTTTTTTTTTACTTTTTTATAATCTTTTTTTTATAAAAACAATAGACAAGAATAGTTCTTTTGGTTTAAAAATATCCCAGCAAAAATTTTCAAAAAAGGTAATCGAATTTGGAATTAAGCATTTTTGATGGAAGCACTTCCCTACTGGATTACCAACTTAATGATTTTAACAAGGCGTGAAACTAAAATAATCGATTCTTGAGAAGTACTTACTTTTTTTTTATTTGTCAACATTTTACGTAATCTGTTTCATCTAGAAAAATCATTATCTTCATTTAGCAATTTGCGCATCATTTTTTTAAATTTTAGGTAATGTGATTTGTAATACGGGATTTACACGATGACTTTTTCCCCTGCATTTTTCTTGAATTCTCTTTTAAGTTGCTACCACTTTGATCACCTTTTGTCAACAAGGTCTAGAAAAGTTACGGTAAAAAGTCATAGTGTAAATCCCGTATAAGCGAGTAATGAAAATTGGCAATCCGAAAAGTAAGTCACTATTTGGCAAGTAGTTCTAAAGGTAATGTGTAATTTTTTGCTGGGATGGTCAAATTAATATTTGCAATGTATTTGTTCTTTGATATCGAAAGAAAACCTTCGACTAAAAATTTTTATTGAAAACAACAATAAAATATGAAAATTTGTTTTTGTTTTTCCATGCAAATTTTCAGTCGAAAGTTTTCTTTCGATATCGTGAAACAGGATATAAGGCTTGCGCTCACTATCCTACACAATCGTACGACTTTTGAGAAAAAATTTTTAAAATATAGCAAGTATTCATTAGATCAGAGTTTTTTTAATTGATGCGATTGTATACACCCAGAGAAAAAAAAATATTGAAATTAATAAAAACCATATTGAATTAATAAGACACACTAACGAAAATCTAGTCATGTTGAAATTTCTTATTTCAATGTGGAAAAATATTAATTTACAGTATTAATTTTATATATTTAAAGTATCTCAATGTACATTTTCTACTACGGTTATATTGAAAATTATTGAATTGATGTGACGAGTTCTTATTTTGAAGTTGCAGCTTTTCCCTGAGTGTAGGATAGCGAAATTTATCTCTGTTGATAAATTTTTTGTTTGTGTCTCGGGGGTTTTTTTATCAATGTACAGCAAATAAAAAAATTTCCATAGGAATATCAACTTTTTGTCACGTGCGACAACAAACAAGTATGCTTTTTTTAAAATTAAAGTTTTTTTACTTCTTTATACTATGTTTGTGTAGGCCGTCTCTACATTATGCAAAATTTAAAGAAAAATCGAGTCTGAAATAATAATTGCTTTCTGTCGCACGTGACCAAAAAAGTGCACTTTTTTCACGTGGAAATGCCCACATGCTCTGAAGTAGTATGGCAAAATTTCAAATGCAAACATTAAAAAATCTTATGCAGATTCCTAGAGACCAGCCAAGTAGTTAATCTGAAAGAATATTCATTTAGTTTTCTTTTAACTTTTTTAAACTGGCAGATAAAAACTTAATTAGTGTTTATAAAATTAAATATTTTAATTTAAAAGTAAAGTAATAACTGGGGAAGAACAGTGCGTTAACAAGCTTAAAAAGTACTATAATAAAATTGTTCATTTTAAAGAATATTAACACTTGAGTGACTAGAAGGATGAGAGTAAAGTTACGATCACACTTATCAAACATTTGGCGAAAACGAACGACGTAACCACTAAATAGTAATGGAAAATGTTTGATTCAGATAAAAAGTTATTAGGTTAAACAGTTTCATACATATGTAACTAAGCGAGCATGTTATAGAATTCTTTATGATTGAAAGCAGAGAACAGCAATGAGTAGTGAAAAAGTGAGTAGAGTTGAATCATGACTTATAATTTCTTGTGCTTGTGAGCACTCATACTTATTACAATGTTGTCTATGAATCATATTCAATCAAAAGTTTGAAGTGAGCATCGAACTCATGCTTAGCAACATTTATGACATTGTTGATTTCGACCCTCCTTAATTCAATGCCTATGGACGATGGAATATAGGAATGATTCACAATGAGAACTTCGCATACGAACATTAAAGTTTTCATTATGTGGTTTTGTGTTTCTCTGATGCTATTTACTACTATTGTATACTACTTGCAAAATGGTTAATGACTAAACTTTTATATAAACATACATGCATGGGTTGAGTGAGCTGAATCAATGTGAGTAGTTTAAGTATTTTCCTGAAATTAGAAAACAAACTGAGGTGGTTTATGAGTGTGAGTGTGTATTTCATCCTATACTTACAAATCAATGTCATCGTGAGTATGCGTAAATCAGAGCAGTTGGAATTAAATGATGTCTACTCACTTATATTTAAAATTTCATGAGTCAGTATGAATAACGAAAAAAGCATTTATTGCCGATCACTGATTGGAAGCTGAGGCGTCTGAATCAAAAGATTTTTGATTAGTATTTAGTGGTTACTCTTTTTTTTGAGCAAATATTTGCCAACTGTGAACACAACTTAAGGCATTAAGGAATGCGTTGCCACACAATTATCTTAGGGATAATAAAATATAATTTTGCAGTAAACATTCTGCGATGCAAACACACACGTGCAGGCATGGTGTGTATCCATATGTGCATATATGTATATGTATGTATGTATATATGTATTCCTTCAAAGTCGTAAAATTATATTACTGCAAAATATTTTTTTTTTATAATTTTATTTATTATTATGTTTTGTGTATGTGCCAGATGTTTAATAATTTGCTTGATTTGAGAGAAAAAAATGAAAATTAAAGAAAACAAATAATCAAAAACTAAAAATTAGGAGGTCGTAAAATATTTAAATACAATAAGATATAAATAAGAAAATATATATTTAATATTATTTATCTGACTAGAAAGTTCAGCATTTAAAAGGGAAATAAAAATTGGTAAAGCATTTTTAATGAAATTTTAATTTAAATTTATTTGCTGCTGTTGGTTATCTATATGCATTTCATTGTTGCTTTAACACACCATCAGTAGACTTCAACCAAATATTCTTAACAGTCAGAAAACTCTTATCTTAAGCACAGACTTTCAAAAACTAATTGAGAATTCACAAATAATCGTAGTAGACTTAGAAATTTATAGAAAACCCAGCAAATAATTTATATTCGATATGATGAATCGATTTTATTTTTTTAAAACTTTAAATTTCAATTCAAATAAACTTATGGCAATATGTCAAATAATAAATTTCTTAAATATTTTTAATGAAACAACTTGTACAAATAGTACTCGTATTTGCTGATAAGAAGAAATTAAACATTAATATTTTTATATATGTATGTGTTAATAAAATACAATTATTTCTGTACAGTCGTATACAAATATATAATATAGCCGAAAGCAATAAAATATCGATTGATATAATTTTACATTGTTATGACAATCTATGGTTAAAGATTTTTTTTTTTTTTGCAATTAATAGTTTTATTCCCATTGCATATATAACAGGTCTTACAATAAGGACACATTGTTGAAGCTACAATTAAAATTTATTCAATGCGTTCTGCCAACTCTTTGAGGACAGATATGACGTTCAACAGTAAGTGCAAATGATAAAATTGTTTTATAAAAATTCTACAGATTTTATTTAGGCAACGTTCCTGTTTAACTATCGCGAGCGCCATAGGTCGATAATTAGCAAATTTTTTTTTTAAACATAATTCGATAATATGAACACCAACGACATCTACACAGATCATGCCACATTGGATAATTCTGCCCGAAAGATTTGAGAGCCTGACGCGAACTAAACCTTTGGGATGTGCAACAACTAGCAAAGCCGCGTTGAACATTTATACCAGAGAATGCCAATTAGTAATTAAAAAAAATATACTCACGTAAATACTTTTAATTGCATTAACTGCTTATATTCATAATTGTAGTAAAAGCAATGCGTACGCTCATACATTTGCTGTCAAAAAACTATGACTTAAGTCAATTCTAACAACCAAGAGAATCTCTACTTCATTTAGGCGAAAAACTAAAAGTCACTACAACTATAAATAGAAATACACACATGCGTATTGTGAGTATTGATTGTCTGTCATACTTATGCTCGGAGTATTCTTATACTCAGAGTATGGATATTTATTCGTATAAAATATATATAAGCATGATACTCAGGGTATTTATTAATCACGCGCCCCGCATGCATTTGTGCATATAGTTACCTTAGTATAGAAAGGCCCTAACTCATATTTTTTTTTTAAATTGAGTTTTTGTGTATTGCGATAGAAGAACCTCTAATGTATAAGCAAATGGAAAAATCTCGATTTCAAAAATATAATGAGTTAGGACCTTTCTATATTAAGTTATATGATATGCACAAATGCTTACGGGTGCTTATGATTAATAAATACTTCGAACGGAAACTGAGCTTTTGCTATTTGAAAGCACAAATCAGATGATAAGAAGAAAAAATTTAAAATAAATATAACCTTTAATAATACATCCGTGGCGAAAAGGAAAAAAAGCTTAAGTCGAATTAAGCTAAAACTGAGATAATGACGCAACAATCACCCAATTTAAAACTGTACAAATTTCAGTTTATTTATATGATTTTTAAGAAAATTAAACAAAATTACTCTTTGCACAAATAAAATACTCGTATATATACTCATGTGTAGCCGGTTAAATACTCACAGTATTTTTACTACTTGTGTGTATTACAGCAGCTGATACAGTGTGTAAGTTTCGTGTGTGCTGCGTAATTAAAATTATGAGTATGAAAATAGTCGTTGCTTGTTTATACTCATACGTATTCAGTTTAAACTTGATAAGTAGCTTTACTTCTTATATTTAACTGTATGCATTTATGTATAATTGTTTGATGACCAATACTCGATGTGCGCTTAAAATAATATTATTTAATTTTTTTTATTTTTACAATATTATGTTCCCCACATAATGGCAACGATTGGACTTTCAAACTAAAAAAAAAATAAATTTTCCAACATACCCTCAATGAAAAGTTAGGAATCACTTAATGAGAGATGCTTTATTTATATAAATTTAGTTTTCTATGTACATTTATAATTAGCACTTAAGGAAATTTTGTTATTGACAACTGCCGGAAAACATTTCAGCATAACAATGGAAATTTCACAGAATTTTAGCAAGCGAGCATAAATAACTTAATAAAGTTAACCGCACAATTAATGAATATTTATATATTAAGGCTATTTAAATGTAAATAAGTAGATAGTATCAATAAAACAAACAACTGATATGAAAATTGATATAAATCGCAAAATTCGCTTTAAAAGGATTAAAATTTTCAAAGCGAAAGAAAAAGAGGAAAAAATCATTTACAGGAAATTATGAAACTCTAAAATTTTAACAATAGAATAAGTTTACTATTATTTCGTAGAATTTTACGAGGAAAATGTGTCTGAAATATTTTAACCCTTAAGCTCAGCTCCGTGTGGGTCTGTTTCGTCCCTTTCGCTAATGAGAGATCAAATATTACATATAAAAGTTTAAAATAGTCTACAAAATTATTTTCTGTAAAATTTTACTATAAGTCTGTGAACAGACAAAAGCTCGAAATTCAACTTCAGCACCAAAAATTATTCAAAACGTTAAATGCGTTTAAGGGTTAATTTAATACTTATGCGTTGTTGCATTTCAGTTGCATAATTTGCGGGCATTTCACTGTTGCTAATGCACACCATCAGGGAATCTTTATCCAAAAAAATTCGTATAACAGCTAGAGAGAGATATTGTATTACACTTTAATTTAAACAAACGAGAAGTTCAATTAATATCATAGTGAAACAAGAATAATAACACAGTGCAACACGAAAAAATATATCCATATATGGATACTACTAAGTGATAAAAGACCAAAAAAGGCCCTTTTTTTATGGGCCCCCAAAGATTTGGGGCCTCGGTGTCAAAGTGCAAAATTCGCTGCAATTAGCAAAAAAAAAAAAGTTTCGTGCAACAAAATTCATGAAATTTCATGAAAAAAATGCTTATTGTAAATTAGGTACATATATGTATGTATGTAATTGAAAATAAATGCGAAAAACAATAACAGCTGCATATTTTCTTACTTTATCGTTGCTACCAGGGCTGCCAGATAAAATTATCAAAAAATCGTCGAAATCCCGATAAACTATAAAATAATCGTCATTTTGTAACCAAAAAATCGTTAGAAAAATCGGACAAATCAAAATGATTTTTTTTCGACGTGTATACATACATTTTATTTTAATCCCTTATAACTTTGTTCCCATCAGTGGTAAACCTATGAAAAATATTGCCAAGTTTTTTCCAAGTTTTCGTCTTAGTACTTTTGATGCCCAAAATTTTTGATAGGAACTTGGCTTTTTTTCACACTTATGTTTTTTGAGAATACCAATTTACACAGATACCAATATAAATTAAAGAGTGGGCAAAATTACATCAAAATCTTCTTAGGTAATACATAAACTTGTAATAGTCGATTTTTCATAAAAAAAACTGCCATATTTGGACTTTTAAAAATCGTAAATTTTGAGGAAAAAATCGTCAAATCGTCATTTTGCTATTTTCGGCACCAAAAATCGTCAAAATGACGATAAATCGTCAAATCTGGCAGCCGTGGTTGCTACATTGGCTGCCATTTTTTCCAGCTCGAATTGTAGTTGCAAGAAGTATGCAATGAAAATTATTAAATGTACAAAACAACAACAACTATTCATTGCTTAAGTAATATTAGAGTGTTGCCAGACAAGTATTTCTGACCGGGTGCAGTCAAGTTAATAATTGGTGTTTTTTTTGGGAATTGTTACAACTAAGTTTTTTAATTGTTAACGCACTATTAATCCCAAATTAGTTATTTAGTAAAATATTTTTTTTTATTAAAAATATATCAATCAATTATTATTGATTCCGTTTGAGGGTTAACCTTGTACTCATATATAGCTACTGCCTTATTATTATTATTATTATTATTATTGTTATTAAAAATATTTCTGATTTATAAAAGGTTAATACAACAAATTTTCTATGGAAATTTGATTAATAAACCCTTTATAAAGCCTTCATAATTTGTATAAATAAGGCTGTTATTATTTAGGCAAACAATATTTTATCTAAAGTTTATTAAGCGGAGATAGAACGGGTTAAAATTATTTAAAAATAATATTCGTATTTAATTATTTTACGAACGAGTCTTTGCAATAAATTAAAACTGAAAATGTAATTCAAGGTTAATATCGCGCTTATACGCAATTGCTTTCAACAGATGAGATATACATTTACTCGGGAATCCAAAAATTTTCAGAAAAATTACACAGTCACAGTTTTTCGTAGACTACCACCCTTATTCCAGTTGTCAACATCGACGTCACACGTCAATAAAATAGTAAAACATTAGGGATTGTCCATCCGTTGTCGAAAACAACTGATCTTAGGCAAAGAAATAGGCTGCCAATTTGGGTTACCAGACGGCCTGGAACGACGTGGATTTTTCAGTTTTTTGGAGCCTTGTCCAGTTACCAGCTAAAATAAAATTTGTGCAGTTAAAAAATTATATCTGTAATTTTGAAAAAAAAATTTTTTTTGTCTATTATTTATATTTAATTAATTAATACAATGTCTTCTACAGAAAAAAATTAATGCCCAAATCATACGAGCATTTAAAAATCTTGTTTTATTTTCAATTCTTTACATGTGATTTGATTTTTTTTCTTTGAAAAATTGTATCAGTGCTGTAGGAGATTTTTAAAAAATCTCTTTTCCCCTACATACTAAAATTTTTTCGGCTACTCAAATGTTTAAAAATTTAAGTAATTTTAATTTAAACGAAAATAAACTAGAAACGTTTATTACTTTATTAGAGCTACAGTAGGTGATGTAAAACTTTACATATGTAGTTATTTTGTATTAAACTATTTAAACTGACTAATTGTGCATTCGAAATTAATGCATACATTTCTACCCTTTTTCAGAAATTTTCTTGTGAAAAAATCTAACATACAGCTATATTTGGGTTTTCTCCACCTATGGAGTTTATTAAGATTTAAGTTAGATAGTTGTAAGTAATTTCTTTAACTATCAAATCATGACATCCATTTTATATTTTCTGAGGGCCTGCCATTAGATAAATGTCGAGGCAATTTTGAGCAAAAACTAATTTTGAAACGGTTTATGAGCAGAAATATATTTGGATTACAATTATTTTTACATTTATACACAAAATATGCAATCTGAGAATAAAAAATAACAATTTGGCCAAAATAAAATATTTGTCCGCTATCCCCTACAGTCCTATATTAGCGACAAAAATACCCACATGTAGAGATTTTCCCCTCCTTCTGTCAACAATCTTTTTTTTTATAAAAAGCAGTTGTCACATTGAATGAAAAAATAAAACAAAGCAACATACCAAAAATTGGAATATGTGTACAAAAAAAATTAAAAACAAACACGGAGAACAGAAAATGTGATTTTGTACACTCCCTTGCTTTTCTATACCTTTCGCCTACAAACACCAAAAATCGTGTTTCAAAAACATTGAAAAAATCAATGTGTGAATTATGTGAAAGAAAAAATATGTTGCTTGCAAACGTACAATCACTTGTATTTTTTCCCTAAAACTGATTAGTACATCTATTTTGTACCACACTGACAACATACAACCAAAAAAAATTTTTCAGAAAGTATCAACACTCAACGCTTTTTTGAACAATAAGTGCATTTTTAAATAATTCAGTTATTTTTTTAAAAATCCAAATTAATTTTTTCCAGTGTCCAGTTATTTTACTTTTGGTATCTGGCAACCCTACTGCCAATAGCATAAAATTGTTGCTGAGAGAAAGTATACAGGCCCCTTTTTTTGTGTTTTCTAGACATGACGTCGATGTTAACAACTGGAATAAAGGTGAATATTTTTAATTTAAATAAAATACCTTAAGCTTTTATCATTACACAAAAATTCATATTTCTTAAAACAAAACTGGAAATTACTGCGGAGACTTAAATTTAAATAGAAAAACATTAAATTTTTTTTTAATAGTGGGTGTTAGAAAAATTTTTGAAAAGACGACTGAATTCAAGTGAATTTTTTGTGCAATAACCTTTTTATGATAATACGTATGTGTTTATAAGAAAACATAAAAGAAAAACACTGAAACGTCATGAATTTTTAAATGTATGTACATACATATCACAAGCTAAATCCTAAACAGTCACAGCTCAAAAAATTCCAGATGTTGGGGGGTCTACTCCGTATTTCGAAACAATAGAAAATTCTTTCGAATTTGTATGTTATTAACATTACAATTCGAAAGCATTTGCTTTTATTTCGAATTACAGAGTAGACCCCCAGTAGTGATACTGTACAAGTGTACAGTACAAATGTATGTATGGGCAGTATAAAATTAATCATAACGGTATTTTATATTGTTTGAGAAGACTGTGCTGCAAATTTTTTCAGTGCACTGATTTATGAAAAAAAAATCAAAAATTTTAATAATTTTTAAATTATGACTGTTTATGGCTTAGTGTGCGATATGTGGATATATATATGTTTTTTTTCTAAATTTCTTAAATCCAAGAATTGATTATATTATATTCTGAGAAAACTGCGCATTTTCTACATTTCTCCAATTTTTCCAAAAACAGCCCACATTTATTTTTATTTTCTTTTAGCAAGAAATGAAAAAAGCAAAATGAATTAGGAGAAATTTTCTCGGTACACTAAAATTTAAATCTAAATATTTATTTATTCCTTGAGTTATTCGCAAATGCAAGTGATATTTGCAACGGAAGTACGTTGATTTATTGGAAGAAAACACACACACACACATCACATTCGATTTCGTCAAATAAATTCTGAAAACTTGAGATATTTTTTTATTTTTGTGTTGTTAACTAGCATAATGACCATAAAAAACTTCGTTTGTTTTAATTGCAATAATATTTGTTTTGGCCCACTTAGAAAATATTTGGAAATAAAACCATAGCGAAAGTATTTGGAAATAAAAAGCGTGATAAATTTGTTTGCAAAGAATTTTTAAATTTATTGCCACAACACAACAAAAAGGTGACGAAAACATGACCTAAGACAATAAAAAAAATCTTTAGACGACATTTTTATGCAAATGTATTTTTGAAAAGCTAAAATAATTTTTTTTTGGCTTTTTGATATAAAAAAAAATTACAAGGTAAAATTGTTCAAAAGATTTTTTAGTTTCAAAGTAACTTATAAAAGATTAAAATAAACACATATTTTTAGAATAAAAAAAGACAAATGTTTCCGCCTTAAAAAAATACAATCATACAAACATTATGATGACATCAACATTCTCAAATCTATTGGGATATTAAGTTAAAAGAAATATATATATATACAATAAATTTTTACAATTCTATATTAAGCCTAAGAACAAATTAGATGAAAGCAATAGTTATGCCTCGCTCATCACATTCATCGCGGCCTGCTAAAAAATGGAAAAATGATCCCTGAAAGAACGTCATTTTGTCAAACTTGAGGAGATAATGCTACATACCATCGCTTGAATTAAACAATACTATTTATTCTTTATATCAGGAGAAGAATGCCTTTCAGGAGGCAAAACAGGGGCCTAATTCCTGCACTCGTGATCGGAATTGCATTCGAATAGAAATTAATTTCGATGGCAAGAAATTTTCCGATGATGTCACTCGCTACCAAGCGAATCGAGTTTTTGTTTTAGTGTTGGAAAAAGGCAAATATATTTATATATAAATTCATTTCACAACACTGAATGAATTGTAAGCAAAAGCATATGTTTGTATATATGTATGTATGCAAAAACATATGTATGTACGTACATGCAAACGTATATGCAGAAAAAAGAAACGAATATACCTAAATGTTATTTTTATTTTTATTTTTATTTAATTAATAACTTAATAATAATAAATGAGTGTAAAGCTAGAGAATAGAGCACTAGCCACATTTTTAATTCTCTTATTGGTTGACTAGAAGCAGTTAATTTGTTATTTAGATGCTCCCAGAGTTGTTTGATTTTTTTATTTTCCCCGACAACTCTTACAGCCATCCCTAAACAAAAGCGGCAAACGTTTTTTAGCTGTCAAAAGTTCTCATGTCCATACATTTTGTATGGAGCATACCGAAATAACGCGACGCAACGCTTTGCTATTGGAAAATCCGATTTTGACATCGCGTTTTACAATGAAGTTAGTTGCAAAAGAAAACAATTGCCTTTTGTTTGCCATCATCAGCGTTACCATATGTGAAGATTTATTTCATTTTTGAAGTTTTTCGGGATGTTAAAAAGACTAAAAGATTTCTTTGTTAAAAATAAGATTTTTTTGAATATGATATCTGGAACTCTTAGTATATTATTTAGTGTATATTATTTAGTATATTATTTACTGTTAATGTGAACTTTAACTGACTGTTCTTCATATAAAACTTGCCGTTAAGTCCCTGTTAGCTTTAAATTGTACATTGTGAAAAGGGTCGTCATTATGTCTGTGAAAATTAAAATTTATAAGTGTTGAAAAAGATAAGTAAAAACAATAGTCAATAAAAGAAATTCACAAAATTTAATTTAATATATACATATTTCTTTTCAAAGTTATAGATATTTGTAAAAAGCAAGATGCGTTGGCAGTGAAAATGTGTGAAGAGTGCTAGATACCTCCTAGGTTAATCTGTTTTTGCTTATTTATATCTTTAATATTAAATATTTTATTTACTTGTGTATTTTGAATGGACTTTTTAAAATAAAAAAATAAAAACAAAAATTATATTTATATATACATATATAATAACTGAACCCTCAATAATTTATTTTTTAACTCTATCACATTTTTCATTTGGCGGTTAATAATGTTATAGAAACTTTGTTCTACCCAATGATGAATATATCCCGCATGACTTCCGATCAAATGACCGGTCAATTGACTGATACTATTCTTGTAGGGTTAGTTCATTTGAAGCAAAATAAATTTTTCCTGAATTTGAATTCAGTAAAATCAATGCATATTAATATATTTTGAATCAAATCACTAAAAAAAAGATTTTTAATGAGAAAAAGAGATTTTTTGTTCAACTTGAAGGTTTTTAAGAAGAAAAAAATATGGCAACGCTAACCATCATCCTTAACACAAGCAAGTTTTCCAAAATCTTCTAAATAGCTAATTTTTTCGAAGTTAGTTATTATTTTATTTTAATTTAAATAACAAAATTTATGTAACCAAATATTAATAACAAAATCACGAACAACAATGTCGTCCGTCCGGCTGTTAAAATAATCAGGGTTGTTTTATTTATTTGTTTCATAACCCTGTTTTTATCGTTTTGACATAACGTTGCCGCTTTTGTTTAGGTATGACATTTCAGCTTTAAAGCTCGGCGGAAAAAAACGTGCCACTTTCCGTCCTTGTTTAGGGATGGCTGTTAGACAAAATATTATTTGCCAAGTCAGTGTATTTTGTTATATTTAAAGTCAACTAGAAATTCGTTAATTTGTATTTTTTTTATAAGTACATTTGTGCATTCATGCATTTATAAATAAATATGTAAGTCTAATATTGAAAATACATACATTTTCTTTTTCATCGCTTTTTCTATGTTAAACATGATTTCGAATGCCATTTTCCTTGCGAGTAAAAACACAAACGGTTGCATTCGAATGTATGCACGTTACCGAATGCTGTCATTAGAAATTTCGATATGTTGTACTCGAAACCGAATGCGAAAATCCCAAAAGTTAAAAAACCCGCACATTCGAGTAATAACTCGCTCGCAATCGAATGCGGGAATTAGGCCCCAGATATTGACGAATAAATAACTGCTTGTGCAAATAAATACAGCATCGCTTTTTTTTTATAAACCTTATATAAGCAAATCCAGCGAAGAGAAACTATTTGAAATCGAAATTTTTGAATCGATTAAATTTAATCGATTAATTAATTAATCGATTAATCGAATAAATATTATCCAAAAAATGTTAATTGACTAATGATTTAATAAGCGAACAAAAAAAATGAATAACCAAATATATTTAAAGTTTTATGCGATTATTCGCATAAAAATCGAAAACAATACTGCATTCGAATAACGAAACAATATACAAAAAAATATTAAAATAATCACATACATACGACTACATACATATATTTAACCTTTTATTCAGCTATGAGATTAATTCAAAAAATAAATTAGATCCACAGTGATATGGTACACGAATAAAAAGAACACCAAATTTTTATTCGATTGAAAAACGAAAAGTAAAAAACTTAATTATTATTTTTTCTTTTAACAAACAAAACCCACAAAGTGACCAGCTTGTCTGCAGAAAGCACCCAGGGTCTATGGCGGGAATCGAACTCATGACCTCCGGACTAGGAGGCTAGCTAGCATAGCTACTACTCAGCCACAAGTGTACCTGTGGCAACTAATGAATGATATTTTTTTTTTTAATAATAAATACAATTTGAGCATGAGAAAGAATTTTTAGTTCTATCCGAATATTCGAATGAAAAACAAATAAATATTATGAAACAACATTTATAATATCAATATCTTTTTTACTAGTAATCAAAAATTTACAAAATTTCTGCATTGAATAATCGAATATATTTTAAGTTTTAATAGACATTCTTTCATGTAAATGAGCAAAAATTTAAATCGATTAATAAAGTTACTTGGAATGTGATCTGAGTAAACGATTACATCGAATACAAATTGATATTTGAAATTTTTTATAAACGAATAATCGTATAAATTTTGAGTTTTATTCGACTATTCGAGACAAAAAACGAAAACAAATTTTAATTGAGTTATTATATCAATATCTGTTTTATAAGCAATCGAAAGTTAAAAAATATATACTTTGAATAATCGAATAAGTTTAACATTTTATTACTCTTTCAAAAAAAAAAATTATCGAATAAATTTACTTGAAATGTGGTTTGCGTAAACAAAAACATCGAATACAAATTGATATTTAAAATATTTTAAGAACGAATAATAGCATAAATATTGAGTTTTATTCGAATATTCGAGAAAAAACGAAAAAAAAATATTTGATTGAGTTACTAATTAATATATGTTTTATAAGCAATCGAAAGTTAAAAATTTATACATTTAATAATCGAATAAGTTTGAAGTTTTATTCGACTCTTTCAAAAAAAAAAAAAAAAATAATGGAATAAATTTACTTGAAATGTGGTTTGCGTAAACAAAAACATCGAATACAAATTGATATTTAAAAACTTATACATTAAATAATCGAACAAGTTTAAAGTTTTTTCGACTCGAATATAACAGAAAAAAACGAGCAAAAATATAATCGAATAAAAAAATTACTCGAAATTCGATCTGAGTCTAATCTGAGACATCAAATACAAATTGAAATTAAAAAAAATGTAAAACAAATAACCGAATAATAAATAATTTTAATCGAATAACTAAATGAATTTTTTTGGTTTATTCGACTATTCGAGGCAGTGACGAATAATTCATTCGAATAAGGGATAAAACTCTGGTTCTAAAAATGCAATAAAACACATATAAGAAAGATAGTTTAAATTTTTTTAGAGTAACTGAATGAATTTTACGTTTTATTCGACTATTAAAGGAAGTATCGCATACTCGATGCGAAGAACTTAAGAAATTTTTTTTTTCCGAAAAATAAAAAAACACAGATAAGAAAGAGAGTTTAAACTTTTTTAAAATTATAAGTTTTAATGGACTATTCGAGAATGTGACGAGTATATAATTCGAATAATGAATAATAATTTTACTCTAAAAATCAATAAGATAAGAAATATTGTTTAAAAAATTTTTAGTAACTGAAAAAATTTAGAGTTTTTTTTCGACTATTTAAAAGAGTGACGTATATTTCATTCGAATAACGAATATAAATATTGCCAAAATGTCAATAAAACACGTATAAGAATGATAATTTATAATTTTTTCAGAGTAATTTAAGAAATTTTGGGTTTTATTCGATTAATCGAGAGTGTGACGAATACAAATTTTGCTCAAAAAATGCAATACAGCGTATATAAAAAATATAGTTTAAATTTTTCTTTAGAGTAATCGAAGGAGTTTTAAATGTTATTTGATTTTGCGAGAGAGATTGATGAATATTTCATTCGAATAACGAATAAACACTTTACCCAGGAAATCAATAAATTACAGATAAGAAAGATGGTTAAACTATTTTTTTGGAGTAGCAGATGGAAATCAAGGTTTTTCGATTATTCGAGAAAGTGACGAATATTTGATTCGAATAATGGCACTCCTCAAGAGTTCTGGCTACCGAGCAGCTTTAACGAATTTTATTGCAATTCAATTGTTTAAATTCATTCATTTACAAGTTAAAAGGAACTCGAAAGATGCATTAAATTTTATCGATTATATTCTACGCTTAATTTACTTTTGATACCTATACAATTCAATTATAAATGACTATTTGACGGACAATAGAAAACAGAACACGAATACAATAGTGAAAACACAATAAAAACAAAATAACAGCAAAAGCCAAAGAAAGAAATGTAATGAAATAAAATCATTAAGACTGTGGAATTTTTATCTTTTATTTGTACGAGTAGTTTTTTTACTACTTTTTTTGTAATTTTTTATTTTATTTTTTGTTCTTTCTCCCTGCATTTAATTGAATTTTTACAAATGCAGCAATTAAGCAAATGTATTCAGCGTTGTACGAGTACGTACGGCAAACCAGACCATTAAGGCTGTCTATTAGTCGTCTGTCTGGCAAACACACTTCTTCTGGAAGTCAGTTAAGTCAGTCGGTTATTCCTGATATGTATGTATTCTCATTCACATCAATTTGCTTCGTTTTTGTTTTTTTTTTTGTTTTGCTCCATTCCATGAATGAATGCAAAATTGACTTCAGTTATACATATGCATTAGACCCCTGCACAAGACCACTTACAAGAACTTTTAGGACGTGAGGGATTTTTCAAATGCTTTACTACAATGAAATCTTCTAAAACAAACGCTAATCAACACTACAAGAAATTTGTTTCAGTTATTGCAGGTATGGAAGTAAAAAAGAAAAGACTTCGTGACGGGAAAATTTGTGATGCTTGCTTTTTCATACGCATTGGCGCGTATACAAACGTCATGCATGTACATGTACACGCACGTTATTTGTATGATCTTTTATTTTTCTGCGCACATATTTACAAGGGCAGACATGTATTAACCTTAGTTGTGTGCGCTTGCTTTAAAAAACCACCCTTAAACATATAACAGCTTACCATATACATATATCTTACACACACACACACACACACACACCCAAACGTACAATATGCAAAATAACAAGTATACACGCATCAACACTACTTCTTTTGAGTGTTTGATATGAACAAGAAGTCTTCACGACATCACTTGTTAACACTCATATACACCTACATCAATACATTCATCGTGCTTCGCTTATTAAACGAAATTATTTATTATTGGTTTAAAAAACAAGACGTATGTCAAGACTGTTTACGCAGATCTCTAATATGTATGTACATGTTTTTTTATTTTTTATTTACATAATTTAATTTTTATTTTACTTGTTATTTTACAATTTTATTGCAAGTATGTATTTTATATTTACATACATAGATATGTATGTATGTAAGTATGTACATTGTATATAAGAGTATGTACATACATACATAATACATATTGACATATGCATGGCGTGTGCTTTTAGAGGAGAGTATGTTTCTGTTTGTTTAATACTTTGTTGCAAGTTTATTGATGATGTGTGCTTTCTTAATGATAACTTAGCATCACGTTGGTGGCAATCATTTTCAATGGATATTGGTCAGTCAATGAACTGGTTAGTAAATTACATACACACAATTCGATAGACTATAATTTTATGTTAATGCCAAAATGATTATCTACATGTCGAGCCATAATCGCTAAAAAAAAGCTTAAACGACAAAATTTTTGAACTTGGTTCTTTGACAAAAATCGATTATCTACGAGTACGATCGTAACTAATCGATTTTCGTAAAAAATAGGCTTAAGCTTTTTTTTTTTGGCGGAATTGGCACGATAATTTCTTAGATTTATAGCATTTTCAGTATAAATTAAACCTTTTTCAAATTAAACGAACATATTTTCAAATTAAGCGAAACTATTTTTAAATTAAGCGAAACATTTTTCAAATTAAGCGAAACCTTTTTCAAATTAAGCGAAACCTTTTTCAAATTAAGCGAAACGTTTTTCACATTAAATGCAACTTTATTCAAACTCAGTACAACTTTTTTCAAATTAAATGAAACCATTTTTATAGTTTTGTTGGAGTTTTTGTGCTTTTTGCTTTGTATTAATTTTTTGAACCATAACATTGTTGCTGGTATTATAACGATTGTAGGAAATTTATTTTCATTCGCAATTCAATGCAGTTTAATATCCAAGTAGTATTAATTGTACATTCAAAGTCATAAGTTAAAAATTAGTGATTTGGATGAAACAGAGACTCGCGCATCAAGAGATAGTAGAGGAAAATATGCTATCATTTCAAAAAATGTGAAATTAATGATTATAAAATTGTATAACGAAGGGAGTACTATCGCAGAAGCAGCTCGCATAACTTCCGTAAACACAAGCTCCGCCAAAGCCATAATTTCACGGTATAAAGCAAATGGTTGCGAATTAGTGGAACTTCCTCGTGGACAAAATAGGCAAAAAAAAATAACGTCAGAAATCTTGGAAAAACTTGAGACGATTGTGGAAAGTGAACCAGGAATTACCCTTAAAAATTTTCGCAAAAAGTTATATGATCAATTCAACGTAACGTTAGCCCAATCTTCAATTTTCAATGGCCTGAGTGCGGGTTTAACTTACACCTGCGGCGTTCACAAGCACGGGCCAAAGTTGGTGAGAGAGCTCATGTTGTTGTTCCCAATGTAAGAGGAAGAAACGTGACTCTAATTGCTGCAATGAATAATGCTGGCATGGTTCACCAAAAAGTTATTTCACTTTCCACTGTGAACTCGGCCCGTTTCCAGGAATTTCTTCAGGAGCTCTTACACAAAATTGAAAGCAGCCCAGAGTTACAAAATTCATTTTTAATTATGGATAACGCCAAAATCCATAAATCCAGAGAAATACGGCATTTGCTGGACAATAGTGTACACTGAAATTTTTACCACCCTACTCTCCCATGCTAAACCCGATCGAGAAGACATTTTCTAACTTAAAATTCCATGCCCGATCGTTATTAAGTGACATAACCACTGAGCGAAACATAGTTAGTGTAATTGAGGAAAGCATCGAACAAATTAATCCAAATGATTGTGCGAACTATGTCATACACATGATCATCCAAATTCCTAAAGCAGCGAGTGGACAAGCTCTTCATTAATGGTATAAATTAATATACATAATATTTTTTATTGCGATATTATTTTTTATATATTCGTAAAATGGGTTATGCTTTTGTGGTTTAATTTAATTTGAAAAATGTTTTATTTTATTTGAAAAAGGTTTCGCTTAATTTGAAAACGGTTTCGCTTAATTTGAAAAAGGTTTCGCTTAATTTGAAAATGGTTTCGCTTAATTTGAAAATAGTTTCGCTTAATTTGAAAAAGGTTTAATTTAAACTGAAAATGCTATATATACGATCATATTAATAGCTCAATTATTTCAATTCAAAAGCGCTCAAAAGAAAAAGCGAAAAATAAAAATTTTTCTTAATCGAAATTAATTCACAGAAGTTTTTGCGATCACTTTGTTTTTTTCTGACTTCTTCACATACATTTAATTTCGATTTTATCGTAAGCGACCTGTAGTGTGATTCAGTAACTTTTAACGATTCGACATTCGTAATTTTTGTCTATACATTTTGTCGCTTGCCATAACGATTGTGTGATTCTGTAAATTCTTTTAAACGACAGTACGCAGCTGTACCTGTACCTGTAGTGCAATTCACTAATTTTTTTTAACGATAATCGCATCGAAAGTATACTTTTTTATTGAAATTAAAATTTTATGGGCCTACTTATAGTTTAGAGTTATCAAAATGCCCAAATTGTTGAAAGCTCTAAAACATACTTATTTGAATATACAAAAAAAAACCTTCTCACGAAAATTTTAATTTTTGTCGCTTACGATAAAATTGAAAATAAGGCTCAATGTATCACACGAAAACATATCGTAACAGATAAATTTTGCATATAAAATTAGTATTACGGTTGTCAATACTATAATCGATGACTATAGTCGAAATCCCTACTGACTGAGAGCGAGATGATTCGTTTTTTATGTTTCCGTACAGCAAAGGTGAAAAGGGGCCATCTGCCCGTCACTCGCTGTTTTCTCAAGAACCATAATGGCTAAGGAAATTTTGACATAATATGTAAAACTTTGGCAGCTACAACAACAAATGTATGACAGCTAAAAATTATAGGGTGTTAAAAAACGAGCAACGAAAAATGTGAAAATCCTATGTAATATATATAGAAACTTTAAATTTGCAAAGTTAGTGTGTTTTTATACAGACTATAACATTTAATTATTATTAATTAAAAAATTCTAAATTAAAGGATGTTCTGTCAGTTAATGTAATTTTGGCTATGCCAAATTGACAGGTTGCTTTATCTTGGAAAACGTGCTAGGGCAAAGTCTTGATAACTTTTTTTTTTTAAATGCTATAAAAAAACTACTGAAGCTTCGGCTGTGTGGCACGTAGCGCCGTCCTGTTGAAACCAAATGTTGCCAATATCCTCCTCTTTAATTTTTGTGAACAAAAATTCGTTCAACATGGCCCGATAACGATCGCCATTGACTGTAATTGCCACCCCTTGCTCAATGGCCCAATTATGCCTCTGGACCAAAATCCGCACCAAACAGTGACTCGTTTTGGGTGCGTCGGCTTTTCAATGTATACGTGCGGGTTTTCTGTGCCCCAAATGCGACAATTTTGCTTGTTTACATACTCGCCAAGATCAAAATGAGCTTAATCTGAAAAGATGATTTTTTTTGGCAAAATCGGCATCTTCTGTAAATCGATCACAGGCCCACTTAGCGAAGCGAAAACGCTTTGGATGGTCAGTTGGCTCGTTCAGCGGAAGGATTATCTGTCAAATCAGACATGAGCTAAGTGTTATCATTCACGAAATAAGCACTAGTTGAAAAAAAACGTTAGATGGCGGACCCTTTATAATAAATAGCCAAAACTAAAAAAACTCAAAAAATAGTCATAACTAGAAAAAATCGCTATGACTAAAATAAACCGCCAAAGCTAAAAAAAAACAAAAAACGCCAAAATGAAAAAACAGCCACAACTAAAAAATCGCTACAACTAAAATAAATCGCCAAAACAAAAAAAAAGCAAAAAACGCCAAAATTAAAAAAGCGCCAAAAGTAAAAAACACTAAAACATACAATAAATCGCCAAAAACTGAAAAAAAATCCAAAAACGAGAAAATATGCAAAAATTGTGTATCATATAGGATAAAGTTCGTATGGTATTACATATTTAGTGTCCGTATCAGAGAACAGCAATGAGTAGTGAAAAAGTGAGTAGAGTTGAATCATGACTTATAATTTCTTGTACTTATGCGCACTCATACTTATTGCAATATTGTCTATGAATCATATTCACTCGAAAGTTTGAAGTGCGCATCGAACTCATACTTTGCAACATTTATGACATTGTTGACTACGTCTCTCCTTAACTCAATGCTTATGGACGATGCAAAATAAGTATGATTCACAATGCGAACTTCGCATACGAACATTAAAGTTCTCATTATGTGATTATGTGTTTCCCTTGCAGGAATTGAAAAACAAACCTATTTACTACTATTGTATACTGCCGGTAAACTGTTTAATGACTAAACTTTGAAATAAACATACATGTATGAGTGGAGTGAGCTGAATCAATATGAGTAGTATAAGTATTTTCCTGCAATTAGAAATCAAACTGAGGTGATTTATGAGTGCGTGTGTGATATAACTATGATGTCGGCGTCGCATTCATATTTATTTTAACCTAGGCTTATAAATCAATGTCATCGTGAGTATGCGTAAATCAGAGTAGTTGAGTTTAAATGATGTCTACTCACTTATATTTAAAATGTCATTATGAGTCACTGGTCCCTATGGAACTCTTCGTATGGGAGTCAAAGTCGCACTTTACTGAATTTATTGAGCTTTGAAATATTGTAAACTAAATAGCAGCTAATGAGCACTTAAGGTAATGAGAGTTTAATGTGCGTTGCTTCCAGGGACCGTAAGGGTTATAAGTTTTATTTTGAAAAAGTACTTTTTAATCATTATTTCTTGAGTTTTATTTTTAGCTTAGAAAATAAAAGTTATTTTCTGAGATTTATTAATTCTTCAGAAAATAAAAATTATTTGTTGAGTATTTGTTTTTTTTTACTTTTTGCATTAAATTTTATTGCTCAGAAAAAAATTCAAATTAATTTATAAACTGTAAGAAGAGAATTTTCTGCTTTAAAATTTACAATAAATGTTTTAAGATTGAATTGACCACCAGAGTCCATGCAACAAGATCCCTTATATAATAAATTAAATTATATTATTTTAATTTATCCAGTTTAAAAATTACATTTTTTTACACAAAAAAATTAAAGAAGTAACTTTATTTTATAAGGAAAAAAATTAAATCAAAAAAAATATTTGTATCCCAGACATTTGAACTTCTCGTGGAAAACATCGAATTACACAACATATCAAAAGACTCATTTTAGCCTGTTAATAAAACATGAAATAAAACTTTTCACTTTTGGCGTTCGAAAGTTCTTAGTCATTTTTAATGGCCAATTTAATAAAAAAAAAACTGCGCTTTGCCAATTTTCAAGACTTTTAAGAAGTAACACTCAGGAAATGAAAGCCTTTTACTATTAATAGGCGTTACATTTTTTAGGAAAGGGATGGTGATAGAAAAGACAGGTGGTAAAGGAAGAGATAGAGGAACTTTTCATTCTGTTACAACTCTGCTTTTTGCACGCTTTTTTAATAATGCAGTGTTGCAGAGCCTCCTGGTGTCAATGAGGCGCATTAAATTGTTGAAGCTGTGTTTAGTTACCATTATGCTACACAATACCGACGAAGGAGGGCTTTCCGTATAGTTCAGTGACCAGTTTATATGCCTTCATCACTTGAACTTTCCTACAACAACTGACAAAAAGGGACCCTCAGACGTTATATTTCAGAGAGACCTGAGGGGTGCCAGTACCTGGAGATTCACTAAATTTTATTACGATAATCGCATCGTTATAATAAATTTAAAAACTTAAACTTATCACCTTTGCTTTCCACTTACATGTTTATTATTCTTCTTTGTGGTTTTCGCTTATTTCGACATTTTGCATGCGGAGATGCCACATGATATAGATATGCGGAGATGCCACATGATATAGAATGAAATGGTGAGTAAAACACAGCTGTGCACTATCATCAAAAAAAAATTGACGGGTACCGGTGTAAAAATTAAATTTTTTTTCAGTTTTTTTTTTTTTTTTTTTTTTTGTTTATTAATTATACAGAAAGTGGTTACGTGTTTACCCAACTTCCTCACATTTCTACCACTACTGACACACAAACACATTTCCCATACGAGTGGGTGTGTGTGTGTGTGTCAATCTGATTATCTCTGAATATCATATGCATAAACAAAAATCTTTTTCCTCTTGTTATTTGTTAATTTAAGATTTTTTAGTGTGTACTAAGTGCTCATGAACTTTTATATTTCTGTATGTATTTGTTTCAATTCTTTTTGAGACGACGTTTGATTTAATTTCAAGGTTTTTCTTAATACCCTTCATTTTTTTTTTTTTTGTGATATTTTAAATTGTTTGTTTTCATTAATAATTAAGAGACGACTTTTATTTCCATTACGCACTTGACTGTCTATTTAAAATAGTTTTTTTTGACTAACCAATAGAAAAGCCGAAAAACATGTTGGGAGGAAAATATATGTATACTTATGTACAGAGATACATATATATTTCTATTTGTATTCTAAAATAGTAAGGAATCAATGAACTTTTGTAAATAAGAGCAGCAAATGAAAACAAACATAAAACGTAAAAAGAATTGCAATTTAAGGAGTCTTTTAAAGGTCAAAAATAAAATCAAAACATTTATTTATTGTAATTATATTGGAAGGGAAACATTCAGAAAATAATAAAATACAATTGTATGATTGACAATAGTCGTCAAAATTAGAAACGACCGAGCCAGTGATTGTGAATGGAGCGTTGTTTGTAGTGAGTGCGATTAAGCACAGTGATACCAACTTTTTTTTGGCTCTAAAAGAAGCACACCAATATTAAAAAAAAAAAAACTAAAAAGCGTAAAAAGCACTAACGTGAAAAACGAGTCAAGTTTATTAATGTGTAATATTTTCAAAGCTATAATTTATTTCGGCAATATATTGAAATACATCAGACGAAAAATGTGTGTTCTACACTGAGAAAATCTATGCACCAAGTTTTTATTAAAGAAATATAAAAATTTCTTAAAATCACTACTTAGTGCTTTTTCTTAGTTTGCCACTAACGCTCAAAATTTGGCGTTTTGAGTCTTCAAAAAGCACTAAAAATAGTACACCAAAAGCACCAAGTTTGCAGTCGCTATTTAACCAATTTAGGCTCTTCAATTTCAAAAGCATTATGTTTAATGCAGGTTTCTATTATTGTGAGAAATACTAATAAGAAAATTGAGAAGAGAAAGCCAAATAGCAACGAACTCTTTTCGACTATTGACGCAAAAGCAAAAAGAGACACAATAACGAAAGCAAAAACCTAAATTTTATCGTTATAGTTGACAGGTAACAAGCTGCCACATAAACCAACCAACCAACTTTAGTTGACATTTAAGTTTATTTTTTGTAAAATTATGCAATTTTTCTAGGTAAATTTTTAGATAAAAAACTTAAATAAAATTTTAATTTATTTTGAGTAAAAGCACCTTTTGAGCAGTTGTTTTTTTTTTAATTCAGTGTTTTTGATCGTCGATGAGCACATTTTTTAATCGCATTAAATTCCTCGCACGAGAGAAACTATTGCACGAGCTGTTCCTCCTCTGAAATTTTTCCAAAACACAGCGAAAGACGTTTATATTAATCATAAAGGGAAGAATCATTTGAGATCCATGTAGAGATTATCTAAGGAGTCTTTCACAAAGTATGTTAAGAATCGTATTATGTTTATCATGTAGCGATTATCTTACAACTCATTTAAACGAGTTGTAAGATAATAAATTGTTATAAAATTCATATATTATCAACCATCGTGCATTGAACATACCATGATTGAAAAGCGAGTGTTTTCGAAAAAGCTTGAAAAAGTTACAGAAATGTATAACATTGTTATTTTTGTGCTCTCCAAAATATCATGAGAATATTTTTTTAGGACTTGCATGTTAAACATTTTAATACTAAAAGATGAGTGCGAAAAAAAAATTTAAAAAACGTAATAATGAAAATTAAATAAATAAATAAATAAAAATAATAAATAAATAACTAAAATAACAGTACATCGAGCCATAACCGCTAAAATAGCTTAAGCGACACATTTTTTGACTTCGTTTTTTTCGAAAATCTACTATTTACGATCGCAAATAATCGATTATGGTCAAAAATTGATGTCGCTTAAGCTATTTTGGCGGTTATGGCGCGACATGTGTTTGTTATTGTTACTCGTCAGATCATCATAGGAAGATTCTTTTAGGAGTTTTAAATTAAACACAAGCATCTAATAAACAGCTTATGCCAGTTGGGGTGTGATCAAGTAACAAGGATGGATATACAGTGTTATTGAAGTTTTTTCATTGTCTTTTGTTCAGTGCATTCACTAGATAATAGTTTTAATTAAATATTTAATTGTTATCATTAACTTGATGATATTAATGATTTGTTTACTGATGCAAATTTAAATAGATAGTGTTTCATATTATTTTCTTTCCGCAAAACAAGGCCTTAAACACTGTTTCAGGATCGCTTTAACCGTAAAATGGGACTAATATTAACATAAATAGCTTTTGAATTGAAATAACTACAGAAAGCGGAACAAACATTTACTTTGCATATGAAAAGCAAAAAATAAAATTACTGATATAAATAGTTCAAAAATGCTGAAAGACGCTTAAATTTCACTCACTTATACATACAATCGAAATGCGGGAAAACATTTCTGTGTAAAAGTTTAAAAATGATGCAAATCAAGAAAAAATTAAAATCGGGATGAACGAAGCTAAGTTCGAAAAATTTCGAAAATGTAGTACCAGCTGGCTTCAATCTAGATTTAAATATAATTATCCAATCTAATAATTACAAATAAATGAATTTTGAACTTTTGTTTTAAAAACTGCTGCACCGTATAATATTAAACCGCACCCAAGTGCACATAAGGCAAAATTTTTCCTCAGCATAAACAATTTTAATTTCATTCACTTCCTTTTAAGCAAATCACACCCACCAACTAAACGTTCTATAGGAAAATTAAACTGTATTTGTGTGTTCATTTTCCACTTAAAAACGAAATTGTCAAACAATTTATTTAGCCGCTCAGTTTGTTTGATTGTTTATTTATTTTATTTTTAATTTTATATGATGGGAAATTTCCTTTAAAATCTTAGAAATTAATGGGGAAAAAATATTATTTATTTATTTAATGGTTGAATTGTCAACAAGCCTCATGATTATCCAAAATTTACTACAAAATATTTAATAGTAATAATAAATAATAAATAAAAAAACTGTAGCAGAACCCGTCACTCACATGCAAATTTAAAACAAATAAATCAAATTTTGTCAGAATAATTTAAAAACTAAAAACCCAATGCTACGAGGGTAATTTGAAAAATTTATAATAAGGGATTTTAAGTAATATTTAAAAAATCAATTATACGAGATGACTTGCATTTAGTTACAGTTACAACAAATCTCAAAGAGATGAAGGATTCTCTAAAATAAAAAATTAAAAACTAAATAAAAATAATAATAAATAAATATATATGTACTCTTATAGAGCATTTACACTTGCACAAATCTAGCAGATTTTAATTAAAATCTTTATGAAGATCTTTAATGTTTACGCCAAGTTTTTTGATATTTATGAAGATTTTTTTTATATTAAAAACAAAATCCATTTAGTGAAAATTGTCCAAAACTACAACCAAACAACTTTCATTTAGCCAATTCACACACCATTTTATATACACATCGTAGAATGTGCAAAATGATATAATATATTGATACTTTACACTAAGAATTGTTAAGTGGTGAATATCAATATGCTAAACAGTTTTTCACATGCTATGCATTAAACATATTCACCACAGTAGACTTGGGTCGAACTCGTTCACTAGTTCATTTTTGCCACAAACCAATGATCAAACCCATTCAAATTACATTTTTTTGATAATTGGTTTGTGCCAAAAATTAACTAGTGAATGAGTTCGACCCAAGTCTACACCACATCAAGCTACCGACTACCAAATGTCAAGGATAGAATACACATGTTTATATGAGAATGATTCTTTTGAAAGGAGACAGGTTGTTGTCTATGCTGATTTTGTCGTTGTAGTCCAATTAAACTAATTTCTTTTTCTTTTGCTACAATGAGAAAATTCAGTGTTGCCAGTATAATGCAAAATGTTGAATGAATGATTTTGTGCAATATTTCATATTATTTAACAGAAACAATATACAAAAATTGATGTAAAGAATAAATTGATTCGTTTTTGTGCTTTTACGTGAAATAAGTACATTTTAAAAGACTAAATAATTTTTATAAATGCAAAATATATGAAAGTGGCAATACTGAACTATGTATTTGTACTTGAATATCAAGTGCAGATGGTGCTGCTGCCGTCTCCAGAATAATTAAGTAGCCGGCTACGAGGCGACAAATGCTGCTAGCGGCATTTGAAGTCGTGTGTTCGTGTAGGCTGCTGTGGTGAATGTGTTTAATGCACTACGATGCAAGACCATTTGAACTAGATTGCGAATGAGGCTAATGAGTTAGGGAGTTTTTATACTAAGCTTTATTTTTATTCAATTTTTTCATTCTCCTGTAAAATATCGAATATTCGAGTTACGCCTTTTTTTGTAATAAGTCAGCGATATATAAAAACAAATTAAACAACTTGGAATTAAATAATTTAGAAAATAGAAAAATGATGCTTGTACCCTTATTATGATCTTCGCTGGCTATAGAACATTGAAAATCGCATGTTCAATTCATATTATTAGTAACGAATTTTCTATAGAATAGAATTTAGCTTTCGATGATGAAGTATTTTAGTATAATCAGTTATTATAAGCGATTGTTTTTTATTTTTTGGTAAAGATGTTGCAAAATTTTTAAAAATTATTTTAAGTGACATTCACAATAAGGACATTATTTGTCGAATGTGATAATACCAAAAGAAAATTCTTTAGATGAGTACTTCCGAAGATCAAAAGTGATATGATATGAGTGGTGGAAAATCATTATTGCACAGTGTTGTTAGCATATTATAAAATTCTCCGTTTTGCGCAATATACATACATATGCATGTACATCAAAAAACATTCAATTGTATACAATATATTGTGCCCATCTACCTACATATATAACATACACACAAGTAACTTTATTGTACAATATAGATTATTGCACACAATAAATTACAGCACAATAAATATATTGCACAATATAAGCACAATAAAAATGTTTGCACAATAAAATTTTTTTCTTAATAAAATAAATTATTGCTTAATATAATTAATTATTGCATAATAAAAATTATTGCACAATATAAATTATTGCACAGTATAAATTATTGCACAACATAAATTATTGCACAGTAAAAATTATTACTCAACATAAATAACTACACAGTATAAATTATTGCCAAATATACTCGTAAATTCTTGCACAATATATGTAAACTTTACCACAATATATGTTAACTTTAGCACAATATAAAATAATCCACAATATGAGTTAATGTGCAATTAAAATTGTTGCACAACATAAATTATTGCTCAATATTGTAAGTTATTGCACAATATAAATTATTTCACAATACATATTATTGCAAAATATAAATTATATGACAATCTATATAATTAATAGGCGAACAAGTTTTTTGTAATCCCTTTTACGCTGGTACCACTGCACCGATTTTAAAAAGATTTATATGGTTTTAAAGGATTTTCTGTACAGATGTGTAGAATCTATATTTTATTGAAATCGGTTTAGTATGTTGTATGTATACTACTACATGCACACATATTACACACGCATTAATTAGCTTACAAGTAAAAAAGAAACAAAACATGAGTGTGTGTGTGTGTAGTATTTCTCTTGATCTAACAATTTTTTTTTCTCTTATTTGTTGTTGTATGAAAGCCATAATACTCAGCGTTGTCAACTTTGAAATTTCAAAACGCACCAAAATGGAGAAAAACCCGCCATTTACAAAAAAATGCACCAAGCTTATAATTTATTTTTTTAGTTTAAAATGATTGTTGAATTAATTTTACATAAAATGTATATTATTTTTTTGTGTTAAAAATTTAACACTTAAACAAGCTTTAAAACTGCAAGGTTGAACAAAATAAAACATATAAGAACTTTTCATAAATTCTGTAAAAAAACTTTTTAAAGAGATCAACGATTGATAGTAAGGATTCAAAACTAATAAAAGTTTAGTATTTATCATTTTAATCCAACTAGGATCACCCGGTGGTCTAAATTAGACCACTTGACACCTAGTATAAATTATTGTGCAACACAAATTATTTCACAGCATAAATTATTGCCCAATATAAATTATTGCACAATAATGTTGAAAACGTGTCGGTAGCTTTAGGAAAATTATATCAGCTGAGATTTGAATTATTGCATTTGAAAACACGTTAAAAATCTATTTAAAGCAGCCTCAAAAAATATATATGTAGGTATATATATTTAATGTCTCCCTGGATAGCCCTCGTACTTCAAAGTTTGTGCAGTTTTTTTTTTTTAATAAATTTAAAAATAAAATGCCTTAAAATGTTGCATTATTCTATTAGTATTATTTATGATTTTAATAATTTCATTAATTCACTTTCATTTTTTTCACAAGCGAAATGAAAAAATATACGAGAAATTTATTGGTTGGAAAAGTTGACGTAAACAAATTAAATGAATAGAAAAGAAATATTTTATATAGTTTTTGCAAACAAAAAAATTCTTTGCAAAAACATCTGCAGAGTATTTAAGAAATGTTTATTTATTTTTAACGTTAAAAACAAAACATCATACCGGTGAAACTGTTAAAATTTATAAGGTGTGAATAATGACACACTTTTGTGTTAATGGAATTCACTATTTTTGGTTTTAAATAAATCATGAAATGAAAATTATCCTCAACATTAATGCGAAACAAGTTGAGATGGGTTAGTAAAATATACAGGGTGGCGCAAAAATAACCTCTTGGTGGTGATCAAGGATGGCTTGAGCGTATGGTAGCCGCGATTGGCGGTCAGCAGCTAACAGCTGATGCACCGTCTGGACTTTGTACGGAAACATCTTCAAATCTTGTACCAAAATTCGCTGTAAAGATCGTCGACTGATACGAATTTGCGTGGCACGTCGTCTGGTCGATGTCGACGGCGCTTCCATGAGATCCCTGGCTACAGCAGCAATATTCTTTGCAGAACGGCTACTCCGGGGCCTGCCACGCCTGGCAGCATCTCGTGTTGTGCCAGTCTCTTCGGGGCGAGCGGCTAAACGTCGCAGTGTTTCACCAGTAGGCGTTGGACGGCTAGGAAATCTGCGACGAAATTCACGACCGATTGTTGGTCAAATAAATAGTCACCAATATTCCTCGTTCTGGAGCAGTGTAGCGTAACATTGTTTATTAACGTGTTTACTACACAAATGTCAAAACAGAACTGACATTCGCGCCAATCGCAAAATTTATAGCATTTTCTGATAGGAGGATTACTTTTGTATAAGAGTTTTTAATGAAAGTCATAATATTTAAAGTTGGACTTTACGTTTCCTTTTGCTACTTCTAATCAAATTAAAAGCCAATTAATGTGTGTAAAAGAAAGTTTTGATGAAGATAAGGATTTATAGAAAATGAGAATTTTTTTTATCATTCCCTGAATAGCTATTGTTTCTTTTGAAGCAAAGTTCAAATATACATATAAAATAATATTATTTTCAATTAAGTTGTTTTAATGAAATTTTTCCATTGCCAACTTTGTAGTCAAGCTCACGTGTTTAGTTGGGTCTGGTGACTTTTTAATTATTTTAATTGCAATAATTTTCTCATTTATTTTAAATTCCTGCATGTTATTTTTAATTATTTTCTTGTTAAATGTATGAACAATTTTAATTTTCTATTGTTAATAGAAATTTATTTTAATTTTTCGCCTGAAATATTTCCAGTAGTATTAAACAGCTAAATGTTAAATGTTAAAAAAAAATCTAAACATCTTTATTTTCATTTAACAACTATACTCTAATTTATTTAAAAATTCTGGCCTGGGCAAATATTTTAATAATAAAATATGAAATTTAATTATATTTTTCACTTCGTTGTTTTCATAAATCTGTTTCGGTTCATTTCTTCAGGTGTTAATTTAGCAGTTTATTGACGCATGATTTTCATTCTGCTCGGATTTATGTGATGATAAATTTTGTAGTTTTCCAACGAAAATATGCAAATTTTAAATAAATATTTTAAATTGCTTCGTAATACCATCATAATTATTTTCTATGAATTATTTATTAATTTGTTTTTTAAGATCTTTGAAAAAAGTTAATGAGTTTAACTAAAACAATTTTTATTCAATGGAATACAAAGCAAAAACATGGCTAATGGCACCGTTTAAATAGCAAAATTGTATTATCAAATTATTTAGAAATTCTTATTGTGAATAACGAATTTTTAGTAATAATACTATTGTGAATTCCACTCACAATAGCCGATACTTCTGTCAGCTGAGAGTAGAACTAAACAAAACGTTTGTGGAAAAATACACATATTTTTCGGGAAAATTAACGGGAATAAAAATCGGTGATGCCATATTTTTTTCGAACACATGCGAGTTTTTTCACCTGGAAACAATTCACGATTGCAACTTTAAAGAAAAGAGAAATAAATATTCGGGATAGGGGTAAATATAATTTACTGTTTCGACTAGTTTTTGCCACTCAAAACGCACAATTGCATTGATATTAGTTGTGTGCGTTTGCTTTGAAAAACCACCCTTAAATACATAATAGCTTACCATCTACATCTTATATACACTCAAACGTAAAATATGCAAAATAACAAAAGTACACGCATCAACACTACTTCTTTTGAGTGTTTGTTACGAACAAGAAGTCTTCGCGACATGGCTTAAAACCACTCATAAAGGGTGTTTTTTATTGGGGTATAGAGCTTTAAGTTGGCATCACTTTTTTAACTGGCGGCCATTTTGTCAGCTGTCAAGTGATTAATATTTGGTTTGGTTTGCCATTTCATCATGAACAGGTTGACAAAAGAACAACGCTTGCAAATCGTGCAAATTTATTTCGAAAATAATGGTTCAGTTCGCGAAGTTTACCGCAAGCTCCGTCCATTTTATGGTCGACATAATTGTCCATCAGAGCAATTAATTCGGTTAACCATGGATCGTTTTCGCACTACGTTTACTCTATGTGATAATACGCATCCGCAGAGACGTCGAACAGTGCGCACCGAAGAAACAATTGCCGCTGTAGAGCAAAGTGTTGAAGAGGACCCGAATGAATCGATTCGCCACCGTGCACAGCAATTGGAGCCGACTAACCGACTATTTTGTTCCCGAATTGGATGGCATGAATGTGGATGATTTGTGGTTCCAACAAGACGGCGCTACATGCCACACAGCGCACGTCACAATCGATTTATTGAAGGAAACATTCGATGAGCGCATAATTTCGCGGAATGGACCTGTCAATTGGCCACCAAGATCGTGTGATTTGACACCATTGGATTATTTTCTTTGGGGATATGTGAAGTCGCTCGTCTACGCCAACAAACCAGAAACGTTAGGGGACTTGGAAGCCAACATTCGTGGCGTTATTGCCAACATACGGCCCCATATGCTAGAAAAAGTGGTTGAAAATTGGACCTGTAGAATTGGCTTTATTCGAGCCAGCCGCGGCGGCCACATGCCCGAAATCATATTTAAACATTAATGGCATAAAATTATCCTTCCAATAAAGCCAAATTGATGGACATTAAAACGATTTTCTTGTGTTTTATTTCAATTCAAAGTTCTATACGTCTTAAAAAAACACCCTATATAAACGTACATCAACACATTCATCGTGCATCGCTTATTAAACGACATCATTTATTATTGATTTATTATAACACATGCTACGACAATACATTCAAAAATCAAGACGTGATTACATTTCAAGACTGTTTACGCAGCCCTCTAATATATAAAACACACTGGAACCCCGCAATGCAACGAAACCCTAACAAAACGAATCGAATTCCTTTTGCTTTAAATTAGAGATAGGCGCGTGTCGCACTTTTTTTCAATACGACACAACCCGAACACGAATACCAAGATGTGCAACAGATATGGAACACGCAAGCAAAAAAATTACCCAACACGAAACTGCACAACACTCATGAAATCAAATTGAATAGCAAAAAAGCACTTCTTTTGTATTTAAATAAATACATATTTTTATTTAATTTTAGTATTTTAAGCTTGAGAGATCCTTGTTTGACGATACAAAATATTTAATTATTGCTTTACTGGAAATTCATTGATACATATGTATTTTACACCTAAAGTTGTTTCGTGTTTTATCGTGTTCAACACGATAAGACCCGAACACGCACGATATCAAACTGTCTTTCACTAAAACTACGTGTTGACTCGTGCATATTCGTGTCACGAAAAAAAACACGGCACGCGCCGCCAATCTCCAGTTTAAATATCGTACACTGATTTTTATTGATATGGATATGATATTTTCTTGAATTATTTAGTAAGAACTATATTTCTTCTTTTAATATTTAAGCTAAAGTACCACAATTCTTACACTAATTCCTAAAACTTAATCTTTTTACATGCAAATTGAAAAATTCCTGAAATGACTTCTGTAAAATATCAAATTTATTGCAACAACAGGATGCAAATCCTATATTTCCATATAAACTCTATTGAAATATGTATTTCGCAATTTCGTTCGATAACGAGTGCCGTGATTTCCCCCCAGATTTCAGCGGATCTTTGAGGGAAATTCAGTAACTTTTATTTGATAAATTCACTCACAATAGTAACTAGAATTCTTTTAAAGCACTATGTAAATTCAATCTCAATAGTTACTGGAATTTTAATTTTTAATCACTGTGATTGAGTAAAAGATACGGAATTGCCGCACTTCCCTACTAGCCATGCGCATGTTGTGCGTATGTATGTATGTATGTTCGTATATATAAAAGATCGTCAGGTTTATACGAGCAGAACAAAATTAATTTAATAAACCACGCTTTTGTGATGGAAAATTTCTATTGATATTGTTTCAATGGCTAGATAAGCCGTCATCAAGAACAGGGTTGTCAGGTAAGACAATTTAAGGCGACAAGTGGGGAAAAGCGGAGAAAAGCAGTGTATTATTTCCCTTTCTAATTTTTATTAATTGTGTTATAAGTACAACTAACACACTAAACCAAAACTTACAGGTAAAAAAACCTCAAATTGGAGGTAAATATGAAAATAACAACCAGCGAAATTTTTTATAAATTTTACACACATATTTTTGGTGATATCGTAAGATTAGGAAAAAATTCTCAATGTAAATAAGTTTCGTTATATTAGCTTTTATAACTTTAACGAAAATTTAGTTGTACAGAATGAACAAATTAGTTAAAATAATATTTACTATTCTTATTTGCTATTTGTACTTAAAAAATTATATAAAACTGAATCTTGGCAATACATACAGTGGAGCAAGCACGTGAACACTGATTATAATGGAGGTATAGCGGCCTTGGAAAAAAGTTTGTTGTCTCTTCTGTTATGGCGAGTAAACATTTGGCTTTTTTTCATTTTGTGGTGTCATTTTCAAAATAGATGTAATGCCGTTAACACTATGTTTTTTGTTAGTAACGTACTGCCACATAACGTCAAATATCGAAAATGACAAAAATTGCCACTAGTACACACTGTCGCGATGTCACAAAGTGTAATAATGTGTACTCAGCATTACAGTGACGACTTTTTATATTTTAGCAAATATGTAGTCCCAATTTCTAAGAAAATTATTTTCCACTTTTTAAAGCATACATACATATTTATATTTAAACAAATATTCTTAGCAATTTTGGCGATTTTCAACATCCGGTTTAGTAAAATAGCCGAAACAAGAGTTGATAACCAGACAGTATGCCTGTCTTTAACCCTGCACACATAACCCTCGAACGTATCCTTCTAAACCTAACCATTCGTCGTTTCGACGAGCACGTTTTGGGGCGTATAATATCGGTTCTAAACATATATATTTTTGTACTTGCAATACATACATACCTTTAGCAAGTACTTTGTTAATAAATACAACTATATATTTCTATTCTGTTACAAGGATATTTATTATAATCCATTTTTCCAAAAAGCACTTTTTTTTTGAGATCACATTGTTATAAAATTTATATAAATAAACAAAACAAAAAAGGCTTTTTCTCTTTGGCAAAACTTAACTATAACACTATTGTCATTTAAAAAAATATATAAAATTAATTTTTTGAAGCGCATTGTGTGCAGAAATCAACTTTATGCTCACCAACACTCGTCGAAGCGACGAACAAGTTTATCATATCTCAATAATTACGTGCTTACCCGCCGAGTTTGGTTGTCTCCTGCAAAAGCTCAGCGAAGACTAAGTTGGCAAGAAATTTAGCGGCGATCGGTGCACGTGTTAAAAAGAAATAGCTATTTTTTCGTCCGGTGTTCGTCGTTTCGACGAAGGTTATGTGTCTAGGGTTAAGTGTATATGAAGTGTGTATACATATATGTTTGTATGGGCATATAATAATAACAAAAATATAAATAAATATATTTATTGTGTGTGTAGTATGGCGCTATTAATCCGTCCACATGTTTAACTTTCAAAAGTGTCTACATAGCAGTCTATCAGGGAAAGCCAAACTTTTTTTTGAATAAGTATTTAATTATCAATTAAAATTCTTAAATATTTTTTGCCTTGTTGCCAAGAAATTATTACAACTCATTCTTCTCTGCAACGAATACAATTGCAAAACCGATTGAGTAGCTTTTTTTTCCTCGTATAAATATTTATATAAATTACTCGTATTCATAATGTGCCTTATAATCAACAATATTTAAATACTTTAACCAGCGTTGTCATCTTTGAAATTTCAAAACGCACCAAAATGGAGAAAAAAACGCGCCATTTACAAAAAAAAAGCACCAATTGTAGAATTTATTTTTTTTAGTTTAAAATTTTTTTGTGTTAAAAATTTAACACTAAAGAGGATTTTACAGTTCAGGGTTAAAAAAATAAAACCTAAAAAAACTTAGCAAATTTGTTTATATTTATTTGTATTACATAGATAAAAATTTATTTTAATTTAATAAATTCTGTACAAAACTTTTTAAAGAGATCAAGGATTAATAGAAAGGATTCAAAACTAATAAAAGTTCTTTATTTATCATTTTATTCAAATATTTTTAAATTTTTTTTATCAGAAGTTTAATATATCCATATTAAAAATATAACAATAAAAATAAACAGCCTTTTACAATATATGTACATAACTAAAAAACAACAAAAAAACTAAACAAATTCGTACATACATAGTTTACATATGGAAGTGCTCTAGGTCATACCATTTTTGATTCGATATAGTATATTTTGATCAGACTAGAACAACTCTAAATTAAACTGTTGCATAACAAAAAAATTATTTTTGGATTTGTTCCAATGTAATCTACTAAATATCTCGACCAAAGAAATATAACACTTATACAACTTTCATAATTAAGGGCACATACATATCTTTGCATTCATTTGTCCAAGATGATACATTTTTGTATATTAATTTTATAAATTCGGCTTAAAACTTTTTAAAAAGAAATCAAGAATTAATTATTCCAAATAAATAAAGCTAATATTTTCATCATTATTGTTATCATTGGGCCATAAAACAGATTTCATTTCAAATTGTGATATTTTGTACAAATTATTAGTATTAATATGGTAATTAACACTATCAGGAAGTTGGTAAGTTTCATAACAAAAATTGTCCGGTTTTAACCCACTGCTGTGTTAAATTTGCGTTGGTGCCACCAAAAATTAAAAAACGCACCGAAATTTAAAAAAAAAGCGCACCACGCACCAACTAAGGAATTTTTCAAAAAGCACCCAAAATGGTGCGAAACCAAGTTGACAACGCTGACTTTAACCGTTGCATAACGTGCCTCTTTATAACAACAGCAACACCACATACATACATTTGTAAGCATGTATGTATGTATGTATGTAGATGCCAGATTTTCATCTCTCATTTTGTACTAGACATCTGCATTAAATCATTTGTTTTTCAATCCACAGAAAATTATAACAATAAACACACGCACAAACAATCATATGAAAGCAAAAAAAAAAAAAGCAATGTGAGTCCGATCACAGAGGAGATGTGTAAACATCTAGCAATGAAATTTTTTTTTATTTTTTTAAATTAATTAATTAAAAGTATCAAAACTTTCAGTATTGTAAATACGTATGAATTTGTTGGTTTTTGTTTGTTTTATTAAACTTATTTGGTTAGTAAATGGGCACACTGCAGTATATGTATATGTACTGCATTCAAAATTGCAGTAAGCAGTAAATTCACTGATTACTAAAAAATTCAGTAAATTTTTACTGCTAATGAAATTTAATTTGCATTACTAGTAAAATCGTAGGGCTGTAGCAAGTGGCACAGTTTTTTCATTCAAATTTTGAAACTTTTGTATGAAAAACATTTAGCCACTTGGTAGAATTTCATTATAAATACGGGCATTACTGATTACTGAAAATTCAATGCACCTCATCATATAACAAATCATTTAGGCAATTTATAAAAATTGTAGAAAAAAATTTTAGTAATCAGTAACATTTTTTTTGTTTTTACTGAAACTTTAGTGGTACTGCAGTGCTCATCTATGGTAAATGCCTTTACTTTTACTTTTTAATTTTTAATTCCTGTTCATCGTTTGTTTGTTGCTGTTCTTGTTGTTGTGTACGCATTGCAATTAAAATAAGTTCAGTAAAGTGCGACTTTGACTCGCGCACATTCGGTTTTGATAATTTTTTTTGATTTAGCTTTCTTAATTTTTTAAGTTTTTTCAGCTTAAACGATTTTTTTTCAGTTTTATCGCTTTTTTCTCGTTTTGGCGTTTTTTTTTTCTCTTTTTGGGTTTTTTTCATTTTGACGATTTTTTCATTTTGGCAATTTTTTCATTTTGGCGATTTTTTCTGTTTTTTTGGGGTTTTTTTCATTTTGGCGATTTTTTTCTGTTTTTGGGGTTTTTTATTTAGGCGATTTTTTCATATAGGTGATTTTTTTGTTAAAGGATTTTTTTTAATTTTCTCGATTTTTGCGGTTTTTCGCGATTTATTTTAGTCCTAGAGATTTTTTTTAATTTTGTGCTTTTTTTCGTTTTGGCGATTTTTTTATATTTGGCGATTTTATATTTTTTTGATTTTTTAGTTTTACCGTTTTTGAAAATTTGAAGAGTTTTGTTCTGACGGTTTCCAAGATACAGCAAGTTGTCCAAATTACAAAGTCAAAATTGCATTAACTGATGGAACACCCATTGATTTAAATTTTTTAAATTTAGTGTTAATTGTTGTAGTCTGTATAAAAATGCACTAACTTTTAAAATTTGAAGTGTATATATGTACATACAATTGTATGTATGTATATTACATGGGATTTTAACATTTTTCGTTGCTCGTTTTGGAACACCCTTTAGTTTTTAACTCTCATGTATTTGTTGTTGTAGTGGCCAAATGTCTACATATTGTGTCCAAATTTCAAGTCCGTAGCTCTTACGGTTCGTTTTCACCTTTGGTATACGCAAATATACAGAAAAATAACCGGCGGCGGCGCACCGTCGGCTTCGAGCCGGTCGACTTGTTTCTCTGCTTGGTATTGCTTCTTTCAAACACTAATACACTTATACATAGCTCACACCGATTTGACAATGCAAAGCAACAGCAAAAAGCAAAGAAATCTCAGCAAAGAAATCAAAGTCTAAAGATTTTTACCCCCTAGCGTATAGATGTTTACACATCAAAAATACAAAATACTTTGACTTGACTCCAATATTCGAACCTGTAGTTTGTACTGATTCATTATCATGCTTAAAATCAATACTAAACATAAACAACAATGATTATTGTGCCAAAACCATCCGAAAAATTTTAATGGATGTTTATCCAAGGATTCACTTACTATGGGTTCCTGGCCATTCTGGAATCCAAGGAAATGAACTAGCAGATTCCACTGTAAGGAATGCACTCATAAGTCCCGTTACTGCAACTCCAAATTACAATGAAAGATATTTAATTCATTATTTGAAAATCCATTATAAAATGAACAATGAAATGACATTAACAACTTCTAACTGGTACAGGGAAATTAACAACCCACCTACAACAATATTTGAATATTTTAAGACTAACTTAAATGAATTCTCAAGATTAGACATGATTATTTATTAGACTACGTTTGGGACATTCAAATTTATCACACTGCCATCTTATGAATATAATGCCTCCAAATGTATGTAATTGTGATATTCTTAATCCAAATAACTTGAGCCATATCCTAATATCATGCCCCAAATTTTCATTTCAACGCCAACAAATTTTTCAAAATGTAAATTCTAAGGAATTTTTATCTAAACCAACAATTGATAATATACAGCGTATTATACATTTCCTCAAAATCACTAATGTTTATAGTTTAATTTAAATTTTATAATTAATTACTTATAAATTAATTATTTTTACCTAACTTGACTTATATATATATACTTAATAGTTTTACTCATAATTTACTAATGTAATTTAAATTATAATCTTAATCATATAAATCCTAATTTAACAGTTTTATTATATAATAGTCTTTTATCTTTGCTTTTCCCGTATTGTTATTTTTTTCTTCTTTTTTTCTGTAAACTCTTACTTATGTATATCATCCTTATATATATGTATATTGCATATAATATTTAATTTATCATATATTGATATTCACATATGTATGTAATTTATTAACATGTTGAGCTAAAGGCCTATGTTGCTAAAGTTTTTTTGATTTATTAGCTTATAATTTCAATTATAAGTTAATATAATGATAAATAAATAAATAAATACTTCATAAAAATGTTTATCTGTTTTGCTTCCATGTCAGAAGCTTAAATTTTATAAATTAACTACATAGGTTGCTCAACTTCAAGATAATAAAAATGTATTTAATAAAATAAAAAACTAGTTGAATATTCGAATGAAATTGCATTCGATGTTGTACATTATAAGCTGTGAAATGGTTGTTGAAAATGGTGGAGTTACCAGAATTTATTATTATTTCACAAAATAATTAAAGTAGTCTTTTGAATACAATTTCTTAACAAAGCAATGTTAGCCTTAAAGTGCTTGGTAGCTACTATGAACTTTAAAGCTCAAGTAAAATATTTTTTTGAATAAGGGTGTAAATGTTTTTCATACAAAAGTTTCAAAATTTGACTGAAAAAACTTTGCCACTTGCTACGGCCCTACGATTTTACTAGTAATGCAAATTAAATTTCATTAGCAGTAAAAATTTACTGAATTGTTTAAGTAATCAGTAAATTTACTGCTTACTGCAATTTTGAATGCAGTACATATATGTACATATACTGCAGTGTGCCCATTTACTAACCAAATAAGTTTAATCAAACAAACAAAAACCATCAAATTCATATGTATTTACAATATTGAAAGTTTTGATACTTTTAATTAATTAATTTAAAAAAATTAAAAAAAAAATTCCATTACTAGATGTTTACACATCTCCTCTGTGATCGGACTCACATTGCTTTTTTTTATTTACCTTTACATACGTTTGTGAAACAAAATAAATTTTAACTGAATTTAAATTCAGTAAAAATCAAAGCATATTAATATATTCTGAGTAAAATCACTTTAAAAAAAAGATTTTTAATGAGAAAAAATACCTTTTTGATCGACTTGAAGGTTTCTGAAAAAATATGGCAACACTGAGCACAATAAAACAAATCGTTACTGGCATTGCATAGAAAAAAACAATGTTTATGTTAAGAACAAGCATATAAATATGAGTATGTATGTATGTAGTATATGTATGCACATATCGCTCATTTACCCAAAGTACGAGAACCATACAACTTCGATACTATCACGATACTATGGTCGATATATCGATAGTTTTTCTAACTTTCGATAGTTTTGAATCGATATATCGATAAAGTTTTTCAAACTATCAAAAACTTTCGATAGTGACACTATCGATAGTTTTCCGCCTCTTTATGTGTCAAACTAAACACGTGATTTTTTTTAAATAAAAATCAATTAAATGAGAATAAATTAATTTCCGGTTTGCTTAACTCAAACGGTCGACTTTAGTAGAAGATTTAAGAAAATTAAAAATTTAAATTCAAATTATTTAAAATGATTTTTAAATGATTTAATCTCACACCACACACTTTTGCTTTAAGCCCCATGATGATTTGATTTGTAAAACATTTTTGTTGTTGTAGGTTTTGATACATTTGTCGTGAAAATTTTTTTAAAAACATGGTGTGATTTGAAAGGTGTTTTAAATACATTTCTGCACATGATTATTATATACTCGTATGTTTGTATATAGAATGGGTGTCGTTATGGAACACATTTTGGAAGTCACTGCATCATTTAATTCGATTTTTTATTATCTATAATATTTAGTTTGCTATGAGTCAGTGCGTCAGTGCGAATTTTATAAGATTATAATAATGTGTGATATCTAACGTTGCTAACGGCTTCTTTTGATTGTTTTCGGTTAATCTCAGTGGCCATAGTTAACATAAACGACATCATTATAAACGCACAGCGTATAAAACTCAAGAAAGATTAACAAAAATACAAAAGAATATTTAATGAAATATTATTTTTTTTTTTTTTTTGAAAAGTAGCAGCATATGTACATTCATATCGCTCATTTACTTCAATAGTGGCATAACTCAAAAAATTAGTTTTTTGAGTTAATAATGCAGAAAGATGCGGCATTTCGTATTTTATCTTGTTTAAAAATTTCATATAAATAGCTTGTACCATCACCTCCTGAGAGAAGAAATTTTTTCATTTCTCCATTGAGTTGTATGCAAGTTGTGCGTTTTCTGCAAAACTGTTTTTTTTTAATTGTGCCACTATTGAAGTAAATGAGTGATATGTATATGCACGTGAATATACGTACATATGTATGTACATATGTATATACATATGCATACATACATAAATATGTACATGTTCACTTACTACAGTGGAGTTCGGTTATAACTAACATTGGGGTCAAATCGTCACTTTCGATAACGAGCTGATTCGATCACGTTTTTTTTCAGTTTAAGAAGGCATTCGCTATCGAACAATTAAATTATATGGTTCGATATCGTAATGAAATCTTATAGTCCTTTTAACATCTTCAAAAGCTTCAAATATAAAATAAATCTTCACAACGGTAACGCTGATCTTTTAATTGTGAATCTCCTCCGATTTCAATGACAAATTACTTTCTTTTTATTGAAATATATTTATGGATGAGCTGAATGAAAAAATGCAGTTTTATTCGTTTTAATTTTTTTTTTCATTCATGAGATCTGAATTGATAATGAAAATTCACTACAAATACAGGATTTATCGAAAAAAACAAATACGAAAGTTCGGGATTTTGTAATCCAGAAAAAGTTCACTATCCTGATTAGAAAACTTATATTTTCCCAGCATAAATAATTTTATATAGGTAGTCATTGGAAAATGATTCATTTTCATTTCGGTAAAGTGGCTTATGCCACTTTCAAAATAAATAGTAGTAATAACTTATATCAATTTTGTACGACTTATGTAAAAGTGATAGTTTTTAAAAGCATAAGATTAACTAAAATTGCTGAATAAATTTGCATTGTATGTATGTATATGTAAGTATTTATTCTATGGTGATAATTTATGCACAGTGGTCCACTGCAAACAAAAATAATTTATTTTTTTGTTTACTAATGATGAAATTTTGATGGTAAATTGAAGCTGGAGCTGAAAAATGTACAATTTAATTCTAATTTCTAATACTGCTGCAAGGTTAAAAATTTTTTGCCTTTTAAATAAAAGTAAGCTTTGATTTTTCCTTTAGAGTTTTCTTAGTAAATTAGCACTCAGCAATATTTAAAAATATGAAAAAATTCAGAAAAGTGCGACTCTGACTCGCGCACGAAGGGTTCCGTACGAACACTAGATATGTAATTTAAAACAAACTTCATCCTATATAATATACAGTTTTGGCATTTTTTTCGTTTTTGGGGTCTTTTCGGTTTTTTTTGTTTTTTTTGTCTTTTTTTTGCTTTTTTTTCGGTTTTGACGATTTTTTTAAGTTTTGGCTATTTTTTTAGTTTTGACACTTTATTTTCTCGTTTTGGCGATTTTTTTCGGTTTTTGGCGATTTTTTTTATATAATTTTTTTTTTTTTAGTTTTGGCGACATTTTTGCGCTTTGGCGATTTTTTTCGATTTTTGGCGTATTTTTCATTTTGGCGTTTTTTTTCATTTGGCGATTTATTTTAGTGTTAGAAATTTTTTTTAATTTTGGCGATTTTTTTCGTTTTGGCAATTTTTTTTAATTTTTTGCGACTTTTTTTGGTTTGGCGATTTTATAATTTTCGGTTTTTTTAGTTTTACCGTTTTTGAAAATTTCAAGTGTTTGCCTCTTACGGTTTCCAAGATATAGCAAATTGTCAAAATTACATAGTCAAAATTGCATTAACTGATGGACCACCCTTTAATTTAAATTTTTTTAAATTTTAGTGTTAATTGTTGTAGTCTGTATAAAAATACACTAATTTTACAAATTTCAAGTTTCAATATACATATGTTCATACAATTGTATGTATATATATTACATGGGATTTTAACATTTTACGTTGCTCGTTTTGGAACACCCTTTAATTTTTAATTCTCATGTATTTGTTGTTGTAGCGGCCAAGGTTCTACATACTCTGTCCAAATTTCAGGTCCGTAGCTCTTACGGTTCCTGAGAAAATGCCGTGTGACCGACAGACGGACAGACGGACAGCGTAGCGAAAACAATAGGGTTCCTTTTCACCTTTGGTGTACGGAACCCTAAAAAGTGCTTACTTTCAAGCGTCACTTTATAATACTCGAATCTTAAACTCATAGAGTAGAAATTTTAAAATGAGAAGGCTGGATCTGTGCTGGAATTGTAGCACCAGAGCAACTTACTTTTCGTTCCATAGTTAAAAAAGGACATATCTGTGATCATATTTCATTAAATATAAATTTTTCCAAAAAAAAATCATAAAATAAATGATGATGATGATGGTTTTGAGTAGTATTTTCGATTACAGTATTAAAATTTTTTTAGCATTTTGATAAAAAAAAATTGTAATTAATTTTTTTCAAATCAGGCGCAGTGTCCCCAGGGGATTTACATATGTTAGTCTGCTATTGCTTTTGCTATCCAGTATGCAAAATTGTGTTGCCAACCAAGCAATTTTTGTCGTGTGGCCACGATGATTTATGTGGTCAATATTACAGCATTGCACAGATACATCTGTTTGCACTAGTTTTGCGTGTTTTTTGGTTCTGGTATGAACAAATATGTTATTTATCGTTTTCTGTTACTAGTTGTAAATGTTGATTTTTTAAGCAATTATTGTATGGTTGGACAATGAGCAAATGAAAACAACAAATTTATTTTTTTTTTGTTTTTCTAAGGCAAATAAGATACATAAAACTGCTTTTACCATAAGTGTCTTAGTCGCAAATCAACTATGCAAGTCTTATTGCTAAGCTGATTAGTTTTAGGGAGAGAGAGACGAGGGGAACAGAAACGTTTCTTTTCCCCCCCGTCTCGCTCTCTCTCCTAACAAACTAATCAGCTTAGCAATAAGACTTGCATAGTGTAAATTGGGGCTTATGATGTGTAGAGAAGAAATTTAATTGGCTGATGAATGAAAGCAAAATTGCACATACATATGTAAGTAAATGATACATGTACATGAAACACATGCATTTGTAATTACTCTCAGAGCAAAATTGTCTCTTTCTCTCTCTACACTTTGGCTGCGCCACAAAATAACATAACGAACGTCCGCACATACATCTGCACATCATGTATTTGTTTCAATAGTGGTTTTTTCATATATTTGTATTACAATATGTATTTTTTGAGCAAACACAGATCAAACAGTTGCTCAGCAGCAATACAATAAGCAATTGTTATTTATTTTCAATTGTATTTTAATTTGGAAAAGCACGCACACACAATAACTCTTATACTAGTTCTGTCGCTCACACTACAATTATATGGTACATACCATGGTATATTTGTTTTGGCTATACAAACGAGTATATAAATGCAACCCTTTAGTCAATATTAAATATATTATTTGAACCGTAATGTATACCGAGTCAGCGAATAGTTTCTTAATCAGGCTCAAATACAGTATTTTTCAATTATTTTTACAGAAAATAAAAATTATAATAAAAACTAGTGCATTAATTCACTGACATAAAGAAAATTTAATTTGGCGGTTTAGTTTATCCCAAACCAAGGCGAATCCATGCTAGGTGGTCGAAAGAGATTAGGTGACTATTTTCGCCTCTTGTAATTTGAATATACGTTGGATTTAAAGTATAAATTTCTCATAGCGAATTGAGCTGAGTATACCTTATATTAGAGGTGGAAAACTATCGATAGTGTGTGTCACTGTCGAAAGTTTTCGATAGTTTGAAAAACTTTATATATATATATAGATTCAAGACTATCGAAAGTTAGAAAAACTATCGATATATCGACGATATTATCGTGATAATAATTTCATTTATTATTTCCTGAAGAAGCTACACAACGTTGCAGCGAAATATCGATAAAATAATAAAATTGTTATAAATTATTTACAAATGGACCCAAAGCCTAAATAAAACTTGTATATATACAACAAAACAAAATTAAATAAAATTCTATTTGTCAGTTTAATAAATAATAAAACTAAAATTATTGTATGGAAAAGAAATTTTATCGTCATTCAGTTTTTTTTTGATGTGTAAACATCTATACGCTAGGGGGTAAAAATCTTTTTCACAATACAATCACAAATTTTGAGTGAGATGCACAGCGCGTTGTCAAATCGGTGTGAGCTATATATGAGTGTATTGGTGTTCGAAAGAAGCAATACAAACTTATTTAAAATATTGTAAATACATACAAAACCAGCAAATTGGTTTTTGTTTGTTTTATTTAACTTGATAATTGCTTTATTGGGGTTCCGTACACCAAAGGTGAAAATGAACCCTATTATTTTCGCTACGGTGTCCGTCCGTCTGTCACAGGGTATTTTCTCGAGAACCGTAAAAGATACGGACCTGAAATTTGGACACAGTGTGTAGACATTTGGCCGCTACAACACCAAATACATGAGAGTTAAAAATTGAAGGGTGTTGCAAAACAAGCAACGAAAAATGTTAAAATCCCATGTAATATACACACAATTGTATTAGGTACATACATATATACACTTGAAATTTGTAAGGTTAATGTATTTTTATACAGACTACAACAATTAACACTAAATTTAAAAACTTTAAATTAAAGGGTGTTCCATCAGTTAATGCAATTTTGACTTTGTAATTTTGACAACTTGCTGTATCTTGGAAACCGTAAGAGCAAAACTCTTGAAATTTTCAAAAATGGTAAAACTAAAAAATCAAAAAATTATAAAATCGCCAAATCTAAAAAAATCGCCAAAAAACAAAAAAATCGCCCAAAACGAAAAAAAGCACCAAATTAAAAAAAAATGTCTAGGACTAAAATCAATCGCGAAAAACCGGAAAAATCGCCAAAATAAAAAAACCCTTAAACAAAAAAATCGCCAAAATGAAAAAAATTGCGAAAATGAAAAAAAACCCAAAAAGAGAAAAAACGCCAAAACGAGAAAAAAGAGACAAAACTGAAATAATCGTTTAAACTGAGAATACTTAAAAAAAGGAAAAAGCCACATCAAAAAAATGCTCAAAACCGAATGTACGGAGCCCTTCGTGCGCGAGTCAAAGTCGCACTTTACTGAATTTATTTTAACTGCAATGCGTACACAACAACAAGAACAGCAACAACTAAACGATGAACAACAGGAATTAAAAATTAAAAAGTAAAAGTAAAGGCATTTTCCATGGATGAGCACTGCAGTACCACTAAACTTTCAGTAAAAATAATACAAAATTTTTAACCAGTAAATTTTTACTGATTGCTAAAAAATTTTTCTACCATTTTTATAAAGTGCGTAAATATTTTATTATATGATGAGGTGCATTGAATTTTCAGTAATCAGTAATGCCCCTATTCATAATGAAATTCTAACAAGTGGCTAAATGTTTTTCATACAAAAGTTTCAAAATTTTAACGAAAAAAACTTTGCCACTTGCTACAATTTTATTATGAGTACGGTCTTACGATTTTACTGGTAATGCAAATTAAATTTCATTAGCTGTAAAAATTTAATGAATTTTTTCAGTAATCAGTAAATTTACTGCTCACTGCAATTTTTAATGCAGTACATATATGTATGTATACTGCAGTGTGCCCATTTACTAACCAAATAAGTTAAATAAAACAAAAAATATATATATTTATAAAAAATATTATTATAAATATATATTTAAAAATATATAATAAAAGCATAAGTACTTCCAACTTAAAAAAAAAATTTCATTACTAGATGTTTACACATCTCCTCTGTGATCGGATTCACATTGCTTTTTTTGTTTTAGAAAGCAACATATTTAAATTTTTTGGTTTTAGTGGTGTATTATTTACTATCGATAGTGACTAAAAAATATCGATTTTTTTCAAGTATTAATCAATTGCAGAATTAAAACATCGATAGTCATAAAAAAATTACTATCGATAGTGGCATCGATAGTTTTCCACCCTTACCTTATATGCAATTGCCTTCTCTAAAACGAATAAACCGCTCTCGTGTTGTGGTAAAATTCATTAGAGTTAACGCCTCATTCCGTCCGACGTCACATTACCCTCGCACAAAATAAACAAAAATTCTGTATATAATTGAAAGGAACTGAAACTCGATTTCAATTAAGAAAATCAAAATTTATATATATATATATATACCTAGTAATCTATGTAATATTTTTGAAGAACAATTTCTTTGGAGGCGAGTTTAAAAAAATTAAAAAAAAATTTATATATACACTCAGGGAAAAGCTGCAATGTAAAGGTAATAACGCGTCACATTAATTCAATAATTATCAATATAAAAGAAAATGTATAGTGAGATACTGAAAAATAAATAAAATTAATAAATTAATACTGTAAATTAATATATTTCCATATTGAAATAAGAAATTTCAACATGACTAGACTTTCCTTAATGTTTTTTATTAGTTCAATATGGTTTTTATTGATTTCAAGCTATTTTTTCTCTGGGTGTACGTACATATGTATGTTATTTGTTTGTTATTTCACACCATATTATTTTAAACTAAATTAATTCAATACAATTTTCTAATACAAAATTATATCATATAGCACAAAAAAACATTTAAATTATGTATCTCACACATTAGTGAGTTTCCCATCTCTGATACACACGCACACACACATGAATATATATATATATATATATATATATATATATATATATATATATATATATATATATATATATATATATATATATATATATATATATGTACAATAGAGTGGCCGTTAATTGTATGGAGACTTTTTTCTTGATTTCTTCTACTCTCACCCCTAAAATCGGTTCAGTTTTATGTAACAAAAATACAAAAAAAATTTCATACCGATAAGTTGCGTTTTAGGGGGTGCGTCCGGCCCTCAAAGTTGGCCTTCAAGCCCATTTTTCAATGTAATTTTTTGCATATGACTATCTTTTTAAAAAATCATTTTACAAGAATATGATATATGGCAATATTTTCGCTCTAGTCAACAACATCACAGAAAAAACTAAATTTCATTTTCAGTAACCAAATTCGTTGATTCAGTAAATATTTTGTTTGAATGCGGTCCTACACATAATTTTGTAAATTCTGATAAAAATTTTGTAAAAATTTAAATTAATCATAGTTAGTTCGGCTGAGAAAAAATGTTATTTCAGTGTGTTGGTGTTTATCTTGCTTGTTGATAGGAACAACGTGCTGTTGTGCGGTTGTTGTTCTTTATTTTGATTGATCGTGTTGTATACATGTATATACCGAAAAGTAGCCGACAAACACCGTGGCCTGTTTCTTCTCTACACAGTTTTTCGGTACAAATTAATTTAGTGGAACAGTACAGAATATTTACTGAAACTAAGTTTGATTTCAAACAAATATTTGTTTAAAAATTATTTGGGAATAATTTTTTCTGTGATTAGTCTCAAAGAAAGTTTTTTGCTAAAATTAATATTTTAGAAAATAATGAGGCAAATAACCAACAATTTTATGTAACAAAATTATATTTATATGGACATTTTTTTATTTTAAGCATGTACAATAACAGTTTATATATATTAAATTATTTCATACATATACATATATTCAAAGTAAAACTAAACCAAAAAAAAAATTGCATTGAATTAATGGGCTTGAGGGCCGGACGCACCCCCTAAAAAAAAAGGTATCGGTATTTTTGTATTTTTTTTTTACATAAAACTGAACCGATTTGGGGGGTGAGAGTAGAAGAAATCAAGAAAAAAAATAACGGCCACCCTAATGTACACACATGGATACATAAAATTTTAAACAGTAACAACAAAATTTTATTATTGACTGACTCCCCCGTGGCTTTTGGCCCTTTTTTAAGTTGCATGTAGACGCATTTTGTTGCTGGTTTTTGAGCAACTGCAAAACGAAATAAAAAATTATATATGTAAGTCTGCTGCTGTTTGCTTTATTGTTCTTGTATTAATGCAATTGTTACTTTTTTTTAAATTATCTTTTGCCTTTTAAGTAAAAACTGTAAACTGAATACAAAAAAGGGGAATATTTGTTTTTCTTTATAAGTGTGGACATCTAAAACTGACTGTTGTGGTTTTTTTTTAATATACATATACTTTTATAACGTGTTGTTGGTTTTTGTTCACAAGGGGGGGGGGGGGGGAAGGTAAAAGAGGTGGATGGAATAGTAACACTTACAAAAGTATTTAGCTGTGAGTACGTTCGCATGTTCGTATTAGGGATGCCAAACGGGAAATCCCGATCCCGGATTTGGCAAATCCCGAATCCCGGGATTTGTAAAATTCAATCCCGGAATTTCATTTTCGGGATTTCTTAGCAATTTTTATATAAAAACTTTATAAATTCAAATTTTTGTTGATTCTAAGGTATTTTTTATAATATTTAAAAGTCCCATACAATTTTATACGTACAGTTTTAACAATTTAATGACTATTCGTGGCATATTTCTTACAAATTAAAAACAAGAGCAAAATAAATAAACTACTTTCTTACGGTTATTTTCATCAAAGGTGCTACAATATATGTATGTACATTTTAGAATTATTTTGAAAACAAAAGAAACATATTACCCTTGGAAGGGAAATAACATTTGAAAAATTCATAAGTTTGACAAATTTATTCCGTCTTATTCTATATTATGAGGGCAATTATAATTTAAATTCCGCGAGAAATTTTCCCAGGGAATAATTTCAAACAATAGCAAATAATAGGGAAAACGAAAAAATCTAATTGGAAAAGGGAGAAATTTCTTGCGGAAATTTATTCATAATTGCAGTGTATAACTATCTGTATGTCGACTCCTCAACGCTAAAAAAAATTAGCACTTATCTACTTGTCGGTAACAATTGAGTACTATTGACACCTCCTTACAATTGGAGTAGAATACAATACAAGGCAAGTGAAAACTTCTTGTTGTCGGGTTGATGTAAAATCGAGAAATATTTACAGAATAATGCGGAGTGTTTTGTCTAAGAAACTGCTCGAGTGTGTATGTATGTTTTTTACATTACAGTTCAAAATTATTTTGTCTTTTATTTAGACCGTTTAGGTCGTTTTTGATACAAACGACCGACTGAATGAGTTCGACTCAATTATTGTTGTATTCGAGTTGCAGAGTAGATGGCCAGGACACTAATAAACCATACTGCTCTTAGCGATCGCATGAATACACACATACATACATATGTATCTGTTGAACTTGTAGAAAAAACTTATGTATGAATTTAAAATTTTTCAGTAGAGTAAAAATACTGTTCAAGTGCTCAGGCAAACTTTTAATGTATGTGCCTATAAAAATGTGATCTTTAGACGTAATTAATCGAATTTGATTAGAATAGTGTATACATTTCTTTTAATTTTTCGACATGTTCAGGCTTATTATCGTTGTCATAGTCGTAACGAAATTGATAAAAAAAATTAGATAATGCTTGGTGTACATACATATGTAACAACCGTTATACTTGTTGTTGATCAATCGCAATTAAAAAAACGTTAGTAGATATATTTTTAACAAAACAATATTGTTTTGCAACTTATTTGTATGAAAGTGAATCTAAAATTTTCGTAAGTCAACTTAGGCGGTAGTACTAAAAGTCCACCGATATGTATATTCGTTTTGGTTTAGATAATAGAAAAACATTTATATTGAAAACAAAAACAAGTTTTCATATTTAGTTATTGTTTTCACTGAAAAATTCTTTTGATTTTTATTTCATACTCGTATTAGAAAATTGTTCACTTTAAAGAACAATTGTGCAATGATAAATTATGAAAATAAAACCTTTTAAAATGCATTAAATTGTAATTAAAGTAATATTTATTTAAAAAAATTATTTATTTTATGAAAAATATTTAGATCCCGAAATCTCGAAAATCCCGTGATCCCGAAAAATCCCGGGATTTTCGGGATCGGGATTACAAAATCCCGAATCCCGGGATTTCCAAAAATCTATCCCGATTGGCATCCTTAGTTCGTATTAGTGATGAGTTCTGCAAACGTGAGCTTTCTAAATGACACATAAAGGTGAGTAATTTTTTCTTGGAATTTGGTTGGTTATTGGTTTGCTGCTGACATTATGTATTTTGAATATACTGTGCCGCAAACCAATAATCAACCGACGATATGTAGAGAAATGTGCAGAAGAAATATTCCTAATGCGCTTTGCAGCAGAAAGCGCTAAAGCTAAAGTGACATAATTTCAAAAATATAGTGTTCATCAAAGAACCCTGTAATATTTATCTACACACATACATATTTATTTATTCTTTCGTTGGCTGAAGTAGTTAGCACGTTGACTTCAAAATCGAAGGTTGTGGGTTCGAGACCGGCCTCCGACAGTCATTAAATAACAACACCATGCATTTTTGTGATGTGCATTAGTGTCCCTTTGTAGCAGTTGAGGTAGGAAAGTTCAAGTGGTGAAGGCATAGACACTGGCCACAGAACTACACCGGCTTCAAAGGATACTAATAATATAACCAATGGAATGGCTGCTAAGCACAGCTTCAAAAAAAATTTAATACCATAGGCACTGCATCACGGCATTATTAGAAACGTGTAAAAAGCAGAGCTGTAAAAGAGTGCCTTCTCATCACTGTCCCTTTTCGAAAGAAGGTAATAATAGTAATAAGCATTCATTGCCTGAGTATTGCTTCTCTCTAAAAAAAAAACAGACACACTTTTGTAAGCTAGACTTGAAATGAGTAAAAACGATATATCGTCCCTACCACGTCAAACTATCCAATATGCAAAATTGGTTTTTTAGATTCGTTATCTTGATACCCGAATTTATACGATATGTCTCGTTTAAGAATGCTGAAATTCTCATGGATGCTAGATAACGTAATAAGAAATATTTGAAGCCCTGTACTTTTAGGAATACGCCAACTGGGTCTCCGATTGAAGATGCGTTATATCACCGCTCTAGTGTTGTAAAAGTATTGAGTATATGAGTACTGAGTACTCAATACCGAGAGTTTTTCCCAGTACTCAATACACAAAAGTAACTACTCAATACTTTCAGGGTTGCATTTTGTAGTATTCAAGCGAAAGTTAGAACATCAGTATTACACAACTCTGTGAGCTTGATACAAACAAATATGACTCTGAACCTCATGCAGTTAGTGTAACAAATACCAATTCAGAACGCAATGTTCTGTTAGGCATTATTTTGATACGAAAACTGCCACTAAAAAAAGTACTACAAAATGCATCATTGAAGAACTACTCCAGTCATTAACAAATTCTATTAAATAGAAAAAGTGACCCTTTAGAGTAGTGGAAAGAAGACATACAATATAACCAGCAAGTCAGGTCTTCACAAATATGAAAAATCTTTAAAATTCTTTCAATGTCGGTAAAATTTCATTTCTACATTTCAACAATGACTACGTAATATTAAAAAATATTTAGAAGATAATTTAAGAGGTTAATGTACAAGAAGTTAAAATTTTTTATGTACAAAAACTAATCTCCAAACTTATTTATTTTCATTTGTTATAAATTAATTTAAATATATTCGTATTTAATCTTTGTTTTTGCATTATAAATAAAATAATATAAATAATAATTTTTAACTCCCATATGGGAAGTTACATACATACATATATAAAGTATTGAGTAGTATCGAGTACCCAATTGAAAAAGTATCAAGTAGTACTGAGTATTCAAAAGTAGCCGCTTTTTACAACACTACACCGCTCTTCCTAATACAGGGTGGGCCAAAAGAAACCAAGGGGTGTAAAAGTTTAATAACTTTTTTGTTTATTAACTTTTTTTTATTTTTTCTTTCAGATTATATAATATACAAAATGTAAATTTTTTTACACTAAGTATGAAAAATGATGTCTCTTAAATGACCACCGTTTTCAGCTTCGCACTGATGGGCTCTTTTTAGAGCATTTTACATAACATCTTTCAAAACTTGTGGCTGTAGCGTTCGAATTTCTGCAACAATGTTTGCCTTGAGTTCAAGGATTGTCTCTGGCTTGTTCACATACACTCGCTCCTTCAAAAAACCCCAAAGAAAATAGTCGGGTGCTGTCAAATCTGGCGATCGCGCTGGCCAAATAATTTCCGAATTTCGAGAAATTATTCGCTCTCCAAAAATTTGACTTAAAAGTGCCATTGTGTCTCGGGCAGTATGGGCAGTGGCTCCGTCCTGCTGAAACCACATACCAGGTCTGTTTTCAAGAGCAGGACGTAAAAAATTTTCTATCATAAACCGATACCGCTCTCCATTTACGGTTACAGCACTTCCATCTTCATTCTCGAAGAAGTAGGGCCCAATGACATTATCAGATGTGATCCCACACCATACTGCACACCTGATGGGGTGCAATTGACGTTGATGAATGGCTCTTGGATTTTGAGAACCCCAGAACCCCAGAAATTCTGACGTTAAAATGTCGACGATATGCTCTTTGCGTTAAAATAATTGATCTCTGGTTTAAACAAGAAAATTCTATTGTTCTGGTTCTCTGTTCAGTTATGAACCTCTCCATTATAAATTCTCCAAGTGTTGTCTATATAATCTGAAAGAAAAAATAAAAAAAATTAATAAACAAAAAAGTTATTAAACTTTTACACCCCTTGGTTTCTTTTGGCCCACCCTATATAAGGAGCTCGGCCAGCTATGTAAGTAATAAAGTACCGAGAAGGTGGTGGAATAATAGCATCACACAAAACGGAATGAAAAAAAAAATTCGTTGACGCCCTACGATTTTTGCGAGATTAACAAGAAAAATTGCATAAGCAATCAAAAAAGGATGCTCTTTAAAATATATCACAAGTTTAAGTTTCGCTTCTTATAAATATTTCTAAGACCATGAGCATTAAAGGCTAGGATACACTATCCTATACAATCGCACGACTTCTCAGGAAATTAAACCTTGGTGTGATGGAATTTATGGAAATTTTCAAAAGATAATAAGAATTAATTAGATCAGAGCTGCATATTTTCAAAAGTCGTAGAATTGCACTATAGGAAATTTCACCCATTTTTTGGCAAAAAAAAAAAATTTCAATTTTTGCAAAGTTTTTTTTTTTTTTTTTTTTGCTTTACTATAACAAAAAATATAAAAAAGTAAACAAAGCTTTATAAATTGTTCATTAAAATTTAATTTTTGTTACTTTAACAGTTGTTTTGATTACGATTTCTAAACCAGTTATCAGAAAACCTTGAAGTGCAGTGAATTTTGTGACATCTTCTAATAAAAGTTTTCGTAACAAAAATTTATATTTTTGAAAAATTATAAAATGGGAATAGTGCCGACTTTTACATTCTATAGCAAAATTTCGGTCAAATCATCTATAAAATCCATTAAATTGGAAATATTAAAGTGATCTTAAAATTAACTAATAGAATTATGAATTAGAATTTTATATAGACATTTTAGACATAATATCATAATAGTTCTCTAGAACAAACAATTATCTTCCAAATTTAATATATGTATTTTATCTGCGAATTTTTTGCGAGTTTAAAAAAAGATACATTTTTCAGGTTACTACTGCGTGCCAAATTCAGAATTATTCAATATATAGCCTAGAGAAACACAGCGAAATTGACAAAAGAACCGCTCTTTACGCTCATTTCTGAGAGTGATTGTTCCGAAAACTTTAAACAGTATTTAAAAGAGCATTCACGATTATTTTGTCCAAATAATGGCGTAATAGTTCCAGAAATTTAGAAGTTTTTGAAAAACATCATGCTGTTTGGCTTAAAGACAGGACGACCGCAAATAACTTTTTGCCAAAAATCTGAGAGAACAAAACAGAAATCTCTTAAGATCATAATAATGAAGTGGAATCCCTAATTCTTGCTGCATCTGCGTCTCCTCGTAAATGCAACCAATTAGATTTAAGTGGTTTTAAAAGAGGAAAATGCATCAAGCACCAGAAGAAATTAAAGCTTACACCAGAAGTGATCGAATTACTGTGATTAGAGGAAGAAATTCCTGAAAGTGAAGTTGAAGAAATGTAGAGTGGTTGCATTTTGAACCCATGTTGACGGTTTAGAACTCGAAAATCAAATTGTTGCATAAAGTCCTTTTTAAACATAACTTTGTTTTTTAACTTATTAAACTGGCAAAATTAATTTCTACTGTGAAAGTGTACACTCGAAAAAAAATTTTAGAAAAAAAGCAGTTTAGAAAAACCAGATTATCTATCAAATATCTAAAAAAATCTTGGATGCGGAAACCTATAACCCCTTCTTAGAACTAATTATTTGTTAATATTTTAGCTAAATTAACTTATGTTTTTTTTCTAAGTATATGAAAAACCACCTGTAATTAATTTTGGCCACAAAAAAAATGATATAGAGCCCTGCGTAAACATTCTTGAAATACGTCTTGCTTTTTAAATGTATTGCCCTGGAATTTATTATACTATACCAACTTTAAATGATGTCGTAAGCGAGGCACGAGGGATGTAGTGATGTTTGCGTATATGAGTGTTTACAAACACTCCAAATACCACAAGAAGAAGTAGTGTCTTAACCTGGCTACAAAAATCCCTCATGTCGTTAAAGTTCTTTTAAATGGTCTTATGCAGGTCTCTAGTGGGAGAGTGAGTCCTAGCCGTAAGAATTCAAAATACTTTGTTTTTCTTCTTGTCATTTCCCAGATGTATGCTCTATGAGAAAAGGTCTTAAAAAAGCTACAAATCGTTTTTAACACAATTATGTAAGTTTTTTTTAATTTATCAATTTTTCTTGTCTTCAGGCATGAGTTACAGCAACTAACTCACTGCACCGTCTCTAGTTTATGTATGTAGTATACGTTTTATACTATGAATTCAACAAGTAGATAAGACCAAAGTCACTCACTTACCCACACACTTAATCGCTTTATGACACACTTACTCACTGACTTGTTTCTGTTTTTTTTCCTTACTCACGTTCATAAAAATTGTATCGTGTGTAAGAATGTATGTACATATTTGTATTTTACAGCACTCAGTTCAGTCACATTTTCGAAATTGTATTATTGTTGTATGTACTCGTATGTACCCTGTAGTCAACCTAGAACCATATGTCTCTATGTCAATACTCTTTCTCCAGCGACAATTGCACTAGTTAAAATGTCGACAACTTTCCTTTTATGCGCGAGTAGAGATACGTTAGAGACGACAGTTCTAGTGTATTTCTGGTGATACTGTCAATGAACGCGTCAATAGTTTGTTTTTCTTTTTTATTATGTTGTGCAATAATAGGTCCGTTTGTTTACTTTTCCAGTAAAATCCAGTAGTTGAGTAAATTTTGGGTAATTTGAACATTTTACTCTCAAGAATGTCTCTTGCACAAAAAAGTACGCGAACGGAAAAATTGCAAAAATTTGCAGATTAATCAAGACAGCTGATAATATTGTTGTATGTTTTAGTTGTTTTTGAAACTCATCAAATACATATTTTTGGTAATTGATGCATACATTTTTATAATTATAAATTTGAAGCGATATATACATACATATTTCTAAAATAGAAGTTGTGTGAAAGCTTTAGCTTGTATTTGGTTTTTAGTTTTATTTTTTCTGGGTAAATGGTATAGTAAAATACATCAATTTTTGATTTCTGATAATCGGTACCCTGAATAGTATGCAGAAATAAGTCTTCACATATACATGAACTTTACATCTTTAAAAAACTAAAGTAAATAACACAATTAAATTAAATTTGAAAACTGATATATTTAACGATTATTATTCTTTAATTTGTTTCATCTTGAACATGAAAATTTTTAGATTTGTTTTGTTAAACTTTTACTTCAACTTTTCTTCTTTTAAATGTTTTTATTTAAAAAAATTATACTTTGTATTTGCTTACTTTTTTTATTTTATTGAAAAAAATTTGCAGACTCTCAGTCAACAACTGTCAATTTACTCTCTCAATTGGCACTCTCTTTTGCAATTTTTGTGTGTAAACGAACGCATTTCAGTAAAATCCAGTACAAATTTGCACAAAATTGCACAAATTTTGGGGTAAACAAACGGACCTAATATTAAATAAATATATGTGACGCGCAAAATAGAAAGTGTGAAAACTGGTTTTGTTCAGGAGAGCCATTTTAAAGATTTAAATACGTGTATCTTTGGTGTACCATCACATCATAAAACGCGCATATCTCTGGGAAGGAACACTTTTGGGGCATGGGATCGGTCTCATTCGATGCTCAGATATTGTCCACATAAAAAAAAAGTGAAAATTGCTTTTTTTTACCCTTAGGTCCCTTTCTCTATGCGCTGTCACATATGTAGACGAGGGTCACTAAAATTTGCGAGTGAATCTTCGGTTCAAATATCTCCATATGGTCGTAAAAGAACTACCTTCTCAACAGTGCTAAAGTCTACTGATAGATTTTGAATAACAACCCTATGTTATTTGTCAATAGGCATTTGCATTGGCTGGGGTAAACCTAGTCAGAAGCACTATTGACAATGTCACTAGAAAATCACTATAAGTTTACTATTGACAACGAGATTGGATATATCGATATTGTAGACTAGAGCCCCTAAAATTTACTAGTGAATCTTTGGTGCCAATGTCTCCATGTGGTCCCGAAAGAACTACTAAGTTAGTAGTATATATACTACTATATATATAGTTACTACATACGTATGTACCCTGCAGAAAGTGCGAATAGTGAAATTGTGGTGATTTACTAGTGACGTTGTCAGTAGCACTACTGACCAGGTGTACCCCATCCAATGTTATCATCTATTGACATTTAACATTAGCTTGTCATTAAAAATCCACCACTAGACTATATCACAACTGACTTAGTAGTTCTTTAGGGACCACATGGAGACATTGGCACCAAAGATTTACTAGTAAATTTTAGGGGATCTAGTCTACAATATCGATATATCCTCTCTCGTTGTCAATAGTAAACTTATAGTGATTTTCTAGTGGCATGGTCAATAGTGCTACTAATTAGCTGTACCCCAGCCAATGTAATAGCCTATTGACAACTAACATAGGGTTGTCATTGAAAATCTACTAGTAGACTTTAGCACTTTTGAGAAGGTAGTTCTTTTACGACCATATGGAGATATTTGAACCGAAGATTCACTCGTAGATTTTAGTGACCCTCGTCTACATATATTTATTTAATATTATTGCGCAACATAATAAAAAAGAAAAACAAACTATTGACTCGTTCATTGACAATATCACCAGAAATACACTAGAACTGTCATCTCTATCTACTCGCACATAAAAGGAAAGTTGTCGACATTTTAACTAGTGCAATTGTCGCTGGAGAAAGAGTATTGACATATAGACATATGGTTCTAGGTTGACTAGAGGGTATGTATTTAAGCGAGTAAGTACTCGTATGCATGTACTTATTATCAGTGTATGCATGTAAGTATGTACGAGTATGTAGGTATGTATGTTTGTATAAGGTAGTAAGTGTGAGCATGTTTATTGATATAATGATACACATTTTTTTTCTGTTACTTACAATAATAAAAAAACGCTATTTGAACACCCCACAATAGATAGAAAATAAAATGGACGGACCTTAGACGGCAGATATGTATGTATGTACGTAATATGTACATATGAATGTACGTACGAGTACAATCGTCTCTGCGGCAGTTTGACTATCTGTGTGTGGCTTTATGCTTCTTAGCCAGTCACTTTGATTTGGCTTTTAGTTGGTCACTTCGTTTCTTATATGTGTCTCACTAATTGTCAACATTTGAATGTTCTGTATGCTATTAGTAGAATAAATGCAACAAACTTTTGTCTACTTATTTGTGAGTTTTTACTTTATTTATTTTTTATTTATTTTTTTCCTTTTGTTTAACATTTGTTTTTAATAATGTGTACACAAACATAAGTGAACATACATATGTATGTACTTATATACACATGTAAATATGTAAGTAAGTATATACATATGTACACAACGTAAATATGTATGTCATGTATGCATTTCTTATAAGAGAAGTCAGGTGCTGGCACTCATTATTAATATTAATATTATTTTCCCTACATTTTTCTATATACGATAAAATTTAATTTATTTCATTTACTTTTTTAATTGCATCATATATTTTTGGCGTTCTTTCACACTTCATATGTATGTATGTATGAATGTACATATACATATAAGTATATACTTAGGTAGCACAGTGGGCCATAATTAGTGATAATTCGGAGATAAGCACACTGCGCCACAAAATCAAAATTGTTGCGATAACGGACATACCAAAGCAAAAATATGTATATAAATTTGCTAGCATTTTAGTACAGGGTGGGCCAAAAGAAACCAAGGGGTGTAAAAGTTTAATAACTTTTTTGTTTATTAATTTTTTTTAATTTTTTCTTTCAGATTATATAGACAACACTTGGAGAATTTATAATGGAGAGGTTCACAACTGAACAGAGAACCAGAACAATAGAATTTTATTGTTTAAACCAGAGATCAATTATTTTAACGCAAAGAGCATATCGTCGACATTTTAACGTCAGAATTTCTGGGGTTCTCAAAATCCAAGAGCCATTCATCAACGCCAATTGCACCCCATCAGGTGTACAGTATGGTGTGGGATCACATCTGAAAATGTCATTGGGCCCTACTTCTTCGAGAATGAAGATGGAAGTGCTGTAACCGTAAATGGAGAGCGGTATCGGTTTATGATAGAAAATTTTTTACATCCTGCTCTTGAAAACAGACCTGGTATGTGGTTTCAGCAGGGCGGAGCCACTGCCCATACTGCCCGAGACACAATGGCACTTTTAAGTCAAATTTTTGGAGAGCGAATAATTTCTCGAAATTCGGAAATTATTTGGCCAGCGCGATCGCCAGATTTGACAGCACCCGACTATTTTCTTTGGGGTTTTTTGAAGGAGCGAGTGTATGTGAACAAGCCAGAGACAATCCTTGAACTCAAGGCAAACATTGTTGCAGAAATTCGAACGCTACAGCCACAAGTTTTGAAAGATGTTATGGAAAATGCTCTAAAAAGAGCCCATCAGTGCGAAGCTGAAAACGGTGGTCATTTAAGAGACATCATTTTTCATACTTAGTGTAAAAAAATTTCCATTTTGTATATTATATAATCTGAAAGAAAAAATAAAAAAAAGTTAATAAACAAAAAAGTTATTAAACTTTTACACCCCTTGGTTTCTTTTGGCCCACCCTGTAGTATACTTCTTAGCCTTATGTAAAAGGGAAGTTGGATTTCCCCACTCTCCCGGTTTTGAGTATTATTACTGAATAATCAAAATAGGAAGCCATGTAACACTTAAAGTTTAGAGGTGCTCAGAACATTGTGGATCGTTTTAACCCTCCAAATGTTCGTTTATATCGCTTTCGAGAAAAGATACCCTTGAACGGCGATAGAGGATTGAAGATATAAAATCAATAAAAACCATATTGAATCAATTAGAAACATTAAAGAAAGTCTAGTACATAATGTTTCACGCCCTATGTTCAGCGTGAATCTTTTGTTTAGTATAGTATACAATACATAATATTGTACATAATATTATACATAATGTTGAAGTTTTTTATTTCAATAGGGAACAATATTAATTAAAAGTTCCCCTATTTTGAAAATTTTAATAGAAACAATCGCCCCTGTTCTGTAAACCGAATCGATTTGAAATCGCTCGATTAAAAAAATTAATGGGATAATAGAAATATATTTTCCGATTTTTTTTTAAATATATATAGATATAGATTCTCAAATATCATATTTGAAAGAAAATTATCATGTATGATTTTAAACACGTCTGCAGGAGCTTTACTAATTTTTTTTAAAACGAGAAATTTACTCGGTTTCGGTTTACAGAATAAGGCCCAATGTATATACACACACACACACACACATATATATATATATATATATGTATGTATGCAAATAATATTTTTCGACATTGAACTAATATTGAATTCTTATAGTCTATAAGTCTATAAGCTATAGAAAAATATTGCCTTCTCATTAGCTTAGATTGATTGCCCTCTTGGTTAATAGGCAGCATAATAGCCTAGTATTCGGACAGTCGTAGGTTCGATTCTTTCGGAGACTCTGTGTTTTTTGCACACACTAAATTTAGTATTGAAAAATGAAATTTAAAATATACACTATTGATATCACTTTGATGGTTCCTTCAATAATTCAGTTCTGAAAACTTAGTAGCATAAACGTCTAATACCGCACTTCACTTAGAATTTATAAAAATTAAAAAGAAAATAGATTAAAATTAAAAAAAAAATCTGGCACATATTTACAATCAAAACACAAAAAAAGCTTTCAGCAAATTGAAATAAGATGAATCAAAACAATTCACATATTCCATTTGCAATAATGCTAAGTATATAAAGCAGAAACTACATCAACTGCCTCCCCACACAGCGGACCAACCACAGAAGAACGCTGATGATGAAGGTTGAGTGGCCTCCGAAAACAACTAGCTGTCCCGTTCAACTACGTGTTGTCAGAATATTTACAATTAACTTTGGTGTTATTTGTTCATTAATAATTATCACATGTAATTTGGCTTAAAAAGCGATACGAACTTTAGCCTGTTCAAATTATAAATATAGAAACAAATGAAGTTCGAAAAATAATAATTAAATTAACTATAAAACACAATATACTCTAACAAACTTATTTATAAAAATTATTAAGGCTTTATAAAGGGTTTTTTAGACAAATTTTTATACAAAAAATTTTTTAAGGCTTTTATAAAGCCTTAATTAGTTTCATAAATAAGGCTGTAAGATTTTAGAATTTGTATTTTGTATGGTAATATTGGTTTTAAATTTTTAAATTATACTTTATTTTGACTATGAATATGCTTCTATGGTTTTAAGTACTTTATGAAGAAAGCCATTCGATGTCGTTGAAGATGTACAATTAAGAATGCTATGTGGCACCCATCTTTTTATTTCAGATTTGAGTGAGTCTGCGTTATCTTTAATTCCTAACTAAAAAGAATTAAAAACGAAGAAGCAACTAGTTTACTTCAAAAGGAGGACTTGCACGGATTCCTATAGGGTAAATAGTCTCCCTTATTTCCCCTCTGTCTTAATATTGCAATTTAATGAATAAAATTTTTCTGTAAATTTTTAATAGCGTTCCTGTCACAAAAAATATCAAAAATTAATAAAGATAGAATCAGCTGATATTGTTTACATGTTGACTTAAAGTGTTGCCATATACATAGGTTTTAAAATGTTTTTTTTTTAATTAAATATTTTGCAATTTAAATTTCAACGTAATTAAAAAATTATTGAAATAAAAATCTTAAAAGAATAGGTGTCAACTTTAAAACAATGTTAATCCAAGCTATCCCATGAAATAAATAGAAACTACGTTTATTCAAAGTTAAAAATTATTGATTTTTTTCAATGTAGTTTTTCTATTGAATTAATATGACGTGTTCTTATTTTTAAGTTGCAGCCATTTCCTGGGTGTGTATATTAGGCTTGCCAGGCGGGCTTGATTTGACTGGATTGTCAAGCTTTTTCAAGGCTTGTCAAGATTCACGCTGAAAAGCTGCTTGTCAAGCTAAAAATTAATTTAAATATATCTTACAATTTGTTTCGATATGCTGATTGTATAACTATAAATAATGTTGCAATAGCTGCAACACTAATAAGTGTCGAGAAGTATTTACCACTTTTAGACAACATGGCAACACTGGTAACTTGACATTATAAGCTACCAGCTGATGAAATTGTATTGTATTTCCATAAATACTTTAAAAACATCTATAGCATTGCAACGGTTTTTTTTTAATAAATATAATTTTTGTTAAAAACCATTTAATTTTTATTGTTTTAAAAATATTTTAAATTATTGTCAAGCTTTTTTTTTGCAAATCAAGAATTTTTTCCCTGAATGTCAAGATTTTTCACTATTTGGGTCGGGCAATCCTAGTGTGTGTACAAATATACAAATTTACATATCGTTACCTTAATAGGCAGGCACTGTTTAATGATACTTATGTATTTAATCTTTTTATATAATACATATGTACGTACATACATACATGCATACACATGTATTTAACATTTCCTTAGCCCATACATATTTAAATTGTTTTTTTTAACTCATTCATCAGTGCATCATTATTTTTTGAATAAAACTTTTTCTATTTACGTCATTTCCAATAAAAAATTTTTTTTGCGTATTCACATAAATCCACTTGAACTTAAAACAAACAAAAAAATAATAATACATTAAAACTACAGTACAATAAAGGATTTTATCTGGATACCGCAATATTTAATTGCAAATTTTTACAATTATTTCACACAAATAAGCTGTAAAATTTTCTTATATTTAAAGATATAAAAACACGTTTGTTTGTACAGGGTGGGCCAAAAGAAACCAAGGGGTGTAAAAGTTTAATAACTTTTTTGTTTATTAACTTTTTTTATTTTTTCTTTCAGATTATATAGGGTGTTTTTTTGAGGGGTATAGAACTTCGAATTGAAATAAAACACACGAAAATCGTTTTAATGTCCATCAATTTGGCTTTATTGGAAGGATAATTTTATGCCATTTATGTTTAAATATGATTTCGGGCATGTGGCCGCCGCGGCTGGCTCGAATAAAGCTAATTCTACAGGTCCAATTTTCAACCAATTTTTCGAGCATATGGGGCCGTATGTTGGCAATAACGCCACGAATGTTGGCTTCCAAGTCCCCTAACGTTTCTGGTTTGTTGGCGTAGACGAGCGACTTCACATATCCCCAAAGAAAATAATCCAATGGTGTCAAATCACACGATCTTGGTGGTCAATTGACAGGTCCATTCCGCGAAATTATGCGCTCATCGAATGTTTCCTTCAATAAATCGATTGTGACGTGCGCTGTGTCTTGTTGGAACCACAACTCATCCACATTCATGCCATCCAATTCGGGAACAAAATAGTCGGTTAGTCGGCTCCAATTGCTGTGCACGGTGGCGAATCGATTCATTCGGGTCTTCTTCAACACTTTGCTCTACAGCGGCAATTGTTTCTTCGGTGCGCACTGTTCGACGTCTCTGCGGATGCGTATTATCACATAGAGTAAACGTAGTGCGAAAACGATCCATGGTTAACCGAATTAATTGCTCTGATGGACGATTATGTCGACCATAAAATGGACGGAGCTTGCGGTAAACTTCGCGAACTGAACCATTATTTTCGAAATAAATTTGCACGATTTGCAAGCGTTGTTCTTTTGTCAACCTGTTCATGATAAAATGGCAAACCAAACTAAATATTAATCACTTGACAGCTGACAAAATGGCCGCCAGTTAAAAAAGTGATGCCAACTTAAAGTTCTATACCTCAATAAAAAACACCCTTTATAATATACAAAATGGAAATTTTTTTACACTAAGTATGAAAAATGATGTCTCTTAAATGACCACCGTTTTCAGCTTCGCACTGATGGGCTCTTTTTAGAGCATTTTCCATAACATCTTTCAAAACTTGTGGCTGTAGCGTTCGAATTTCTGCAACAATGTTTGCCTTGAGTTCAAGGATTGTCTCTGGCTTGTTCACATACACTCGCTCCTTCAAAAAACCCCAAAGAAAATAGTCGGGTGCTGTCAAATCTGGCGATCGCGCTGGCCAAATAATTTCCGAATTTCGAGAAATTATTCGCTCTCCAAAAATTTGACTTAAAAGTGCCATTGTGTCTCGGGCAGTATGGGCAGTGGCTCCGTCCTGCTGAAACCACATACCAGGTCTGTTTTCAAGAGCAGGGCGTAAAAAATTTTCTATCATAAACCGATACCGCTCTCCATTTACGGCTACAGCACTTCCATCTTCATTCTCGAAGAAGTAGGGCCCAATGACATTTTCAGATGTGATCCCACACCATACTGTACACCTGATGGGGTGCAATTGGCGTTGATGAATGGCTCTTGGATTTTGAGAACACCAGAACCTACAGTTCTGCTTATTAACAAAGCCATTCAAATGAAAATGAGCTTCATCACTCATAATCAAATTTTCAATAAAGTTGATTTCTGGTTTAAATAATAAAATTCTATTGTTCTGGTTCTCTGTTCAGTTGTGAACCTCTCCATTATAAATTCTCCAAGTGTTGTCTATATAATCTGAAAGAAAAAATAAAAAAAAATTAATAAACAAAAAAGTTATTAAACTTTTACACCCCTTGGTTTCTTTTGTCCCACCCTGTATAATGAATTTCCTTTTATATTATTTAAAAAAAAAATTTCCAATCAAATTTGCTAGTGGCTGCTGAAAATTGAAAGAAATTTTTATATTTAAGCTAAAAATAATAAATAAATTTCATTTAAACTTTTCTATTAAAATAACAATTAGATTTTTTTGTGATGTATTTCACTTTTATAGCTTTTATTATTATTATCATACACAAACTCCGTGTTAATGTTTGCAATAGCTGTCTATTGACGTTGGTGGCATAGATTGCATGTTAAGCATACGGAGCAGTGATTTAAAGGAGTGTAATTTAAAGGACTGTATTGTATTTTAAAAGAATGGAAAGATGCACATATTTTTAACCAAAATATCTTACATAAAAGTATCTTTTAGATTAAAATTTCCAGGCGGAAATATATTCGATTTTTAATAGTAATAGATAGATAGTTCATAAGCAAAGTATCTTTAGTGACAAATTATATTGCACTATGGCCCAAACACACAAAAATTCAAGACAAAGAATATCATAAGTACATATAAGTTTTTTTGATACACATGAACAGTAGGGTGGGGAAACTAGTTGTTAACACTTTTTATCTTGCACTATGGGCCAAAAGTTTAAAAAAATTTAACTAAAAATTATAAAAATTTTGCTTTGTAAAAGCAAAAAAGAAAATTATTTTTAAGGGCATATACATGCATACATGCCTATATAGCACTATGAACCAAATATCTAAAAAAAATAAGCGAAAAAAGTCGCCATTTTAACATACATACATGTGTGTATACAATTATATGTATAGGGTGTTTTTTTAAGAGGTATAGAACTTCGAATTGAAATAAAACACAAGAAAATCGTTTTAATGTCCATCATTTTGGCTTTATTGGAAGGATAATTTTATGCCATTAATGTTTAAATATGATTTCGGGCATGTGGCCGCCGCGGCTGGCTCGAATAAAGCCAATTCTACAGGTCCAATTTTCAACCACTTTTTCGAGCATATGGGGCCGTATGTTGGCAATAACGCCACGAATGTTGGCTTCCAAGTCCCCTAACGTTTCTGGTTTGTTGGCGTAGACGAGCGACTTCACATATCCCCAAAGAAAATAATCCAATGGTGTCAAATCACACGATCTTGGTGGCCAATTGACAGGTCCATTCCGCGAAATTATGCGCTCATCGAATGTTTCCTTCAATAAATCGATTGTGACGTGCGCTGTGTGGCATGTAGCGCCGTCTTGTTGGAACCACAACTCATCCACATTCATGCCATCCAATTCGGGAAAAAAAAGTCGGTTAGTCGGCTCCAATTGCTGTGCACGGTGGCGAATCGATTCATTCGGGTCCTCTTCAACACTTTGCTCTACAGCGGCAATTGTTTCTTCGGTGCGCACTGTTCGACGTCTCTGCGGATGCGTATTATCACATAGAGTAAACGTAGTACGAAAACGATCCATGGTTAACCGAATTAATTGCTCTGATGGACGATTATGTCGACCATAAAATGGACGGAGCTTGCGGTAAACTTCGCGAACTGAACCATTATTTTCGAAATAAATTTGCACGATTTGCAAGCGTTGTTCTTTTGTCAACCTGTTCATGATAAAATGGCAAACCAAACTAAATATTAATCACTTGACAGCTGACAAAATGGCCGCCAGTTAAAAAAGTGATGCCAACTTAAAGTTCTATACCTCAATAAAAAACACCCTTTACATACATCTATATATCGCTCATATACTTCAAAAGTGTCACAACTCAAAAAACCCTTTTTTTGAGTAAATAATGCAAAATAATTCGCAGTTTTGTATTTTATCTCGTGTAAAAATTTCATATAAATAGCTTTTACTACCAACTCGTGAGAGAAGTATATTTTTGAATGTCTTCATTGAGTTGTATGTAAATTGAAAACTTTAAATGCGTTTTTTGCAAAACTAGTTTTTTTGAGTTGTGACACTATTGAAGTAAAGTGTTTGTTACGAACAAGAAGTATACGCGACATCACTTGTAAACAAACATACACACGAACATCACCACATACATATGTAAGTATATAGCGCTTCGCTTCTTATACGACAGCATTTATTATTGGTTTAGTATAACACATACATTTAAAAAGTAAGACGTCTTTACGTTTCAATAATGTTTACGCAGGGCTTTAATACGTATGTATTGTTATAGTACTATGGCTGAAAAACTAGGGAAATTCAAAGCAAAAAATATGAAGATTTTAATTTTTTAAAGCATGTAGTAAAACAAGAGCAAAAAATTGCGGCGATCATATTCTGCTGTAATAAAAGTCAAAACCACAAAAAAACCCAGAGCAAAAGCTATCTAGATATTTAATTTTTTAAATTTAATTTTTTTTTTAAGTTTTTGATATAAACATAACCTTTTAGTTTAATATATACAAGTTTTATTTAAGCTTTAGGTCCTTTTTGTAAATAATTGATAACAATATTTATTATTTTATCGATATTTCGCTGCAACGTGTGTGTAGCGATAAAATAATAAATATTGTTACCAATTATTTACAAAAAGGACCTAAAGCTTAAATAAAACTTGTATATATTAAACAAAATAATAGCAAACTATTTCTGTTTTTGTTATTAGAATTTCCATTTTAATTTTACGACAATGTGTATAGGTAGGTACGAACAGCTGCGTATTTACATATATACAAACATAAACGTGTAAAGAACATTATGTAATACACGAAAATATGTAATACTGCATACATACATATGTGCATGTGTATGTATTTAGTGTATGTACGTATATAGACTTGTAGTGTATTATCTAGTGGCAAATGTTCGCCCCGTCTGACCTAACAGTTACAATTTTCCAATCATTTCACACCAAGTGTCTGTAGACGATTTTATTTTTGAAATTCATGTCCAATTAATTAGAATCTAAAAACGACTATAAAGCGTTTTTTTTACTAATCAGATGATATTTAAACACACATTTCTAGTGACTTATTTTGAAAAAAAAATCTGCTGTTATTTGAATTTCAACATCAAGTCTGTATTACAACAAAAAAATCAAAAAAATTATGAAATTGTATATTTAATTTTATGTTAATTTGCCTTAAGAGGAACAAAAAGAATAAAAAAAAATAGCAGACAAACATATGCATAGCGTAAGTAATAGCAGTGGTATAATAAACTATTCAAATATTTATTTAAATTTTTTTTTTAGATTTCTTTTCTTTGCCAAAAATTTCTTTAAAATTATTATAATTTATTTCTAGTATAAAAAAGTTATACCTTTAAAAGCCTTTAAGATAAAAAAAATAAATAAATTTAAAGTAAACATTAAACTCAAGGCATCTACTACAATTTTAAACGAACTTTGGTTTGGGATTTGTTCTAAGCAAAATTACTACGATTAGCTCTAATGTGATACGATATGTGTACTAGAGCCCTGCACAAGATCACTTACAAGAACTTTTAAGATATGAGGGATTTTTCAAATGCTTTAATACAGCGAAATCTTCTAAACGCTAAACAATATTGTTTGCTAGGAGTTTGTTTCAATTATTGCAGGTATGGGAGTAAAGAAGAAAATACTTCGTGACGGAAGAATTTGTGATGCTTGCTTCTTCATACGCATGGGCGCTAATACAAATGTCATGCATGTACATACGCACAAACGTTGTGTACTGCTATTCAATTGCAACAATTCCCATAAAAACACTAATTATTGACTTGATTGCACCAGGTCAAAAAAAAAATGCTTGTGTGGCAACACTCTATTCTTGAATAGCTGTTGTTGTTATTTACATTTATTTTATTTTTACATACTCTTACGACTACAATTTGAAGCTGAAAAAAGTCAATGGTAAAGTAAGAAAATAAAAAAACATGTTGATTATTGAGTTCTTGTTTCAACTTTGTTATTTGTTTTTAAGCTTCTCATTTGTTTAAATGAAAGTTTATAACATAATAACTCTAGTTGTTCTAAGAAATTGTTGGGTAAAGGTTTCCTGATGATCTGCATTAGCAACAGTGAAATGCACAGAGGATCCAGCTAAACCCCTCAATAATTAATTTCAATGTATTTTTAATATAAAAAAATATTTTACTTAATAAGCAACAGCCTTACTTATTAAGTAAAACTTAAAAAGTCTTTATAAAGATTTTTTAAACCAAATTTTCACACAAAATTTTTCTTAAAAAGCCTTTTTAAGTTTTATAAATAAGGCCATAAAATTTTAATTTGTGCGTTTAAAAAAGTTTAGCAATGAAAATGGTTATAGAGACTTAACCAGTATGTAAGAATCTGTACATTACTTTTCACATAACAATAGCGATCAGCTGTTTCCCACCGTTGCAGTTACATTTCTTTACAGTCGGCTAACTGATCCTTTATACCATATGCATGTTTACACCGTGTGCTGTACGGATGTGTCAGTTATAAATATATTAAAGATTAAAGACATACACATCTGTATATAAAAAAAATATTTGCGTTTATTAAATAAAATACGAGCATATAATATTAAGCAATAAATTGCCATCAGCCCAAAAAATTTTTGCATGCCTCCAAAACAAAAAAAAAATTTTTTTTGCATCCATTAAAAAACAAACCGTATGATTTGTGAATAAATCTTTTGAACTGAGAGAAAGAACACTGATTCAAAGCAAAATAATGAAAAAAAAATTAAAATAATAAATAAATGTGAACATTATTAAATGCAAGCGATCGCATTTATGCATACGAAAACGACGCAACTCATCGTTTATGTACCGTAAATTTTAAATGTTTTCTTTCGCAGCCTCTCAAGCCCACTGAAACACACACACACACATATATGTATGTATAAAAACCGCTTACTCATAAACAGACAGCATGTGCTTAAATGTGCACTATGTGTCATTGTGAAAAAAAAAATTCTAAATATTTGTAAATTAAAGTATATAGCAGGAATGATAAAACACCACACGAAATGCAAGATCCACAATAAGCCAAATTGTACGCAGGTTACAGACACAAATTTTGCAAACAAATGTTTGCAAACTGATGCACAAAACTTACAGCATGTTTATAGAACACGTCACAATCAGACAATTCGCGAACGAAACGTGAGTGAATGAGTTATAAATTATCTGTACAGAAAATCTTGCTTACTTTTCGTTTGGCTTAAGGCGCAGTTAGCCGACTGTAATGGAATGTAACTGCAACGGTAGGAAACAGCTGAACTTTGATTATTGTATAAAAAACGTAAAAAACAACAACAAAAACAACTATTCATTGCTTCTTTTATAAGAATAGAGTGTTGCCACACAAGAATTTTTGACCAAATGCAAACCATTTAGATAATACTCGTTGATGTTTTTTTTGGGAATTGCTACAAATAAATTAATCATTTGTTAGAACACTAATAATTATTATTTTCTTATTATCAGTATTATATTTATTATTTTACTTATTTAGTAAAATATTTTTTATTAAAAATACATTTAGGTGTGATACCTAATTTAGAAGCGAATAATTCAGCATTGTGAACTTAAGACAGTTGTTATGTAAAAGTTCTAAAGGACTATTACTACGTTTATACGGGAGACTTATTCTCAAATAAAAATATTGCAAATAGAGAATTTTGATTGCACAAAAAACATTGATAGAAAGAAGCAAATAATGACAATTACAACAAATAATTATTTGATATTTTGTACATTTACACTCCTTTTTTGTCGACATAAGTAAAGCTTCTATACAAATGCTAACGAGTTAGTGTACTTTTGATATGCCGCATAAACACTGAGTTAATTTATTTGCAAATAGTGCACGTATAAACGTAGTAGATGGTGCTCACCGAGATAAATGTATTTATGTATTAATGTGTATGACTCGTGGGTGCCGATGTGAGCCATACCGATATACGGTCTACATTATAGACTCTGAATTGTAGAGTAAATAAAGTGTTCCTGTTACATAAAAATTGTAAAAATTTTATACGAGTGACTTTTATTTTGTTTACAATTACGAAAAATCCTTTTTTTTAGTAATAGTAACACTCAGGCAATTATCTTTTTTAGGAAAGGTGTAGTCAATAGAGAAAAATGGTGAAGTGTCAAGTAAAGTTTCTAGATATTGCCAACGGTCTCGAGAAGTCTTATATTGAGTAGAGAGAAACAAAATATATTATACATTATACAGGAATGGCAAAGTTGGTACAATTGTACCTTTTTTGGTATTATTCAAACTCGGAAAGTACAATAGTACACCAATGACTAATTAAGTACATTTAAGGAATCGCCCCAGTTTCACTTTTGAACCATGCAACTCATATTATTCTCACTTGAAAACAGTCCTGCGAAAGCAAAACACAGCCAGAAAATCAAAAGATGTAAACTTGTCCTTTTTCAAATTATTTTTTTTTCAAAATTCGTATGCTAGAGCAAATGCTATTAACTTGTATATTTTAAATTTCAACTTAAACAGGTGTAACCATATGCTTTAACATCCCAACTTACAAGCAAATTTGTGAAAACGATACGGTAGTCAGAACAAAGTAGCTTATTTTTTAATAAACACAAATAAAAATGTGTAATTTGAACTAAAAAAATCGTTTAGTAAAGAAAAGCAAAATTTTTTAAAGTTGTTGGTACAATTTTAAAATTCTCAATGCCTTCCCTGGAACTAAATATGCTTCTTATTAAACATATAGAATTGTTAAATATGAGTTCTAAGAATATCATAAATATGCTCCAAGAACTCATATTAGTTAATTATGAGTTTTCCATCTCTGATAATTGATACATATTGAAAAGAACAATTTCAAAATTTCATGCCAAATAAAACGTGCGTTTCTCCAAATATTCAAATTTAAAATCTACTTTTCTTTATCTAGTTTGAAAGTTTTTTTTTTTTTATTCAGCATCTTAACAGCTTAAATTGAAAACGTTTGGCTAATTTTTAATTCAACAGTTTTTTTTTTCTTCAATTTATTATTTATTTATTGCAAAAACAGGCAGACAATAAAAGACAAGAAAAGACGTGAAATGCCGCAATTTTTGCTGACAGTTGATAAAATAAGACGGGCAAAAACTTTCAAACATTCTTAAATGTACCAGTATTTATTTATCTTTAGTTTTTTTTTGGACTCAGTGAAGTTCTTTTTTTTTTTTTGTCTATATAAAAATACTTTATTTTGAGGTTTCTTCTTACACAAAAGCATATGTACTCGTATACGCAGACATACATACATATCGATAGTCGCAAGTAGAAAGGCCATAACTCAAATAATTGTAATTTTGCAGAAGAAGCTAAAAACATAATAGAAACTGTAATATTCAATATGTAACTATTTTGTAAAACTGCTTGTAAAATCGTTATTTTTTACACTAATGTAATCAATTTTTGTGACGATGGGTATTTGTGTGAAATGTATTGGAATCACTGAAAAACTCAATTTCGCGTTAGGGCCTTTCTACTTGAGACCATGGATACATACGTATCGTCACCTTAATATAGAAAGCCTTCAGCTCATTATTTTTTGAAATCGAGATCTTTGTAGTTTTCGATACATCAGATGTTTTTATACCGAAATATACAAAAAAAAACCTAGATTAAAAAAATAATGAGTTAGGGCCTTTCTATATTAAGGTAGCCATATGTATGTGTGTAGCGAAAAGTACAAAAATTATTTAATTAAATTAAACAAATATATTATACCGAAGCATATTTACTTGCTGTCAAGTAAAAAAAAATCAAGCCTAAACAAACATCAGCATGCATTGGCATGCCATCAGCAGCAACAAAATATCTTTGGAGTCTGAAGCGAGTGCCAGACACATCAATCTTCAGCTTCAATATATGTGGTTGTGTGCGTTTGTTTACCAAAAATAGTCACACATATAGCATTGGCGTGGATATTTTTTATAAAAAAACGCACACAACCACACATATTGAAGTTGAATATTGATGTGTCTAGCACCCGCTTTAGCACTCATTCAAATTTCAGATAAATGTATAAATAGCAATTAAACTGTTTTTTGTTTAACTTTTCAAATGTTGTTTACGTTTCAAAAAACAAAGTTTTTTAAAGCTTTGAATGTGGAGTTTCACATTAAAAACAAGAGCATTCTAATTGCTTGAAGATACCGCTGCTCATAGCCATCACCATTTTGGTGGAGCTTCATGGGGGGAGTACGAAAATCTATTTGAAACTAGTTAATTTCTATAAAATAAAAAGATTCAATCATTCATTTAAAAATAGGAAAAAAATAAAAAAATTTATCAAGTCTTAAGGAAAAATAGGCAGCATCATAAAAACTGGAATATTCTATTCAGTTAAATAGAAATAAATAAAACTTTAACTGGATCTGCAGTTAATGCAATTCCAGAAATTTCTAGTACTAATTTTTAAAATTTGTTCACTTCAATAAAAAAAAACACGGTTGTGCCTTTGGCATATTTAAGTAATTCACAATGAGTACTTTAACATTTTAATGTGGCAACACTATCCCACCTTAAAATTTTTATTGTGAGCAGGCAACTATATAATAAAACAAGGTATAAAATAACAAAAAATTTTACAGCATTATTTATAAAACTTATTAAGGTTATATAAAGACTTTTTAAAGCAAAATTTTCATACAAATTTTTCTTAAAAACCCTTTATAAAGCCTTTTTAATTTTTATAATATTTAATATTTTTTTATATTTTTTCATCAACTACAGCTAGTTTAACATTACCACATTGGGAATGACATGCCTTTTATATTTTTAAGTTTCACAGGTTGTTATTAAATTTGATTTACACATATACAAAAAAAATAAAAAAAAAACTTGTCAACCGAAAATAAGGAATATTAGGACATATTTTAAAACGCTATTGTGAATTCCCTAATTTTTTTTTGCTCTTCTAATAAACATTAGGAAGTTCACAATAGCGTTTTAAAATATTTATATATGTCTTAATATTGCAAAATGTTTCAATTTTAATTAATTGAAAAAAAAATATTTTTATTTTTCGTTTTATTTAAGCATTTTGTAGAACAAAATATTTTGATAAATTTATAAAACAATAATTTCAAATTCAACAAAGATGACACAATGTTGCCACATTAAAATTTTAAGATAATCATTGTGAATTCCCTACATGTGTTTTTTGTTTTGTGCTGCCCAATATTGCCACATTTAATTTAAAAATAATCGAATTGCAGCTTTTTCGGAAGGAACAAAATCGAACGAAATTTGGGGGAAAATCGCGGCACTCGTTATCAAACGAAATTACGAAATATTTCCATATAAACTCTATTGAAATATTGATTTGCCCCCTGGAGAAGGTAAAATTTAACGAAGATAAAATTCATAATCAAAACAATTTTGATCGTAAAACATTAAACCAAATTTATACACCGCAAAAAAATTATGGGCCTTATCGCGGTTGGCGTATTTTGACTTCGACTGCTACAGTTTTGTCCTGGGGGCAAATTACGGCATTCGATATGGTTCGAAATTTAAAAATGTTTTCTTATAAACTGTATTAAAATTTTTCGTCATTGCGTTCGATAACGAGTGCCGTAATTTGCCCTCTGTTTTCGCCGTGTTCTTTAATCTATTACAAAAACGTCGTATAGTAAGACTCGAAATACGCCAACCACGATAAGAAGTAGTGCGATTCACTAACTTTTTTTACGATAATGGCATCGTAGGTTATTGTATACTTGTGTCGTTATTTAAGCGACAATAATTTATCTGTTGTTAATTTTATCGACAAAAATCAACAGAAAATATCAGCTGCGTATTATCGTTGAAAAGAAGTTACGGAATCACACAATAGTTATTGCAAGCAACAAAATGTATAGACAAAAATTACGATTGTCGGATCCTTAAAAGTTACTGAATCGCACTACAGGTATAAAATAGATAAAATAGCCACCGATTTTTTTTTTCTGATATTTTAAAGTAATAAATTTTTAATAACGCCTAAGCATCTTCATTGGCATTGGGGCCACAAAGTTTTTAACACTATTCTTCTGGAATGTTCTATCACGCATGTTTAATAAACGTTAATAGCTGATCCTTATTGGAAGGAGTTTATTTTTTTCTCAAAAACTTATTTCAATTATTTACCTCAATCACTCTCAATCAAAAATAACAGCCCATTTAAAGCGAAAACTTTTGCTTCACTAAATCTTTAGAATCTGTTTAGTTCGACTTTGTGTTGAACCGTGTAATTTACAACAGTAACAGAGTAATAAATAAACCGTGACGCTATGGTGGTAGTGGGAAAATACCCCGCCAATATTAATTATTCACAATTATAATGTGATGTGTGTTATGGCATCATATAATGAAACAACAACAACAATAACAACAACTGGTTATCAAAACGTTTAAAGTGGTGTTCTTAGAACTGAATATTAGAAAAAAATAAAGAACCTTTTGCTAGATAAGAAATTAGTATATTTTTTTTTAACAAAATGATTAAAGATTTTACACACAATGGCGAGTTTATACTATTGTGTGTTCGTTCTTCTTTAATTTAATTAACTATTGTGAATTAATTGTGAATATACGAGTATGTACACACATGCAAACATGTGTATGTATGTATGTATGTATGTATGTATGAGTTTCAGCATGAATATTCTTACGTTTATTTGTTTATATCTTTAACACTTTAATTTATTACAGACCATATTTTATTTATTTTTTCGCTGCTCTTTTCAATTTCACAATTGCAGAACTTTTGAACTATCAAAAAAAAATTATTAAAAAAAAATAAATATATTAAATCATAAGTATGTGTGTTTTTACATATTTAAATATGTATATATGTTCATACAAACGTACACACACATATACATATGTGCATCAATTATACACCAGTTGTAAACCTATACAAACAAGCTTATTTAAATGTATTTATGTGTTCAATTTTGCTTGTAGTCATTGTATTTAAATTCCTAATTTTTTTTATTGCATCAATGAATGAATAAAAAAAATTATTGAAAGAAACAGAAGACAAAAATCAAAACACACACACACACACACCAACCAAGCAGCGTTTCATATTGAAGTTTGAAAAATTAATACGATAAATTGAAGGCAATGAACCTTTTTTTTTTGAAAAGAAAATTTAATTCAAATGAATTCTTTACATTTTTTTAAATTTCTGCTATTTACAGCTTAACACATGCATACATGATACTGATCAAATTTTAATCAAAGTCTCTTTTTTTCATTTAAAAATCTTAGAGATTTTTAAAAATTTATTTTAAAATTTATTGCACAGTTATTAAAATTTTTTTTGCGATTATTATTAAGTTTCATTTTATTTTATTTTAGAAACTTTTTTTCACACTTTACAATTTTTCTTTAATAAGTGTATTGTAATTTTTACTACACTTAATTACACTTTATAAATTTCCATGTGATATTTTCCATTAATTTGATTTTCATTATCATTTATTTATTTATTTTATTTTTTATTTTTTGTTGATATGTTTATGTAGTATGTATATTTAAGTTGAGTTAATCATTTATTTTGTTTATAATAAAATGAAAACAAAATTAACATTGATCACCGCGCACCGCCAAATTGCGTTTTTGTATGTATTTGAATTTCAAAAAAAAAAAAAAAAGCACTCGTAAATAATCTTTTCTTTTTAATCTTTAAAAATAACACTTAAATATTTAATTTAAAAGATAATTTTAATCTTTTGCTATTTACACGTTTTTTCTTTTTTTTATATATACAAATATTTTTGTGCTTTTTTTCAAATTTTTGTTTGTTTCACATTGAAATCTCACATAAAATTAAAATAAAATCGTTTCATTTTATTTTCTTTTACGTATTTTCCGCTTCCTGCAAAACAACCGTTGTCGACGAATATCTCAGCGATACTAAAACAAAATTTTGTTGAAATTATTTTCTAGCGCTGCATTCATTTGCCGCAAAGTTTCTTTTGTTTGTTTTCTGCTTATTTCTCAATCATTGTTGCCATTTTGGCATTTTCACTGCCAGATCTGGCATTTTCATTATGTGAAAAGCATTCAACTTTTAAAAAATTCTGCCAGATGCTTTTTGGCAGAATTTGCTTAAAATAATAAATGTTAATTTGTTAAATTTTTTTTCAATGTACAGAGTATTTATAATATTATTTTATAATATTTACATAATTATAAAAAAATTTAATTTTTTTTATAATTATGTTTCCTTCGTAATCTAGATGCAATGAATACGTATTGTATACATATGTATGTGGAGCTCTATTTTAAATTATCCGTAAGCGACAAAAATTAAGGTTTTCAGAAGACAGGTTTTTATAGTATCCAAATATATTTTACCATACATAAATTGTCGCTTAAGTACAAATTTTACAGTCTGCATTTTAAAAGATATCAAACATTTCGACATTTTGATAATTCTAAGCTATGGGTAGGCCAAAGTTTTAATTTCAATTACAAAAGTATATTTTTTACAACATCTTGCTTACAATTAAACCGAAAATAAGTCTCGATATACAGACATACATACATATATTATATGTATATACCCTGAAGGAAATGCCGACGGTAAAATGTACTGGTTCGCTTTTGACTTTGTCACCAGTACTACTCTCTAAGTATTCCCCATGAAATACTTTGTGCTATAGACATTTAGCATGTGCTTGTCATTGAAAATCTACTAGTAACACTAAAACAGTTGACTAGGTAGTGACTACGTAGTTCTTATGGCAACATGGAGAAATACCAACCAGACTTTACTGGTACATTTCTATACTTTACGTACATGCAAATGTATGTATTTATATTAACAAGTTGTTGAAAAATTCACCAGAAATACACCACATATGTTTTCTCTCTTACCTTTATACTGATGAATAGAAAAAAAAAAACTGTAGACAATTTGTTGACATAAAGAAACTTGGTCCCAGTCCGAAAATACATCAATATTCATATCTAGATAATATCAAACACATACATTTTATATATGTATGTATGTATGTACATACATATGTGCTATAAAACACCTGTAAATACTAATAAGTTTGTATAAACATGAAATTCAAAGCTATTTCAATAAGAATTTTGTAAATATAAATCTGGCATTATACATTTGTTCGGTAAAACATTTTAGCAGATTTTTTTTTACAGATCTAGCATTCTCTCATCATCATTTTCTGGCAACACTGTTCTCAATTCATACACACTGCGGCGAATTTATCTTTTTCATTGTTTCTCAAATTTCCGCCGTTCACTTTCCTTATATTTTGTTGTTTCACATTTTTTTTTGGTTCTTCTTAATTTGTGCTTTTTAGTTTTTTATTATCTTTTCGTTGTTTTCGTTCTCTTCCACTCAAAAAAGTTTTAACTCAAACGAGAGTCTTGAAATTGAATTCGCCGTAGTATTTATTTTTCTTTGGTTTGTTTTGTTTTCTTTGTACTAAGTGTTTTTGTGAATCTTTTTCACACTATTCCACATTCATATGTTGTTATCTTTTCTGTGTGTGTTTTCTTTTCACTCGTAGGGCTTCTTTTAAGATTTCATGAAATTTTTTTTTTTAATTAAAATTTTAATGCCTAAGTATCTACATATATTTGATGTAAGAATTTTGATTTGTTTGAAACTTATGAACTAGATGCTGAATATTTTCTTATGTAGTTAATGATTACAACGAAACGATAACACAATATAGGAGTCAAGTCGAGAATAGGGGAAAGAAAGTTCTCGTCCAAAGACCGGCACTGCGACACCTGTACCTGGATTTAGTAACATTTATTACGACAATCGTATCGCTATAATGAATATAACGAAAACTTATCGACTTTGCTATCCAGTAACATATCTCAACGATATACGCTGTGAGTTGAAGTAAAAAAATAAAACCACAATCTCAAATTAATTTAGTTTTTCGTTAATTACACTGCGTGTAATTTTTTAAGTCATGAATATATAACCATATACGGTTACCACTTCGTGATAAAAAACCAAAAAACAGACCAGTATCTCCCAGTTATGCCACAAGTCATCTACTTTTTTTATGGGACCCCAAAGGTTTGGGGCCTCGGTGTCATTTTTGCATTTTCTCAGACTCATATCATGCAAACCGTTCGGAATTTTGACTTACTCTCTGAGGCAAAATTGTAGCTCTTGCCATAAAGAACAAAAATTGTGAACATATAAAATATAAAAAAAATTAAAAATCATCTTCAAGATCAAAATTTAAAAAAATTTAAAAAAATTCGTTTTTTTACCTTTTTCCCCTGTTCAGGTCCATAGGTAGCAAACCGTTCACAATTCAAGGAAACAATCAACTACAAAAATGTACCTAAGATCTCAGTAAACAACTTTCTAGAACATATGAACTTCTTAAGAATGATTCTTAACATCGTGCAGCGCTCTAATGTTTACACAACATGAAGAATCAGGATTAATTATGCATCATTAACTCAATAATTTAATTTCTTGAGTTATGACGTTCTTTGAGTAAATGAGCGATATATTTTATTTTCAATGTGATAAAAAGGAAGGTTAACTATGTTCAATCAAATGACAGGTGGATATATACTACTTATATTCTTTCGACTCAGGAAAATTATTTTAACTTGTCGTTTGTTAAAGGAAAAGATTTTATTGGATGGCTAAACACTCTTGCAATATTACAACTTCACTTTAGTCAAAAGCGAGCGATAAGTTAAAGACAACTTCATCCTACCTGTCGTGAGGTACAGTCATTTGAAGTTGCCACAGTTTCTACTTAATTAATTACAGCCAAATTTATTTGGTCAAAATATGGCGTAACAGGGCATTTAAACCTGCACAAAATCTAGCATTTTTTAAGTAAAATCTTTATGAAAATCTATACCTTTTATATCATGTTTTTTGACATTTATCAAGATTTTTTTATCCAAAACAAATCCCATTAACCGAAGAATTTCCAAAACTACAACTAAACAACCGCAATGTAGCCAATTCACACACCTTTTTAAGTAGACCGTAGCTAATTCAATCATCTTTTATATAAATATGTTGTACAGGATAGTAATAATAAAATAAAACTATTAGATTTTGAGTAGATTGCCTACAAATCTACTCACAAACTATATTTTGTTTTGCATGGGAAATCAAGTAAAAAGCGGTTAGATTTAGCACGAAATCTCCTCAGTACTAGATTTCGAGATAATGTAAATGCATTATAAGACAAAAACAATACAGCACAAAACACATAATAACAAAAGAATTGACAAAAATGCTTTCAATTTATTTGTACTTTGGCAAATAAACAAAAAAAAGCAGGTTGCCACTTAGTATTTTTAACAATTAATATCCACAATATTCACAGAAATGCTGCCAACAAACAAACAAAAAAATGTTATTATTTATTCTATCGAACAGTTGTAATAATGGAAAAATTGTAAAGGTCACTTTATAGTTCAGTTTTGCTAAAGTTAGAATTAACTATCGAGAATTATATCGTCCTTAAAATAATAGTTCTCGAAGCTTTTCGGAACAGGAAGAAAACTGTACATTTCCGGTAAAAGACACAAAAATTGTTGTAAGATTTTTTGCAGAGAAAAAACTATTGCATACTTTTAGGCCTGGTATTTATTGAATATTGCAAATAAGAACATAACGATTTATTAAGAATTGAAGAGAACAATTGCAACAATTATTACTATTGGTATGAATTGCCATGGGCGGTGGGCGCCCGCCCATATTTTTTATTTTCGTTGATATAAAGCGAAATGTTGCGTACGCACGCGATATGTACTCATTCTTTTCGAACAAGCTAATAAATAAAATGCAATCCAAATTGATTTTGTATCTTTATTTGTACATTTATTGGAAACAAAAAAAAATAAGTTCAATGCAAGTAACACATTTTTTTAATTTTAATTTTTAGCTCTGCGGTTGAATTTTCTGTGGATTTCATGATATACAAAATTTGAAGATGTTATGCTAAGAAATCGATTTGTATTGTAAAGGCGGTGGGGCATGATCAGTGTTGCCAGTAGATTTCTCGAAAAAAAAAATATTTATATTTAAATATGTAGAAAATATTTCCCCTACAAAAATCCATACGCATTTTTGTTATTAAAATAGAAGAAAACCATTAGTTAAAAAAATATATATATGTATATATGTTTATTAAAACATTGGTAAAATATATAAGTAAAAAACTAAAAAAAATAGTATATACATACAGTATTGTGCAGAACAAAAGCAACAAAATGCCTATTTGACTTAAATTTGTAAAGTTTTGTATATTTGATTATTTCAAGCAGCCCTTTTTACATACTTTTGTAAGCAATCATACTAGAAAACGAATTCGCATTTAAATTTTTCAATATTGATATTTCCTGAAAAATCAAATAACTTATATTCTCAAACCCGTGTATCGTGACTGTGCAGAACAATAGCAACAAAATAGAGAATGTCACAATTATCAATAAACTCTCTGATATAGCGCTATAATTCCGAAGTCCAACAGGCTTAATAGTACTTATTATTCCTTATATTAGATTTTAAAATTCCTTTCTAAATGGTGTTGGTGCTGCTTGATGTAGCAAGAGTGGGAAAGAGTAGATAATGCTGTACATCCGAATCTTTAAAAAGTTAAGGGTCTAAAAACATATAGAAATTGGCCGTTAATCACTTAAAAGTGTAATAAAAATATATCCCTAGTTTTCCGATGTGTAGGTCGGCAGGATAATTAGGTATTAAGCAGTTTTGTGTAGGATCGCGAAAAACTTCCGCAGCTTATGATAGAAAATTGTATTTCACATAATCCAAAAAACTCGATTACTGTTTCAAATGAGGTTATAATATCTGCAAATTTTAATGAGCTTTATGGTATAACTCGAAACCGTGTCAGAGAAAGCAATTGAAAAAGTTGCAGACTAAGAAAATGCCATAGTTGACCAAGAGATACTTCCAAAAAGAAAGACAGGCAAATCTTATATTTACTTCATACAATTTTATTGCTTTTATATGCTTAAAATAGAGTTCAGTAGAACACATCCTAGTTGGATCATAATAAAATGGGAAACCGATTTATTTATTGAAGAATTCAAATTCTATGTAACAAATTGGTATATCATATCTTGTGTTCGGCTCTTGTCTAGCAAACAGTTTTCGCTACGAAATATCAAAATGGATTTTAAGCATAACAGCGGTTAAAGTTAGACCATTCCAAAAATTAAAAAAAAAAAAAACTTGAAGTAAAGTTCATTAGGCATTTTGAGTGGAATATGACACTTCTACGGATGTTTCAATGCGGTAGTAGTCCATAACATACTTGGAGGTTGGGCAAAAAATAGCAACAAAATGAATTTAACTCCAATCCTTGCTTGACCGGCACGCAGTTTTCTTTTACTCCATTGAAAACCTCTTTGCAAGATGGTGCAGGAGTGTTTTCGGAAAATGGTTGCAAAATTGCAATAAACACCTCGAAATTCCATTAACTCAGCCGAAATGTATTCCATAGTGCATAATAAATAATAACCCCTATCGCGAATGTTATGGAAATAAGTTGTTTGGGAGTAACCATGTATTCCTATCCCCAACAAATTGGTATCGCGAATGTTTTGGGAGTAAAAAGTCTATTGTGAATATCATGGGAGCAACAATTTCTATTTTGAATTGTTTGTTTTGATTTATAAATAGTTTGTGAAGAAAAGTGTTAATTTAAAATGAATAGTGTTTATTTACGTTTCCTGATTATGGAAGAAGAAAATCAATCTACGGAACGATTGCAGCGAAGACATATACGTGATGAATCAGATCCGCTATCGTTAACGGAGTCAAGGTAAAAGTCGTAAAGATTTAAATGTGTTTGTCTCTAAATCAAATGTTTTTGACAGGTTTCAGGAATATTATAGACTTAACAAAGATGCTTTCCAATTCCTACTGAACGTGTTGGAAGAAAACTTGCCTCCTAGGGGCAAAATGTTTTGGACCACCACCAGTTTTGTTGCGGTTTTTTGTTTGTTTTCGGTGAGTTTTTTTCTTATGTGTCGTTTTTGGTCGATCCACACCTACATATGTATGTATGCATATACATTTTAAGTCACGGTTATTAAACCAACAATAAACATTCGCTACATATGTATGTACTCTTACCTTTTTCCACTCCGCTATAGATTTGATAGGCGGCCCGCGGCTGTTCAACGTAGTGCTTAGCACATTTCAAAATTTTGCCACATCCTCTTTTTTTCTCTTTTTGAAATCGCTTATCATACGCTGGCTGCGCGGACATGGCTTCCACCAGGCAAGTACTTTGATATTTATTAATACTCTTTCAATAAAATAAGTTTAATAAAGTTGGACATTTAAAAACAAATATGTAGCAAATAACTTATATGTGTACTTCTTGTTCCCAATAACAATTTTTGTGAATTAATTTTGTAAACTAGTTGTTGGGAGTAAATATTCGTGATACCATATTTTTTATGTTTGTGAACGCATTCACAAAAAATTTGTATGGGAACATTCACGATAGCAAATCATAAAATCATAAAATTCGCGATAGGGGTGAATATTTCTGAATTAATTCAGCGCTGAAATATACGTGTTATGAAAAAACTAAATATTATACGAAAAGTATTCATTTGTTGCTTTTGTTATGCTAATCTCCATATCAAAGCCTGGACTATTTTATATAACTTTTGAAAACCCAGTATTTTTAACCAAGATTTTATTTAATAAATACAAATAAATTATGGTCACAGTTTTTGTCACATATGATGTATATTCGGAAATAATCGTCTGCATTTATTTTTTCAGAATTTGTTGCTTTTGTTGTGCACAGTACTGTATGTGCTTTTAACTAATACGTCAGAAAGTATTTTAAAAATTAATATGAAATAATATTTTAACAAATAAATTCAAGTCATCTTTCAACATTTAATGATATCTTAGAAAAATCATATACCAAGGCGAATTCATGTACCAGGTGGTGTCAAGTTAACAGCTGATTTTTTTTTAGGAAGTTTATCTTTGTGAAATTTCATTGCAATAAAAGTTATAGGAAGTTTGATATATCAATTTCCATTGCAATACAATCCTAGGCAGATTTTCTTATTGCAGGCCAGATACCACCTGGTATATGAATTCGCCTTGGCATATAATTACATACATATGTATGTACATTAGGTATATAATATTTTAAAATTTTTTTTTAAATATCAAAATTGTCATAGCACAGTCGGATAGAGCATATTATTTTTTGGCTAAAGTCGAAAAAGTTCACACACCAACCGCGATGGAGTTTTGAAAATTTTAATTGAAAATCTCATATCATTATACCACAAAAGTATTAAAAGACAGAAAGATTGTGTTGATTTGAATAATCTTTTTTGATGTCACTAAAATAAACAGTGATTTCCACTCGGAATATTCACCTTCCATACAAAGTGATTTTACACAACTGTTTAGAAAAAAATTTGGTGCATGAACTTTTTTGAGAAAATTACAAAAAATTATGATTCTCGTGATTGTCTTAGTAATGGTTGACTTCAGGGTACTATGCGTAATGTATGTATGTAGATATGTATTAGTGTCACCAACTTTTTAAACCACAAACAGTTCTGGAAATATTGTTTTTAAACGATTTTAACGAAAATAACATTTTTGAACCATTTTGAAAAAGAAAATGTTACTAAAAAAACGTTATGTTTGCATTTATTTCATAAATAATGCAAAATGGCGAAAAATCCCTACATTTTGGAGAATATAAAAAATATGTCCGATTTTCCCTGCGCTTCTATTTTAGTATCAAAAATACCCACATGTAGGGATTTTTTCATACTTCTGGCAACACTGGGCATGATCGAATTTTATGGAATTCCAATTATTTCAATTATCTAGGATTACTCTCTATTGTTTTTAAAAAAAATGTATGGAGCCACCCTACTGTGATCTATACTGGCAAGTCGTCGCTTTTACTCTCTAGGCAATATGTACTTCATATACTTTCAGGAACTATCAAGGATACATCTAAGAAACCTGCACTTTTTCAGCGCGTGCAGCGGTTGGTTCTTTCGATGTCTCCACGTCTAGAGGCTGGTAGGTAATCTGTTCAAGATTTCAGGCGAAATGTTGCTTAAGGAGTTAAGCATAGTACTCTGTTCAAATTTGTGAAAAAATTTTATCAACATTGATTAATTCGTACGAAAAATTTGATATGTAAGCAATATTAACTGACGCCTGAAAATATGCTACAATTTTTAATGTTTTTAGAAACACCTCATGTGTTTGTTGTAAATTCCATACGAAACAAGTGGCACTCTACTTATTTCGCATGAAAACTTACGGCCTATCCCACGATGCCACCAGAATTCGTACGATAGAATACTTTTATTGAAAACAACAACAAATTTCCTAATCTTATTGCTATTTGCAATACAAGTAGTCGATCGAACGATGGTGTCATCGTGGAATTTTTCGTATGGAATTTACAACAAGCACATGAGGTGTTTCAACAAACACCAGAAATTGTAGTATAGTTTTAGGCGCTAGTTAATATTATTTACATGTCAAATTTTTCGTACGAATTGTGCTGGTGTTGGTTGATAAACATTTTTCACAAATTTTTTAATAAAAAATTTCATTTATACCCCATTGTGCGGTATTAACAATGGGATAACATACTCAATGTCAGTGGTAACTTTGGGCCTCATTCACCAGAAATGTGAAATTTTTGGAAACAAATTTTCGGAAAACGAGATTTTTTTTTTGCGAAATTGATGGAAAACGGGGAATTTAAAATTGGAATTTTATAATATTTAATCAAATGAAGCGATTTAATATAGTTCTACGTAATTTCATTACACTGATTCAATGAAAGGCTTTTCAGCTCACTCTTTTCATGAAAAATTTTTTGTCTAAATGAAGAATTTTCTTTTCAAGAAGGAATTTTTAATAAAAAATTATGAAATGAAAAATACTTGCTTTAATAACTATTTTAAATCGTTTTATAAATTTTTTACCTTCCCTCTCGAGACTACAGCCATAAATTTACAAATGAGCTAATATATAATTTTAATGATTTCTTATCGCGATATTTTCAAACACCAAAAAAATTAAAAGTAAGTATTTCATAACTAACAAAATATTTAGTTAATGTGGTAAAAAAAAGCTAAATAATTTATCTATTACATAAACTATAATCAATAATCACTAATTAACTATAAAGTAATTAAACTCAAGATCAAAGTTTCGAGATAAAACAAACATGTATGTATATACTTATGTATGTATGTATGTATGTATGTATGGCTGTGTTTGTATGACGGTAAACTGTGATACAACTTGTTCAAACCGTAGACATACATGAATGACAATGAATAACTTCCGCCTACAAAACTCTTAACAAGCCGTCAGCAAGGGTTAAAATAAAGAAACAAAGGGACAAAAGAAACATTAAACAGCTGCTTGATTATAGCCAAATGATTTATGTACACATCTATATATGCATGTGTATATGTGTGTGTGTATGTTTTTGTAACATAATACCAATATTTAAACGTTCATGAAGCCACATACACAATAATTGAAAAAAAATGTTGAAATAAAAGAAAACGAAAACAAAAATATTTACAGTGGGCTCGAGCAATTTAAATCTTACAATTACACTTAATTCTCTTTTAACGCGTTTCCAAATAATTATTTCATTATGTTTTACGCGACTTAATTTGATTTAACGCGATCTAAAAATGTATGTATTTTTTTTTTACCAGAAAAACGTTGTTTGCACTGGATTTGGAGGATTTTATATTAAAAACATAATTGGTCGCACTATAATCAGTATAAATCGGATATTTACATATTCTCGAAATGCAGTGCTTATGAGATTTCGAGCAAAATCTTGCTGCTTTTTACTAGATTTCCAATACAAAACGGAAATCTATTTTGTTAGTAGATTTGTAGGAAAACTAATCAAAATTTAATATTTTTATTTATTTTTAACCGACTTACAGAAAAAGAAGGAGGTTAACAATTCGTCTCTCTTTTTTTATGTTAAAACATAACTCGGTATAATTTAATTATTATTTTTCGAACTTCGTTTGCTTCTACATTTATGAATTTGAACAGGCCAAAGTTCGTGTAGCTTTTTAAGCCAAATTGCATGTGATAATTATTAATGAACAAATAACACCAAAGTCAGTTGCAAATATTCTGACAAACACGTAGTAGAATGGAACTAGCTGTTTTCGAAGGCCATTACATCTTCATCATCAGCGTTCTTCTGTGTTTGGTCCACTGTGTGTGGTGTCAGTTGATGTAGATTTCTGCTTTATATACGAAACTTTTTTGCAAATGGAATATGTGAATTGTTTTGATTCATCGTATTTCAATTTGCTGAAAGATTTTTTTTAATGAAAGCTCACTCTATCACTCTAAATTTACAATTATAAAAATCGTTACTTACAGACGCCGAACAAGACAATTTTCCAAAGCATTGAGGCGAGTCTTTGTTATATGAATATGGCTTGGATGTTATTAAATACTTACCAGCCTTATTTAAAAAAACTATTAAGGCTTTAAACAGAAAAATTTTTGTAAAAATCTCTTTTATAAACTCTTTATAAAACCTTATTAATTTTTATAAATTAGGCTGTTATAAATAAAAATTTTAATAAAATGTGTAATTAAATTTTTAACATTTAAGCATTTTATCACAAAATTACATTTTTAGCAATAAAAAATATCACTATTGTCCCACTGTGCAAGCTTTCAGTGCAATCTAGCACACGGGTGAATGTGGTGTTGCTTACATACATACATACATAGATTTGTGCATATATACATCCATACATACTACATACATACACACAAAGCTGTATGTAAGTAATGTAAGTTTGCTTTTAGCCACAATGCCGTTAATCAGCCTGCAGTCACGTTTAAAGCAAACAGAAGTGATATTTTCTCAAGCATTTAAAGGCGAATAGGTACACACAATAAAGAATAAAAACAGAATGTGGAAAAACAGAGGAAAAGAAAACAAGTGCATAAAAAGAAACATTTCAAAAAAATCTGTCGGCATTTGATGGCTTCCGTGCTACATACGTTTCTTTTCGTTTTACAACAATAGAACAAGAAGAAGAAGAAGAAGAAGAAGAAGGAAAAAATACACATGCAATTGCACAAATCCATTTACAAAAAAGAGACAAATGCACACGAAGCTCACAACAACAATTGCGGTAATGACTAAATGAATGCCGGCATTAAACAATCATTAAACATTTTTTTTTGGGGGGGGGGGGAGGAAATCAATGAGCATAAACGCAACAAAAGCTTTTTTATTCTCATTTTGCTTCAGCATATCCGGTATTTTTGAGTTTCTTTCTCTTACGAAAAGCTTCGACTCAAGAGCAAGGTTTTTTTTTTAAATTATACGACACTAATATGGCAATGATGTTGAATTTTTTAAGGCTTTTGAAACCGTTACAAGTAACTGTCGCAAAAAATGGATTTTGAATTGTACATGTATATGCTTATATGTATGTATGTATATATGTGTTGCCTTTGTATACGAGTACTTTCATTAAATAGCTTTCTGCTAGGAAAAGGAAACTAAAAAACGAGTTGAATATGCCGTTCGAATAATGAATCAGAGTGCATGAAAAGTGAAAATTCTTTAAGTTAGTTTTAATTATTATTGTTAACTAGTCTCCTGCATAAGACATCTTATAAGAACTTTCAAGACATGAGGGATTTTTCAAATGCTTTACTACAGCGAAATCTTATAAAACAAACGTTAACAACACTGTTTGCAAGAAATTTGTTTGAGTATTGTAGGTATAAGGGTAAAGAAGAAAACACTTCGTGACGGAAGAATTTGTGATACTTGCTTCTTTCTACGCATGAGCACGTGTACAAACGTAATGCATGTATGTGTGTATGATCTTTTATTTTCTGCGCACATGCAAAGGCACACACATGCATTAACATTAGTTGTATGCGGTTAACCACATAATAGCTTGCCATCTACATATTACACACACACTCAAACGTACAATATGAAAAATAACAAGCATACACTAATCAACAGTACTTCTTTTGAGTGTTTGTTACAAACAAGCTGTCTTGCGACATCTCTTGTTAACACTGATATACACGTACACCAATACTTCAATCGTGCTTCGCTTATAGTATGACAGCATTTATTATTGGTTTATTATAACAAATGCGACGTGAATACATTTAAAAATCATGACGTATTTACATTTAAAAACCTTTTACGGAGGTCTCTATTGTTAACTTCATTTGTTTCTATACCCAGCAAAAAAAAATCGGGACTAGTTTCAAAGGCTTACCAGTTTCATTGCATTTTACAATCAATTAAAATATAAAGGACAATTTCCAATATATTATTACCAGCAAAATATCAGTCTATAGATAAATTAACGGGTGTTTTTTTTAGAGGTATAGAACTTCGAATTGAATTAAAACACAAGAAAATTGTTTTAATGTCCATCAATTTGGCTTTATTGGAAGGATAATTTTATGCCATTAATGTTTAAATATGATTTCGGGCATGTGGCCGCCGCGGCTGGCTCGAATAAAGCCAATTCTACAGGTCCAATTTTCAACCACTTTTTCGAGCATATGGGGCCGTATGTTGGCAATAACGCCACGAATGTTGGCTTCCAAGTCCCCTAACGTTTCTGGTTTGTTGGCGTAGACGAGCGACTTCACATATCCCCAAAGAAAATAATCCAATGGTGTCAAATCACACGATCTTGGTGGCCAATTGACAGGTCCATTCCGCGAAATTATGCGCTCATCGAATGTTTCCTTCAATAAATCGATTGTGACGTGCGCTGTGTGGAACCACAACTCATCCACATTCATGCCATCCAATTCGGGAACAAAATAGTCGGTTATCATGGCTCTATACCGGTCTCCATTAACGGTAACTGACTCTCCAGCATTATTTCGGAAGAAGTATGACCCAATGACTCCACCAGCCCATAGAGCACACCAAACAGTCAGTTTTTGTGGATGTAATGGCGTCTCAAGGGTCTCATGTGGATTCTCTTCACTCCAAATGCGGCAATTTTGCTTGTTGACGTAGCCATTTAACCAAAAATGAGCCTCATCACTGAACAAAATTTTGCGATGAAAATCAGCATCGAGATCAATCTCATTTTCGGCCCATACACCAAAATCAGGACGCATTGCATGGTCTCGCGGCTTTAATTCTTGCACAAGCTGGATCTTGTAAGGTCGCAAGCCCAGATCTTTGCGCAAAATCTTCCATAAAGTTGATGGACAAAGCTCCAATTGATGTGCACGGTGGCGAATCGATTCATTCGGGTCCTCTTCAACACTTTGCTCTACAGCGGCAATTGTTTCTTCGGTGCGCACTGTTCGACGTCTCTGCGGATGCGTATTACCACATAGAGTAAACGTAGTGCGAAAACGATCCATGGTTAACCGAATTAATTGCTCTGATGGACGATTATGTCGACCATAAAATGGACGGAGCTTGCGGTAAACTTCGCGAACTGAACCATTATTTTCGAAATAAATTTGCACGATTTGCAAGCGTTGTTCTTTTGTCAACCTGTTCATGATGAAATGGCAAACCAAACTAAATATTAATCACTTGACAGCGGACAAAATGGCCGCCAGTTAAAAAAGTGATGCCAACTTAAAGTTCTATACCTCAATAAAAAACACCCATTATTTATGTTTCCTTATCATTAGTGATTCTCAATGACAAATATTTTAATATTAATAATTTTTTATACATTACATTGAGAGTTTTTCCCAGAATTCGATATTTTTCAAACGAATAAAGGGTTATCAATAGAATTCTCAGTAAATTTCTTTATTCATCAATATGCTATTTTATTATCAATATCTCGTCTTTTTATCATAGCAATGATTCTTTACAAAACTTGTCTTGTTGCTGCAGAACATTTTACATTATTATTTTTTTTTCATGCAGTAAAGTCTCTATAAAGAATTTCATTATTAACCCTCTTACGACGAATGGGTATAAAAATTCCCAAATATAGAAGATTTAAAAAAAAGCTAGTTGAAGTCTACTGCAAGGTATCAGAATTCTGACTTCATGGATACATACATCGAAGTAGAATTGAGTTATCAAACCAAATTTTTGAAGATATAATTGCGGCATGTGCTGGAGGAAAATTATGGGGACAAACGAACCTAGGAAAATTTTTTAAAACTCAAAAAATTTAACCAGATTGTATAACGAGCGAGTATTGAGTTCTCTTTCTGTAGTTATTCATGGAAAATACTACGCTCCTAAGTTTGTTGGCTCACTAAGACTGAATATATGTATATTTTAATCCCATGGTACGTGTTTCAACATCTGGCAACCTTTCTTTCGGTTTTTGGCAATTTTTTTTTGTTTTTAGTTTTAGTGCTTTTTAGTTTTTGGCGTTTTTTTAATGTTTTTTTTTTGTTTTTGGGATTTTTCGGGTTTTTGTTTTTTTCGTTTTGACGATTTTCTTCCACATCGCTTGTTCTCGTTTTGTACGACTTTTTCGTTGTTTTTTTTTTTTTTTTTGTTTTGGCGCTTTTTTTCGCTTAGCAATTTTTTAGGTTTTTGACGTTTCTTTTTACAATATATACCTTTAGTTTAAGGGTTTTTTTTAACCTTGGCGCTTTTTTCGTTTTGCTGATTTTTTTCGGTTTTTGGTAATTTCTTTTCTATTTTTGAATTTTCGCGATTTTTTTTTTTTGTTTTAGCGATTTTTTCGTTTTTCGCGTTTTTTTTTTTTTTTTGAAGTTGAAGAGATTTTTTTAGTTTTAGCGTTTTTTTCAGTTTGGAAATTTTTTTCGTTTTGGCGATTTTTTTCACTTTGCCGATTTTTTCGGTTTTTGGCGATTTATTTTTGGGTTTTTTTGGTGACCTTTTTACTTTTAGTGATTTATTTGCATTTGAGCGATGTATTTTACATTTGGTGATATTATTCATTTAAGCGCTATTTTATTTTGGCGATTTTTCGTGTTGGCATTTTTTTTACCCCCTGTTTGTGTAAGACGTTTGAGTTAGAAATCTTGGCGTTTCTGTAATAGATTAAAGAAAAGTTGCACAAGTTTCCTTTAGTCTATTACAAAAACGCCAAGATTTTTAACTCAAACGTTTTACACAAGCAGGGGGTTAATTTTGTGATTTTTTCATTTTAAGGTTTTTGAAAATTTTAACAGTTTGCCCCTTACGATTTTTAAGATACAGCAAGTTGTCCAAGTTACATTAACTGATACAATACCATTTAATTTTGTTTTTTTTTTTAAATTTCAGTGTTATTTGGTGTATGTAGTCTTTATAAAAATACACTATTTTTGGAAATTTCAAGTGTCTTTAAATAATTATCTGTATATTACATTAGGATTACAATATGTTCGCTGTAGAATACCCTTTAAGTTTTAACTGTCATATCTTTATATCTTTGTTGTAGCGGCCAAAGTTTTACATATTCTGTGAAAATGTTACGTCTGTGGCTACTGCGGTTCTGGAGACAGACATGCAGACGGACGGACGGATGGAAATCGCAGCGAAAACAATAGGCAGCCTTTTCACCTTTGATGTACAGAAAATAAATAACAAAAATTTAAATATCGTGCCATAACCGCCAAAAACGCTTAAGCGACATAATTTTCGATTTTAAATTTTTGACGAAAATCGATTATTTACGATCGTGGATATTTGATTTTCGCCAAAAAAAAAAAAATTAAGTTACAAAAATATGTCGCTTAACATTTTTTTGCGGATATGTGTAAATTTTTCTCAAATGCAAATGTCAGATTATGTGTGTAAGGGAAAATTAAAAAAAAAACGGAGAACAGAAAATGTGATTATATTTATGATTTGATTAGGCTAAAGTTCGTATGGCTTTGTAAGCCAAATTACATGTGATAATTATTAATGAACAAATAACACCAAAGTTAATTGTAAATATTCTGACAAACACGTAGTAGAACGGAACAACTAGCTGTTTTCGAAGGCCACTACATCGTCATGTCAACGTGTGAATTACAAAAAGTTTAATTTTCTACTTTAGTTTTAATGGTCATTGATAATAAGATTATAATAAAAAGCTTATCACTTTATTAAAAGCGTTAAAATGATATTGTTCATTGAACTTTAATAAAATAGACAAAATTTTCTTTTGGATTTTTTTTCTTGGATTTAAATTTTTTTTTTTTAATTTTTGTGTTGTTGCTATTAAGATTAAATAAAACTTTGAAACTTTGTCGAGCTGTTTTTTTTTTTTTGTAATTTTTAACATCCTATTTCCTACTTTCTTCTTTCCATTGATTGCATGTTTACTTATGGCTAAGACATTTTATTAGAAAAGTCAGCCTAATTTGACTCAAAGAGCTTTCTCCTTTCATGCCGACCGACAATTTTGTTTCAAATTTATAGGCAAGTAATAAAAAAAACTTGTTGCCGTTTATAGTCAATATTAACAAGCCAAATTACTAATAATATTTATGCTACGAGTATAATAATAAATTTAATATAAATCCAGTCATGTTTACACCCACTCGGATTTAACTTTTCATGATATTCATTCTAGCTTTTTGGTCTTTTGATTAATTGTCAGTTGAAAGAAGCAAAAACTCTGCTTGGCTTTCTATTTCTTTCTTTCCATTTCAACGAACTGTTAGTTAGTGTCTTTTGTTTGCTTAAATATCTCAAGGAAGCGTACATCAGAAAACAACCACAATCTTTATTAAGTTCTTTTAATTTTTCTAAAATATTACTAAAAAGCCACAATAAAAAATAATATATAAATAAATTCAATCTTTCTCTCTCTCTCTCTCTCTCTCTCTCTAAAGTATCATTATACATTTTTTGTTTGCATGTATGTACTTAATTAATTGGTTTCAAGTTTTATTTGCGCTGGTGTTTTTGGAGAGATTGTTTAAAATCTTAAAAGGACAAAATAAGTTACTACAAAGTGTGGCGGCTGACAAATCTCATATATCTTGAAATTTTGTGTTTCTGAAATGATAAAGATTATGTAAACAATAACTATCAGCTAAAGGGAAAATTTAGTATGTACATGTTTATCATTATTAATACAGTAGTTTCTGCTTAATAGATCTACGCTTAACTGCTTTACCCACTTAATTAATAATAATTAACAATGCAACTGCATTAATGAATTAATGAGGCAAAATTTCGCATATATTATTTATCAAGTTTTTTGCATTAAAAAAAAATATGAATTCCTTAAAAGTCTATTAAGCGGAAATTAGTCCCTATTTACACTATGCAAGTCTTATTGCTAAGCTGATTAGTTTATTAGGAGAGAGAGAGAGAGAGAGAGACGGGGGGAAAGAAACGTTGCTGTTCCCCTCGTCTCTCTCTCCCTGAAACTAATCAGCTTAGCAATAAGACTTGCACAATGTGATATGGGACTTACTGTCTAAAGAAACTTTATAAAACAGTAAGGCCTCAATTACATAGAGCAACATGAAAAAATATAACCATATACGGACATCACTACTTGATAAAAGACCAAAAAACTTAGACCCGTGTCTCCCAGTTTTGCCCCAAGTCATCTACTTTTTTTATGGGGCCCCAAAGATTTATGGCCTCAGTGTCATTTTACATTTTCTGAAGCTCATATCTTGCAAACCGTTAGGAATTTTGATTTACTCTCTGAGACAAAGTTGTAGCTCTTGTTATAAAGAACAAAAATTATAAAATTATAAAATCAAAAAAACTTCATCTTAAAGATCAAGATCGCAAAAAAAATTAAAAAAAAATAGATTTCTTTACCTTTCTTCCCCTGTTCAGCTCTATAGTTAGCAAACTGTTCAAAATTCAAGGAAACGATCAACTACAAAAATGTACCTAAGATCCTAATAAACAACTTTCTAGAACTAATGAACTTCCTAGGAATGATTCTTAACACGGTTTAGGTAGCGCTTAGGTAGCCGCAAAAGTAAAAAATTTGAAGAAAATTTTTTAATTTCATTTGTTTTGTTTTGTAAAAAAAAAATCGTCGTAAGCCGAAAAGATCGCCAAAGTGAAAAAAAGCACTAAAACCAAAATACAAACAAAAAAAATGCCAAAACGAAATAAATCAATTTAAAATAAAAGTAAATTAAAAAAAGCTATAATACGAGTATATATTCTACCACTTAATTGTGAATAAATTCAGAATTAATGGAATGATTTTTAATAAATTTGGCTCATTTTATTAATAACATATGAAGGTATCACAATTAATAATAAAATCTAAGATTTTCTTCAGTTTAAAATTTTAATGAGTCTTTTAAAAACCAATTTTCTTAATTTTTTTTTTTAATTTTTTATTTTATTTTTTTTTATAAAACTTTCTGAATATCTCCGAAACTATAAGACTGTTAAAAAATTAATAAGGACTTACTTTGAAGGTCAATTTGTTATCTAGCACATTCACCACAGCAAGCTACCGACTACCAAATGTCAAGGATAGAATACACATATTTACATGAGAGTGATTCTTTTGAAGACAGCAAGGCAACAGGGCGGCAGGTTGTTGTCTATGCTGATTTTGTCGTTGTAGTCAGTGTTGCCATATTTATTTGTTCAAAAATCTTCAAGTCGAGCAAAAAAAAAACTTTTTTTGTGACCAAAAATCTTTCTTGTTATTTTATTGAATGGAAATGAGTTAAAATTTATTTTGTTTCTTGTGAACTATTAAAAATAAAGCCAAATAATACAAAATATTTTATATATAGAATATGTGTAAGATCATTATGAAGCAAATCAGAAAATTTGTAAGTAGTTTGGTCAAAAAATCCCTCAATAATATATTAAAAGTACCAAAAGTAAAATTTTTGAAAATCTTGTTTTAAGATAAAAAATTTTTTTTGTCATTTTAACATGTCTAAAAACTTCAAAAATAAGATAAATCTTCACATATGGTAACACTGGTTGTAGTCCAATTAAATTGATTTCTCTTTCTTTGGCTACAATGAGAAAATTCACTGTTGCCAGTATAATACAAAATGTTGAATGAATGATATCGAACAATTATTTCATATTATTTAACAGAAACAATAAATTGATTCATTTTTAGGGTTCCGTACACCAAAGGTGAAAAGGAACCCCTATTGTTTTCGCTACGCTGTCCGTCTGTCCGTCGCACGGTATTTTCTCAGGAACCGTAAGAGCTACGGACCAGAAATTTGGACACAGTATGTAGAACCTTGGCCGCTACAACAACAAATACATGAGAATTAAAAATTAAAGGGTGTTCCAAAACGAGCAATGAAATATGTTAAAATCCCATGTAATATACATACAATTGTATGTACATATGTATATTGAAACTTGAAATTTGTAAAATTAGTGTATTTTTATACAGACTACAACAATTAACACTAAAATTTAAAAAAAATTAAATTAAAGGGTGGTCGACATCAGTTAATGCAATTTTGACTATGTAATTTTGACAATTTGCTATATCTTGGAAACCGTAAGAGGCAAACACTTGAAATTTTCAAAAACTAAAAAAACCGAATATTATAAAATCGCCAAACCAAAAAAAATCGCCAAAAATTAAAAAAAAATCGCCAAAACGAAAAAAATTGCCAAAATTAAAAAAAAAATTTCTAACACTAAAAAAATCGCCGAATTCGAAAAAATCGCCAAAATGAAAAAAAAACGCCAAAATGAAAAAAACGCCAAGAATCGAAAAAAATCGCCAAAACGCGAAAATGTCGACAAAACTAAAAAAAAATTTTAAATTAAAAAAAATGCAAAAATGAAATAAATCGCCAAAAATAAAAAAATCGCCAAAATAAAAAAAACGCCAAAAATCGAAAAAAATCGCCAAAACAAGAAAATAAAGTGTCAAAAGTAAGAAAAAGCCAAAACTTAAAGAAATCGCCAAAACCGAAAAACTCAAAAAACGCCAAAACAAAAAAACCTAAAAGACACCAAAAACGAAAAAAATGCCAAAACTATATATTATATAGGATGAAGTGCGCGAGTCAGATTTAGAGCACTTTACTGAATTTATTATACTTTTACGTCATATAAATACATTTCGAAATAGTAATGCAATTTTTATAAATGCGAAATATTTTAAGGTGGTAATACTGAACTATGTATTCATACTTAAATATGAGGTGCAATGGTGCTGCTGCCGTCTCCAAAATAATTAAGTAGCCGGCTACGATCCGACAAATGCTGCTAGCGGCATTTGAAGTCGTGTGTTCGTGTAGCCTGCTGTGGTGAATGTGTTTAATGCATAAGTACGCGTAAATACGAGAACAACGGGCAGCAACTCGTAATTCGGCTGTAAAAAAGACGGAGACGGAAATACAAATATCTCCTTTTTTCTTACACCTGAATTACGAGTTGATCAACAAAAGTTGAAGTGTGTGAACTGGGACTTAGTAAATGAAGTGTCATTATTAACCCTAATGAGTACACTAGGGTGTTTTATTCATTTGCAAACTTCGAGTCCACAGAAAAGCGTTATTAAAGGGTAAAAAAAAGTAGGAATATGTAATATCGCACAGAAAAAATTTAAAGTCAACTTTAATTAATATTTTAGTTAGAAATTTGTATTATTAATTAAATCTTGTACTGATTTTCGTCCTGCAAACAAATTGATAATTGCTCAATTTACAACCTATTGTAAGTGTAGTAGGTCGTCACGCTGTACAATAATTGTACGATGTTGTAGGTAATTTCCATAGAACAGTTTGCTACGACACCTACAACATTTTTCCCTATGTTTGATGAATGTCGAAGAATGGCATCAGGAATGCATAAGCTTATAAAAGTGCTAATGTTTTTTTAATTAATTTTAATTATTATTCGAACTCCATTTGTTTCTATATTTGTGATTTGAACGGGCTAAGGTTCGTATTGCTTTTTAAGCCAAATTTTTTAATTACATTTACCTTGATTTTTTTTATTAAATTAATAAAAATTAGTGCAATTAAATAAAAAAAATTCGCGAAATGACGAAATTTGGCAAAAATCTAACAACAGCAGTATGATGACAAAAGTTTAATAATGTCTTAAAATCTTCAAAATTGGTAGGACGCTAAAAACCATGAAAAAATCTGCTTTTATTGCGAACTTTGCAAAAAATCAAGAAAATTAAACAAGCCATAAATAATATAGATTAAAAATCGCTAAAATTGTAAGGAATGCAAAAAATTCGGCAAGAATCGCGAAAATTACGTAAATTTGCAAAAACTTATTAACAGCGGAATGATTTTTTTTTTAAATCGGCAAAACTGTCAAGAATCTGAAGACATGCGAAGTTTGCAAAAATTCGCGAAAAGTTGCAAAATTTTATAACAGCCATAATATCGATTAAAAATCGCTAAAACTGTCAGGAATGCAAAAAATTCAATAAAAATCGCGAAAATGATGCTGATTCGCAGAATTTCAGTAAAAGCGGGATGATAACAAAGTCTAATATTTTTTTTAAAATCGGCAAAACTTTTAAGAGACTGAAAGCATGCAAAAAGTCGATTTTATTGCGAAGTTCGCAAAAATTCGCGAAAAGTTGCAAAATCGGAAGCAAGCTGGAATAAGAGTGATTGTCTTCCTCAGAATCGCCTGAAATTTTTTTTTATAAAATTGTAATTTCCCTTAAGGTGGAAAGGTACATACCACGCGTTACGCGGCAACGCTTTTCTGGCTTGTTAAACGTTTAACGCTATACAAATAGAAAGCTACACAACACGCTTTTGAGGTTTTTTTAGTTGTAAAATTTAAAGCCTTTGTCGGTTATTTTTTTGTCTTGCACTTACGTTTCATATTTCTTTAAATCTGCAATACATTTTTTTATCCATTGTTTAATGAAAAATTAATTTCTAATCATTTTTGTGTATGTTAGCTTATGAATCTGGCAACACTAGCTTTCATTTTGTATACAACTTTTTGCGAGGTACGCGCGTCGCGAACTTCTCTATGTAACTTGCCTTATGAAAACACACTATTTCAACTTTTTTGACAGCCGTGTGTATCGCATTAGCGCATTGAACGCGTGTTATGTGCTTCCACCTTTATCTTTTTTTCACCCGCATCCACCATTAACATTTCTGCAGCATATTTTTCGCATAATACAGACATTTTTTGTGTGTTTTTTTTTGCTTTTATTAAACTATTTTCGTTATTTTAATATTTACACTATTTTTATTCTTTCTCTTCTTCTTTTTAAATATTCGACATTTTTAAAAGTCTAGCAACACTTACAACAGGCTGTTCACATCTATCATAGTTGTAGTTAATACAATCTACAATCTACACTAGGTTGTGAATTGGGTAAATATCTATTAATGAATTCGTAAAAATGAGGTTTTTTTTACTGTTGAGATCAATTAATGGAGTTAATTGAAAGTACGCGTTTATTTTAAACAAATGATTAATTGACCCAATTAAATTAATAATTGAATTTAGATATTTTAAACAATTAAATTGTTCGTTGAATGAATTAATAAAAGTAATTGAATTGTATAACATTTTAAGAAGTAAAAGTAAAAAAAAAAATTAAAAAGTAAAAGGTCATTTTTTTATTTATTATTTTAACTTACCTATTTTATTTATTTGTTTAATTCCGTAACTTACGCTGCAGGCTTTGAACATGATACCTCCATTCTAACAGGCTAACTAACACACATCCACTACTAGGCCATCGTGGCAAATTATTTTTCATTCAATTATTGCACATATGTACATAGGTATGTGTTCTTATTTCATTTTTTAACTTAGAGTGCTGTCATGCTTCGAACTTGATACTTCTAGCATAACAGGCTGACATACTTCCTTGAAAACATGAACAAGCACAAACACAAACTAAAATATTTTTTTCATTAAACAAAATTAATTCAAACAATCAAAAAATTTGTTGAATTTTTAATAATGCATACAAAAGTTTAATATTCGTCTGTATGTTTACATATTTGCTAACATTCATATACAAACATTAAACTTTTTTGTTTTCAATCAACAAAATTTAATTGGGACAATTATAAAATTGTTTGAAACAGCATTAATTGATTTAATTGGAAGCATTTTGGCTAAAATTTTTTCTGTGCGGTAAGGAACCATTCGTGTGCGAGTCAAAGTCGCACATTACTGAATTTATTTTTTGTCTCCTCTACTACATTTAGTTAGTATAAAAGCTTAATTTTTTTTCTGTGTATGAGTCTAAACACAATGTTTGCGGTGCGATGCGATTTATCGTTGCGGGAGAGAAAAATGAACATAATACAACGGAAGAAGGCACAACGGCAATACTTGTCATTGTTTGTTTAAATTTTTATTAATTTTTTTGTGCATACATTTTTATGAAAAATTTACTCTTTCTGTTAAATATTTTGTAATGGCAGTAACTAAAAACAAAAAATGATTCAAATTTTATACATTCGCAGATATATTTGATAAGTTTTTTAAGCTTTTATATTTTATGACAAGCATTTTTGAACTTCAAAATCATGTTTTTTGTTGTGAACACCGCCAATTATTCAAAAACTATGGCAACATCAGAAAGAGAAATAGAGTCAAAAATTGAGAGAATAAGAAAGACCGCAATGAAAATAAAATAGATTTTAAATTTATGCCGTTCCGCACTGCGGGTTTTTACTTCAAAATCGTATGAAAAACCGCATCGCAATGAATTCTCGTTACATTGTGTTCAGACTCTATCACAGTTTAATTTTCTACTTAAAAGCGTAACACTGTCATGTATTCTCAAAAATATTCCATTTTCCATTTAAAAATGGCTGGAATGACGCATATTAAGTTAAAACATAATACGAGTATTTCAAGCACTAACTATTTTCTATGAAACTCTCTACACATGGTGCCCTTGTTACCTGGTTGCCTAGAAATGATATGACACCCTCAGGGTGATGAAAGCAAATTTATAGAAAACTGTATTGGTGCTAATAATATTCTAAGAAAATATAGCATTCTTATCTATAAAAACTATTAAGGTTTTATAAAACCTTTTTAAGGAAAATTTTGTATGAAAATTTGTTTTAAAGTTTCCGGTTAGATTTTCTATAAGGTTGGGGGGGGGGGGGGTCCTTCTCTACGACTCGTTGTTTCAATTTAAAAGTTACAGATTAACTTGGAAATATTTTTCTTTTTTCCTAAAATTTAATGCTCTTAAATGTTTTAATATTTATTAAACATATTAGATAGTTTGTTAACATTAAATTAATATAAAATTGCTTTTAAATAGAAATTAGTTTTCCTAATCATGAGATTTATAATGACACTAAGCTTAATGTTTTAATTTTTTTCCTCTTGAGATTGCTGGACAAATCCCTTAAGAATGTCACTCACTATTGATTTGTTTTACCTAAAGTTAAAACTTGCAATTTTCATTTAGAAGAAAAAAACTTTTTTCTAACACATCCTGGCTGGTAGCAAGAGAAAGGATATAAAGGATATTTATATAAAAATAATGAAGTCTTTGTAAATGTTCATGGACTTTATTGAAATAAAAGTTTTTAACACGCCTGCTCGTGTGGGAGTGTGTGTGTGTGTGTGAGAGTGTGTGTGTGTGTGGGCCTGTATTTGTTTGTTTGTTAATAACGTGATGAGTTAAGAAGTGGGTTATCTTATATAAAAAGCATTCAACTTTATTTTAACAATTGTCAAGGCAAATGTATTTTTTATATTATTTTAGTGCTAACACATGTACGAGTATAAAGAAATATTTGTAAGACCTTTCATAACTACATTTCCCTTTTTTAAGGGCTTGTAATTGTATGTTATTTTTGTTAATGGCCAATATTTGTTTAAAAAAAAATATATACATACACGTGGTAGCATAAATTTTTTGCTTTTCTGATAACAATAAGCCATTAAATTAAATTTGCTTAGAAAAAGAACACCTAAAAGAACTTGTTGAATGAAAGGAAGCTTTTTCAAAAACAAGGATCTGATTTGCGCTTTCGATAACAAACTGATTAGATCGCATTTTTGAGTTTGAGATTATGGCATTCGCTGCCGAACAAAGTAATAATATTGTACGATATCGAATGCCATAATCTAAAGCTGAAAAAACGTGATCGAATCAGCTCGTTATCGAAAGCAACGATTAGGCAAGGCCCAGGCGTGTGCAGTATTGCCAATAAAAAGAATTCTCTGACAGTGAGTAACAGTAGCAATCCTATGAATAATTTAGTGTTGCCAGAATAGTCATTAATTTATTGAAAATAAAAAAGCAAAGCAACAACACATTAAAAAATTTTCACGAATATAATTTTCTGAAAAGTATTATAAATCATATTTTTTTTTTTTTGACAAGATAAAATATAATAAAGATTTCCGTTTTATTACTTTTTCTCTTCTTATTAGTTAATGGTATAATCTCATACAATAAATATCATAAATCCGGTTTTTACGAAATTGATTGCCAGACTACTTTTCTTTTTTATAACAGCAGCACTAGAGAGGAGATTAACACAAAAAAATTAAGTAAAATGAACGTCGGAAAGAAATATTTTTGGCAAATTAATTATTATTGAGAACTAAGAAAAATTTTATGCAACTAATTTCATGCAAAACTTCATAATTTAAATTCATTTAAGCTCTATAGCAGCCAATAAGTTTTACAAGAATTACAGTATTAAGCATCTCATAAAACTAATGTAGCCTGTATGCAGTCTTTTAAGCCTCTGTAAAAATCACTTTTAATATAGGAAATAAAAGTCAATGACCCTTTTCTGAGAGAGATACTCGTACACTGACAAATAGATTTGTATGCCATTACCAACCTTTTATTTATTTATTTTTTACACAAAACATTACACTTCATTTGAAGGGACAATTTTTTATTTTTTTTATTTTTTAACTTTATTGAAAAGAACTTTGTCTTCTTGCCAGCGAAGAAAATGGAAAGAGTATTAAGTTTATTGCCTTTTGGCTGCCATTTTTGTGTGTCAACAAAACTTTTATGGTACAACTTCGAGCGAGTAGTTTTCCTTTATATCATTTAAATAATAAAAAAAAACAGTCTTCAAAAGGCAATCTTTCAAGTCATCGAACTTTTTTCAACCTTCTCTCAAAGCCCATAAAATTTTTTATTTTTTTTTAAACAGTTTTTATGGTTCTTTAATGGTGCACTTAGCAATTTTAGTAAGAGAAATTTGTTTAAGAAAATATTGTACAACTACTTACCCACTTTACGACGTGCGCGCCAGAGCACGGGCGGTGCTGTATTGTTGGGAGAAGCCAGCGTGACGTTTTAAAATTTAAGCAAACAAGTACTGAAAATAGAAAGAAAAAAGTGTATATATTAAAATAAAATGGGAAAAGATTTAAAAACTGTGAAGCAAAATGTTGTCTTTAGAAATTTTTATTTGCAAATTAGTTCTGAGTAGGTTAGCAAGGTTTATGATATACCGCACCTCCACTCGGAGATCTAATTGGGTCTATTGTGAGTTCTGAATAATTTTATATTAATTTTAAAATAAAAGTATGTATTTGAAATTGCTTGTATTTGTATAAATTGTATTTGAAGTTGCCAGAAATGCAGATTTATCTGGATTTTGCAGATTTTTACCCTCCAAAAAGACGAAATGCAGATTTGAAGATTTTTGGCCTAAAAACGCAGATTTTTCAACTCCAATTATAGTGCAAATTTTTAACATATTTCGTAATACTGCTACTACTTCTTGTTTTTTTATATGTGAACGACTCATAGTTTAGAGAGTTACAATTTTTGAACTTAGAAGACATCACTAGAGAAAAAGAAGAAGTAACTTTGGCAAGTTTCTGAAAAAGAATATCTGATATAAAACGAGCTTATTCTGATAACGATTTTGCAGCCCTAAGCTAATTCAAAATTTAATGCCTTTAGCACATTCATTTGCAAATTTCGAAAGAACTTTTAGTCAAATGAACTTGAATACAACAAAACTTCGAAGTCCTTTGGATATTTATGCAACAAATTAAATGACTTTTTATATAATATTTTATGTATCCGATTTCTTTTTTCATTCATCTTATATTATTTGCACATAACTATAAAGAAGTTTTATGTTCTTGTTGGTCATATGTATTTCGTTTCTCCTAAAGAAAGACGGGGTTTCCACACTCAAAGTTTACTTTGCAAAGTCTTGAGTTTGTAGGATAGAAAAGAAAAGATATATTATTCAATATTATTTTTTCTTCAACAAACTCAAGACTTTGCAAAGTAAACTTCGCGTGTGGAAAAGCCACCAAACTCATCAGGAGACTTCAACCAAAGTGGCAGCTAATTGTAAAAAACTAATGAGAAAATAACAATGGGTTCAAAATCGAAGATGTTAGCTTGTAAAGATGTTTGCTTGAAGCTTTTAAGCTTATCCTGCCGCATTCATAAAAAATAGTTCTGGTTTACAAAAGGTTTACAAAACAAACTTTATATGGAAGTTTGTGTGAAACGTTTTGTTCTCCAAAATAATTTTTATGAATAATGCCCCTTATTACGAGTATCGTATTACGACTTCGACTAGTTGATTTTAAATTAAATCGAAGAAAAAATATTGCAATGTTCTTTACTCTATTAAAAAATCAAAGTCGTAATACGGCACTAGTAATAATTCCCATTAATTATTATTACGTAATTTTTAATAACATATTGATAGTCGATCTGTAAACATATGAAGTTTTTTTTAACCTTATTTCAAAAATTTTTTGGTTGAAGACTGCTGATGAGTTTCTTAAGCAGAAACGAAACACCCATTCTTCATACATTAAAGGCTTATGTTCATAAAAAAATGTGCTTGAAAGTTATTTTACGAAAATTTTTCCACAAAATTTACACAAAATAAATTTTAAACCGAGTTTAAATTTTATGAATATGGGTTAATGAAAAAATGTTTATGTAAATTTTTTTAATAAAATATAGAACAAGTTGTTTTAAAAATTGCTTTCAAGATTTTTTGAAGATTTTAAAAATAAAATGCAGATTTTGAAGATTTTTTCGCGAAAAATTTTTAAATTTTGCAGATTTTATCCTTAAAAATTCTGGCAACACTGCATACAAGCCTAGAAGGGGGCGAATTCGGTAACTTTTATTACGATCATTATATCGTTATAATAAATATAACGAAAACTTAACGACTTTGCTATCCGGATATTTTCTTAGAAAAGGTATTTTTTGAGTGATACTTTTTTTAAAACGCGACTTGCCGGTACATTTTTTTCAGAAGGTCCTGTCTTAAAAGGTACTTTTATGATATGTACTTTTTAAAATGTACTTTTTTAAAAGATATTTTTTTAAAAGGGAATTCTTTAAAACGTTTGTTTTTAAAAGGTACTTTTTGAAAAGGTACTTTTTTAAAAATGTACTTTTTGAAAAGGTACTTTTTTAAAACTGTACTTTTTGAAAAGGTACTTTTTGAAAAGCTACTTTTTGAAAAGGTAATTTTTGAAAAGCTACTTTTTGAAAAGGTAATTTTTGAAAAGGTACTTTTTGAAAAGGTAATTTTTGAAAACGTACTTTTTGAAAACGTTCTTGTTTAAAAGGGTACTTTTTAAAAACAGTACTTTTTTAAAAGGTACTTTTTTGAAATTTACTTTTTTAATACGTACTTTTTTAAAAAGTACTACTTCAAAAGGTACTTTTTAAAAAGTTATTTTTTGAAAGCTATTTTTAATAGGCGCTTTTTGGTACTTTTACATTTCCTAATTTAAGGATACTTTTTATTTTCTAAAATGTATTTTTTTAATATGTACTTTTTAATATGTAACTTTTTTAAATGTACTTTTCTAAAGGTACCTTTTTAGCTACGCAGTTTGTGTTGTTTCTTAACTGTAACCTTAAATTTTAATAAATTTTATTTTAAATTATAATTTAATCATGTTGAATTCAAGACGGTGTTTATAACTGGCCAATTTTTGACTTAGTAATAAAACTGTAATTATTTTTAAGTTCTATTTAAATACGAAATTGTATTTTTCAGTACATATTTAAATAACAAGTAAATGCCCAACGTTGTGTATATACCCTATCGGAAATTTGGCTAACTTTAAACTAACTTTAAGCTAACTCTTTCGCAACTAGTACTGACTACACTTGGATTACTTTGCAATGTAATCAACTGACTATCTTAACATTGCGATGTCCTAGGCGGTAGTCAATTGTCTCACTAGGCACTACTTTAAGCTAACTTAAAGTTGACTTTTTTAAATTACCTGGTAGTGAGTAAATTAAAAAAAAAATTCTGTGGCTCGAACATGTAACATCACAACGCGCTAACACTCGGCTAAGCTGCTATCTAAAATAACAACAGCAAAATGTTAATATAAAACTGAAATGAGTTTCAAAGTAGCTGAGAATAAATTTGTTGGCTCTCACCAAATTCGATTACGTACTCAACTTTAGAATTAATTTTGGGTTTGTTCTGGATGACTTTGCAGCTAGCTTTTAGTCAGTCTAAGAAAAGTTAACTATAAGTTAACTATTTTTGTAGTCAACCACACATTCTCCGACAGGGTAAGTTTTATTTAAGTTTTATGGGCGTACCTTATGTTTTTGTGCGCGTGTGTGTGATAACCTAACTTTCTTATTTATGTTAATCAGCTGTTGTTTGAAAAGCTTTCCATAATACTGGGAAATTTTGCAGTGCTGCCGTACTTTCAATGTAATTTAATAAGAGATTTAATAAAACACTGAAAAAAATAAATCGTATTTAAATACAACTTGAATTTAAATAAAAATTACCTAACTATGTACTTAAATATTAAGTTAAAAACTAGCGGTAAGTGTGTATCTAATGAAGATTTAAGGCTGTTGTGGCTGCAGCGGTGAGTTCAAATCTTGGCCGGAATAGCCAACTATACATACGAGTAAAATAAACACACATTTTCTCACGTTAGTTAAATAATTAATAAAATAATAATTATTTAAAAACACAGAAGAGAGAGAATTTATGTAAATATAAGTACGATCAAAAACGAAAGACGGTACTACCGATTCGTTTGATTACTTTAGTGCTTCTGAAAATCGCTAATCTCAGGCGGACTCTCTAACAAAGTAGAAAATGTTTGTTTTTTAGTAAGACAAAAAAATGTATCTCTTTTTGAAAGCTAAACGTATTGATTCTAACTGGCTCATCTCGCGTTTTTTTTTAGCTGTCAAAAGTTCTCATGTGCATACATTTTGTATGGAGCATACCGAAATAACGCGCCGGTAACGCAACGGCAACGCTTTGGTATTGGAAAATCCGATTTTGACAACGCGTTTCACAGTGAAGTTGGTTGCCAAATAAAATAAATTGCCTTCAGTTTGCCATCATCCTTAACACAAGCAAGTTTTTCAAATCTTCTAAATAACAAATTTTTTCATTTTGTTTTAATTTAAATAACAAAATTTATGTGACAAAATTTCAATAATAAAATCACAAACAACAACTTTGTCCGTCCAGCTCTTAAAATAATCAGGGTTGTTTTACGTATTTGTTTGATAACGCTGTTTTTATCGTTTTGACATAACGTTGCCGCTTTTTTTTTTAAGTATGGCATTTCAGCGTTAAAGCTCGGCGGAAAAAACGTTCCGCTTTCCGTCCATATTTAGGGATGGCTGCAAGTGACTATGTAACATTGACTCCCTTACAAAAACGCTTCTGGGAAGCAGTAATTTTTGCCGGGTACTGGAATGTTAAATCTTAATGTTGATAAAAAAATTAAGTTACTTCAAAAGAAAGATTACTGTAAATCATGTTGAATTCACATAAAACATATATGAAGCAAAATTATTGCCGAAAAATTTTAAATTAACCTTGTTTTCTTGGATTTTAATGTGAAATTTTTCTCTGCATAGATATTTATTCAAATACATTGCGAGATTGGTTTTCTCAGATTTACAATTCTTGCACAGATGATATTTCAATACATTTTGTGTAATGAAACAATATAAAATTTATTTGACATTGAGAGTTTCTTAAGCAAAAACAAAATACGCATTAAACATTGCTTAACTAACAAACAAAACAAAAATATGTATGTAATGAAACAATAATAGACATTCCAATCAATTACATTCGAGCATATCAATTGACACTATTAGTGAGCACAAATGGAAGAAAATTATTTTCTAATAAATTAATTTAGAAACAAAAACATTTAAGCAAAAAAAAAAACAAAAATCAAGCATTATTACTTGCAACGAAGCGATAATAAAACGCTCACAAAAACAACGCCCATTAGGCGCCATATAATTAAATGCTTTAATCGATAGTAATCGACGTAATCACATCTCTAACATGTAATAAAATGACAAACAACAACAAAAGCAACATGCAATTATCCACGCAAACATACAAGATATACATATTTATTTACACTATGTGCATTCAATCGATTTTGCCCACCCCTTTTTGAGCCAATTGACTGACAGACAGACAGAGAATTTAAGAATTAACATTCATTACTCAAGCAGTAATGCTGCTGAAGTGTTAAATAATAGATTCATTCCTATAATTATGCCGCCTAACATTTTTCTTTTTTTATACAGAGAAAACTTTTACGACGCAGTGTACAATAAATACGACACAACACACAGCTGATGTTTTCATTTTTCTTACTTGTAATTTTTCTTAATTAAAAAGCAAATTATTTCATTAAAAATAATTTCGCTTTAATAAAATGGTTTTGTGTGAGTGTGTGTAAAAGTGCATTAAACGCTTTCAAACTGCCAGTGTAAGCTGACGAAATACTCGTATCGAACGAACACTTTGACGGGGAAACAGTGCTGCCAGAAAATTTTTGACTCTTGTCCCCAATTTAAAACGTCATGTCCCCAAAAAATCCCCATTTCAACAGAAAAATCCTAACTTTTGTCCCCAAAAATATATCATTCATAAAAAACGATTATTAAGTCCTATGCGCAGGGATGCGAAATAAGATTTTCACAAAGTTACAAGAAAAATTGTACTTTTTTCAGTACGATTGACCAAATTCTTTATTATTATTTTTTAAATGTTTTTATTAACTTAAAACGTACATAAAATTCAATTGGACATGCATATATTTACATATGTATGTGTGTAAAAACTTAACAATTAACAAAAAGGCACTTTAGAGTTTATTTATTACAATATTATTAATTAATACTATCAATTAATATTAATGTTTAATTTTAAAAGGAACATAAAAGAGTATTAGTTTTTGAGATCAGAATATAAAACTAAAATTTAGGATTTACTTTTCCATAATTTTTTTTTTTTTATGCGATTGGAGTCAGTCGAAGCAAAAACATAATCACCCCTATCGTGAACAGTTTCTCCCTCGAAATATTTTCCCTTTTCCCCAAATTGCAATCGTGAATAATTTTTCCCCTGAAATGTGTTCCCTTTCTTGATTCCCCTTATCATGAATAATATTGTTACGAAAATAGCTTTCAACAATGTTAAGCAGCATTACACAAAAATATTCCAACAGGGTTAATGTAAGTGCTACGCGAAAATATTCCTACAGGGTCAAAGCAAAGAATAGTCTAGAATAGTAGCCAATAACTAAATAAGCATGCCTAGCTTGATCAAACGTAAACTAGCAAAAGCAACAACAAAAAGCGTCTGCTTATTAAGAAGAATCACATATTTACACACATACATACATGACAATTTAAACGAAAAGCAGAAGATAAACAACCACCGTGTATTGCTTAGTTAATGATGTACACACGTATGCATATACACATGTATGTACATAGTTACCACATGAACTTAATTAGGCAGCATATAAGATGATAATGATCGTCTAGACATTGCTTGAAACTTCTAGTGGAATTTGTGTGAAATATAAAAAGAGGTGACACATCCAATGAGTAAGTTAGTTGCAGTTGTGAGTCAGTTACGAACAAGTCAGTCGCGAACAAGTCAGTCATTTGCAAGTAAACAAGTCAGTTGATAATTAAGTTGTGAATTAATAATAGTCTGTCGTGGAATTGAGATTATTGTGGAGTCTATCGTGTCGACTGGAGTAAAGGGAACAGCGCAGCGAATAGACGTGTATAAGAGTGTAAGTAAAGCCAGTGAGTCTTTATTGGTGTATCAACTGTGAGTGTCGGCAGAGTGAGTGCCGTGTGTGACAAGCAGCAGACAAAGAGGTATTGGTGTATCAACTGTGAGTTGTAAGTGACGAGTAGCAGACAGAGAGGTGTCACGTGAATACTTGCGCAGCCAGATAAGAAACGTGCGTAAACTACAGCGAGGAAGGCGTAGTGGTAACCAGTTGTGAATATCTGTGTGTAATTTATTAGTTTAAGTTGTATTAGTGTATTTAAGCTCTTGAGTAATTTAGTATAAGTGTATTTGTAAATAAAACTTGTATCATTCTTAACCCTAATTACTACACTCGGCTCTTGTATTCATTTGCAAATCTTCGGATCTACGGAAAAGCGTTTTTATAGAGAGAAAAACGTAACAAAATTTTTCACATGGATTTTTTCACTTTTCCCTTCGTTTTGTTCCCTTTATTTTTGCAGGAGAACTAAATTAAGACACTGCGTAATTTCAATACTATACTTGCAATTGTATATTCAAACTTATAAATAATCATTTTTAGGGCAAGATCAATAAATAATGTCGACGATTAATAACAAGAATACCTTGAAACACCATTTTTCATTGAACATGAATCTTAATTTTATGGCTGTGGTATACTAAAAAAAAAATTGCACGGGGCCTAAAACAATTAAAAACATAACTTTACACTATATTAAATTTCATTTGAAACCCAAAATATGTGTATTTCTTATTATGAAACTTAATTTGTTTGATTTTCAATTAATTTTGAAGCTTTACAAGTCTTCATCCCGTTTTTATACAGTCACTACGCATTGATAGCGGGAACAAACGTTCCCATGAAATTCACGATTGCAAATTTCCCTTCATGGGGAACGAAAATTTCATACAGTTGTACAAGCCCCAATTTTGGTTACAACGCTACAATAAAACGAAATTAAATTTTTTGACATACAGCCTATTGCATTCACCATGACGATATAGTATGAATGCCACACTACTCTAAGAGATTTTTAAAAACTGAAATGTTACCTGTACTAAAATATTATGTCAACATCCACGATTAATTCTTTTCCTGATACATGCAAATTGTTAGAGCTCAAAATGAAAAGTCCCCAAATCCCTCCCCACGAAATTCTGTCCCCAAATTAGAGGCGAAATCCCCATTTTGGGGACAAATCCCTTAATCTGGTGGCACTGCGGGGAACTGAAATGTGTATTACAAGCACAAGTCGAAAGTGTGAATAAACTTTTTGATTGATGGCATTTTATTTTTATTGATATTTTTACGAGCGTAAAAAAATCTAAAATGAAAAATTTAAACTTTAAGTATAATTGATGGTAATTGATTTTTTTGTTATTTATTGTGCAAAATACAAGCCCTTGAATAGTAACTTAAAAAAGTACTTTTGAAAAAGCTGTTAAAATCCCCTATTTGATTGAGACTTATTTTTTATAAGAATTGGGGCTTTGTAACCTTTTTTTTTTAAATGTACTGATGAATTGCCTAATCAGCATACGAAATACATTTAGGCGCGCTTAACCAACAACAAACAAACTATTTTAAATTCGCTTTTGGAACGCGTTACGTTAGTGTTTTCACACTGACATGGTTTTAATAACAACTGTTAAAACCTGATTTTACCATACAAATTGTTTTTGTTAAAACCAACTTAAAACCATTTTTGATTTGATTTTAAGTTGCTTTTATGAAATGCAACCTTATTTTCGCTTTGCTAAATTCAGTGCTGCCAAGTTAAAATGACCGCAAGCAGCTGATAATGTTTATGCCAGCGAATAAGAATAGATACCAATTGATGCATTTTCAACTTAAAAATGGACACAGCCGCAATAATAATAAACAGGGACAAGGACTTCATGCATTTAAAAAAGGTATTTTAGGCGCCTAAGATATGACATCAAAAACGCAATATATGCACTAAAAACAATAAAGTATGCACATATCTTTAAAAAAAAAATTATTCAAAAGTAAAGTTTTCAATCTACATATCACTAAATAAAGATATAAAAATATTTTATTTTCTCAAGAGGTGCATGTACAAGCCTTTTATATTAAATCTTTACACAAGATTAAATATGGTGTAATGATTTTTTCTGCATTATTAACTCCAAATTCGCTTTTTCGCTTTTTATTATGTGCTTATGTAAAGTGTTTTAAATAAAAATTGCGTTTAAAAAAATTTTGTATCAATATTGCATCTTTTTTTACTTAGTTTTTTCCTCCTCCTGTAAAATATTAAAAAATGAGTTAGGGCCTTTTCGTATTAAGTTAACGATATGTACATACAATATTATGTATATTACATGGGATTTTAACATTTTTCGTTGCTCGTTTTGGAACACCCTTTAGTTTTTAACTCTCATGTATTTGTTGCTGTAGTGACCAAATGTCTACTTATTGTGTCCAAATTTCAAGTCCGTAGCTCTTACGGTTCATTTTCACCTTTTGTGTACGGAAATATACAGAAAAATAACCGGCGGCGGCGCACCGTCGGCTTCGAGCCGGTCGACTTGTTTCTCTGCTTGGTATTGCTTCTTTCAAACACTAATACACTCATACATAGCTCACACCGATTTGACAATGCAAAGAAATCTTAGCAAAGAAACCTCAGCAAAGATACACATCAAAATGTTTTATTTTGTTATGGATTTGTGCGTTTTTTATATACAATAACTTCACTTCCAATCACTTTTTCACTTTATATAAGTCATTTTAAAAATATAAAATAATTTCCATTTTACAACGCATTGCGAAATTTTTTTAATTTTTCATATAAACAAAAACAGTTGTTGTACAGTTTGTCAAATAAGTGTTATGAAAAGCAAAAAAAGAAAAAAGAAATACAACAACAAATACACGCATTTCTGCAGAAGATTTATTTTTGAGCAAAGTTATTAGACAGTCTGTGAGTTAAAACGTGAATTTAACAAACTTGCAGTGTGAATGCAAAATCAGCTGTTGATGGTTTGTTTTAACGTTAAAACCAGGTTTTAATTTTCAGTGTGGAAACACTATTAGGTTGGAAAGAGTTGGTCCAATAACAGGTCCCTGTTTGTTAACTGAGAGTAGGAAAAGTATAGTGTGGGTAAAGGTGCTGAAGTGACACATGTCATTTTTAGGGTACACTAAAGGTAAAAAAGAAATTCTATTGTTGTCGCTACTATATCCGTCCGTCCGTCTGTCTGTCACAGACCCCCCCCCCCACGGGAGTCTATTTTTGACTACGGGTGTGGCAACCCCGGGGCCCCAGCTGGGGTGATGTGACTTTTTCCATTGACGTACCTTTGGTACATTACCCATAGAACTTATGTGTTACTACCCGATCTCTGAACATAAGCAGAGCAAAGGATGTGCACATATTTGTAACAAAGGGAAGACAGGTCCTGTTGATGTCAGTTAGGTGCAGCGTCAGCTAGAACTGCCCCTGAGTTCAAAAGACGATAGAGGTGAAGCCCTTGTGGTGGAACTTCGAGGTCTAACCAGAGGCTACTTCTGGTGCCACGGCTGCCGGTGGCCCGACAGCCGAGCTGCTTAGAGTTGAGTGCATGTAGCGGTCGTCAGTTTCCTTTGCTAAAATGCCGAGTTCGTCCTACCTCACGGGGTTAAAAGGATGATTTTGGTATGTGTGGAGTAGGCACTGGTTATTTGGCGACACAGGCATGGGTTCATCTCGGATGAGTGGTTGAGCTGTGCCGGCAATGGTTGAGGAATTCTCATGGGGACCTCGCTATGGGTGTATACACAACACCTTGGCGTGGAAGCCGGAGAATTATCGTGGTGGCTGTGGTTGCTACCAAAATCGCTGGGAGAATAGTCTTGGCTTCCCAGTGTGAAATCAATACTAGTGGTTGGTCTGACGCGGTCAGCCAGACACTATTCTAGGTGCTGTTGCCATTCAACAGAAGCTGCTATGGGCACGGACATAGCAGCAGAGTTTATATAGCTCAAATTACCTCAGCAATATTCAAAGATTGCAACCTATGTGCCTTATGGAGTGGGCCATAGGTTCATTCTAATAGGGTGCATGGGGGCGTTGGTCTGGCGTCTAACCCACACCCAGTGCTTTGGCACACGTGAGATTAGGCCGTAATGGCAGGTACTCGCGTAAAGCAATCGCACATCTGTCTTTTGGCGACCTTTTTGCTTAAAAAATATTTAGCAATTTTGGCCATTTTTTGTTCTTTTACAATATATTTTTTTAGTTTAAGCGATTTTTTTTAGTCATGTCGACTATTTTCGTTTAAGCGATTTTTCGGGTTTTGGGGATTTTTTAGTTTATTTGGAGACCTTTTTACTTATGATGATTTATTTCGCACTTTAGCGATTTATTTTATTTATGATGATATTATTTTAATTTAAGCGCTTTTTAATTTTGCCGATTTTTTATATCGTTTTCGTTTTTAGTTTTAGTGTTTTTGAACTTGAGTCTATATAATTTAATATCTTACCTGTCGTAGATATTAAACAAAATTTAAGTACCCGGTAGACATTTTTTCATTTTGATGCTTCTTCTTAGTTTTTGCGCTTTTTTTCGTTTAAGGGATTTTTTGATTTTTTTTTTGGCTTTTTAAAGTTTTGGCGTTTTTTCTTATTTTTTGTGATTTTTGCAGATTTTGGTGATTTTTCATCTTTAGTAGCTATTTCTTTTAGTGTTGGCACTTTTTTCGTTTTCTCATTTTTTTCGGATTGTTTTTTACTTTTGTCGCTTTTCTTCGTTTTGGCAATTTTTTAAATTTTGTGCTTTTTTTGTTTTTTGAAAATTTCAGGAGTTTGCCTCTTACGATTTCCAACATACAGCAAGTTGTCAAAGTTACATGTTCAAAATTACATTATCGGATGGAAACCCCTTTAATTTTGGTGTTTTAAACTTCAGTGTTAATGTGTGTAGTAGTCTGCATAAAAATACAACAACTTTGAAAATTTCAAGTGTCTATGTGTAACTGTCTGTATATTTTTAATTTAAAATTGTTCGTTACTGGCTTTAATTTTTAACTGTCATATATTTGTTATTGTAGTGGCCAAAGTTGGAGATATTCTGTGATAATTTCAGATCCTTAGCTCTTACGGTTGTCGAGAAAATAGTCTGTGACAGACAGATGTGCGATTGCTTTACGTGAGTACCTGCCATTAGGGCCTAATCTCACGTGTGCCAAAGCACTGGGTGTGGGTTAGACGCCAGACCAACGCCCCCATGCACCCTTTTAGAATGAACCTATGGCCCACTCCATAAGGCACACAGGTTGCAATCTTTGAATATAGTTATCCCTGTACTATATTCAATTACCTTGCTGAGGTAATTTGAGCTATCTAAACTCTGCTGCTATGTCCGTGACCATAGCAGCTTCTGTTGAATGGCAACAGCACCTAGAATAGTGTCTGGCTGACCGCGTCAGACCAACCACTATCATTGATTTAACACTGGGAAGGCAAGACTATTCTCCCAGCGTTTTTGGTAGCAACCACAGCCACCACGATAATTCTCCGCCTTCCATGTTAAGGTGTTGCGTATACACCAACAGCGAGGTCCCCAAGAGAATTCCTCAACCATTGCCGGCTCAGTACGGCCACTCTTCCGAGAAGAATGCAAGCTTGCCGCCAGATATTAGTGCCTACTACAGTCAGCATCATCCCTTTAACCCCGTAGGGTGGGACGAAGTCGACTTACTTTAGCACAATACTCTGACGACCGCAATACACTCAACTCCAAGCAGCTCGACTGTCGGGCAACCGGCACCCGTGGCACCAGAAGTAGCCTCTGGTTAGACCTCGAAGTTCCACCACAAGGGCTTCACCTCTATCGTCTTTTGAACTCAGGGGCAATTCTAGGTGACGCTGCACCTAACTGACATCAACATGACCTGTCTTCCCTTTGTTACAAATATGTGCACATCCTTTGCTCTGTTTGTGTTCAGAGATCGGGCCCCGGGGTTGCCACACCCGTAGTCTATAATAGACTCCCCTGGGGGTCGCCAAAAGACAAAAAAAAATCTCCCAAAAAAGGAAAAAAAATCGACGAAACTAAAAAAATCGCGTAAACTAAAAAAAAAATCACTAAGTAAAAAGGTCGCCAGAAGACAAAAAAAAATCCCAAAAAATTAAAAAAAACCGCCATAATGAAATAAAACGCCACAATTAAACATATCGCTTAAAGTAAATACATATCGTCGGCTTTCTTGTCAAACCACGTAAGCGCCATTTTTTCAAAATTGACCTGTTTGGTTTTTACGATAGAAAATAACATTTCTCATCTTGACAACGTATGAAAAAACAAAAATTAAAGCCATTTCCAAAACCTCGTACGCGCCATACAAAATGACATTTGCATGAAAAACGAATGACTTTCACATCTAAAGTTGGAAATAAAATATATATAAAAAAAAATTTTCCCAAAAAGGTTCTACACCCTCCACAGGGTCGCAAAGACATGTTTTGTAAAAAAAAACAAGAAACTATCTATCGCTTACTTATATTGAAAACAAAAACAAATTTTCTTATTTTGTTTTTGTTTTCAATATAATTAAGCGACAGGTAATTTCTTGTCGACATCGTGGGCCAGGACGTTAGTTTTTTTCGTTTTCTGAAAAATGAGTCGTTGGCGCTTACGTGGTTTAAGAAGAAAGGCGACGGACGATATATGCATTATAAAAGAACAATAGAAAAATCGTCAAAAAGCAAACAACACAGTAACTATAAGTAAAAAAGGTCCTTAAAAAAATAAAAACATAACAGAAAAAATTGCTAAAATATAAAGACACATGTATTGTTAAAAAAAAGCAAACAAAAAACGCCAAAACTAAAAATAAAAGTTCAATTTTAATTATTATTCGAACTCCATTTGTTTCTATATTTGTGATTTGAACGGGCTAAAGTTCGTATCGCTTTTTAAGCCAAATTACATGTGATAATTATTAATGAACAAATAACACCAAAGTCTGTTGTAAATATTCTGCCTAACAACACACATATGTATATTGTAAGCTCAGAATACAAAAAAGCTTTCAGCAAATTGAAATACGATGAATCAAAACAATTCACATATTCCATTTGCAATAAAATGCTAAGTATATAAAAGCAGAAATCTACATCAACTGACACCACACACAGTGGACCAAACACAAAAGAACGCTGATGATGAAGGTTTAGTGGCCTTCGAAAACGGCTGGCTGTTGCGTTCAACTATGTGTTGTTAGTCAGAATATTTACAACAGACTTTGGTGTTATTTGTTCATTAATAATTATCACATGTAATTTGGCTTAAAAAGCGATACGAACTTTAGCCCCGTTCAAATCACAAATATAGATAAAAGTTCAATGCTAAAAAGTCGCCATTAACCGAAAGACTAGCCAAAAACTTAAAAAATCGTCAAAAATACACAAGCAGCAACCCTAGAAAGTTCGTTAGTATTACACATGTACGCACATGTATCCGCACATGTACGGAAACCTTCGTGTTGTGAGAGTCAAAGTTGCACTTTCCTGAAGTCGGGCTCTCTAAAATTGTCACTTGCTTTGTAATCGATGCACTAAATACTTCAGCCAACCGCAACCTCATAGAAGGGCATTTAGAAAAAATACAAACTGATTTATGTTAAAAATACAAGTGAATCGCAAAAAAAAAATATATGCCACCACGGAATATACCCACAATGAGTAATTTTTTTTTCAATCCTTTTACTTGATATGACGAACAGTTGGTTAGAATAAAATTCAACATTTTGAATTTAAAATATTCTGGGCTTATATTCCGTTGTTGTTGTTCTTCTTTTCTTAAATAAATATTTTAATAATTAGTTGTAAACCACGTATGTATGTACGTGTACTTGCATATTTTTGTGTTCATTATTTCTTTTCTGTATATAAATTTTATGACTTTTTAACGAAAAAAAAACAACAATAAAAAAATGTTTGTATTTGTTTATAAATTCAGTCCGAATTACAAGTTATTCCGAAGAAGAATAAGTAAAATTTTTGTGTGTGATTTGCTACACTCCTGCTAATAATTATAAGAACAGAATTTGTTGGTAATAAAATTTACATTTTTATTATTATACCCTTTAACAAAAAAATGGTAAAAGGGTATATGTATATACATAGGTTTATCATTTCGTTTGTAATTTTCACAACATTAATAATAGAGCCATAAAGTATATATATTCTGGATCCTTATGCATAGGGAAGACGAATAAGCGATGTCCGTCTGTCCGCTCCCAGAAAAGCTAGAGACTTCGATTTTGGACTGGTGGTCAGAAATAGTCTGAAAAAGATTGGTATTGCAAATCAGCAAAATTGAGCAGACGATTTCAGAGCTGGAAAACTCAAACTTTATTTTGCCATACTAAAGTAACTACCGAAAACTAATATTTATTATTTTTTTATTTATTAAATAAACTTATTTTATACTTCAGTATGAATAAAATTGGTATTTCTAATAAAAAAAAAATTAAAAAGACGTTTCCAGTATTGGAAAACTCTAAATTTTTCTATACAAAATTATACAAAAGTAACTTACTAAAACAAATGTTTCCTTTTTTGTATAAATTAAATATATCTTATATTCTTATTAAATATATCTTATTCTTCCCAGGGTTGGGAAACTTAAAATTTTTGTGATATAAAAAATTAACTACCGTAAATTAAATTTTTATTTTTTTAATTAAATTAACTTATTTTAAACTTCATTACAAATTAAATTGTTATTTCAAATTAAAAAAAAAAATAAAAAAATTAAAAAGACGTTTCCAGGTTTGGAAAACTTGAACTTTTTTTTAACAAAAGTAACTTACTAAAACAAATTTTTCCTTTTTTTCTATAGATATTTCAAATTAAAAAAAAAGTTAAAGACGTTTCCAGGGTTGGAAAACGTTAACCTTTTTTAACAAAAGTAACTTACTAAAACAAATTTTTCCTTTTTTTTCTATAAATTAAATATATCTTATATTCTTAAAAGACAAAGACTGATGTAAAAAATCATGAAAATCAAAAAGGATTCCAGGGCTGGGAAACTTGCACTTTTTGTGGTATTTTATATACCATATAACTAGGTCTAATTAATTTTTTTCTTTTTCTTTATAAATTATATATATTTTACATTTTGGAAAGAAAAGCTTGGTGTAGAATATTACAAAAATTAAAACCACAGCTCCGGAGCTGGAAACTTTGAACTTTTTTTCTGGATATTAAAGTTACTAAATAAAACTATTTTTTTAATTTGATTTTTTTGATATTGTATAACGTGACGTTGTTTTTGACAACTGAAATAAGTTTGAATGTAAAATATTTCTTAAATACAGAGTGTAGAATAAAATATTCAACTCATTGCTAATATCGAAAAAAAAATATTTAATCGAAAAATAACGAGAGGTAACTTACTGAAATTGTTTCATAAAACATATGCATTTGTATGGACGCACTTTATATAAGCACTTTGGTAAAGGGTATAGAAGATTCGGCACAGCCGGATATAGCACTCTTACTGGTTTTTATTAGAATTTCACACCATGGGAAAATCACATGACCACATTCAAATTAGTGCTATTAAATTGTTTATCACTTAATTTATAGTTTCAAATGAAATTTTTGTTCTCAATTTTTTTTATTATACTTTTTTTTTTTTTTTTGTTAATTTCTATAATAAAAAAAAGTTTCTTTTAGAAATAGATTTTAAGAACGGAACTAGAAAAAATTTCGTAAATTTACATTTACATTATATGAGGAGCAAGCGAAAAAAAAACCAGACTAGTCCCGTTAACTTTTTTATCGAAATTGGATCGAACTGGTTTTGAATGAATATATTTCGTGACTTCATAGATTCTTGGATACTTGGAGAGCCCAAAAATAATGTAAAAAATAATTTACTGAGGACATTTCTAGTTTTATTCGCCAGCTTTTCATATATAAGGTCCCTTCATTTACTATCCTAACAGAAACTTGCATAAAGAGAATAGAGCAGAAATTTACAAAATTACTCTGCCCGACCAGCTGTTTCCTACCGTTGCAGTTACATTACATTACTGCCGGCCTTTAAAGGCTCAGTTAGCCGACTGTTATGGAATGTAACTGTAACGTAGAAAACAGCTGATTGATATTTTTATATGAAAAGTAGGTTACGTAACATTACATCTCTATAACCATTTCCATTACTTTTCACATAACAAAATTGATCAGCTGTTTCTTACTGTTGCAGTTACATTACATTACAGTCGGCTAACTGAGCCTTTAAGAATCTTTACATTACTTTTCGCATAACAATATTGATCAGATGTTCTCTAACGTGACAGTTGCATTCCATTATAAGTCAGCTGACTGATGGACGATAAAATTTGACTACGAAGTCATTACTTTCGGTGGCCAGCACTGCTTTATTAGTTTGATGTTTTCATATATAAAATTTTTTTTCAAAAATCTCTCGGAGAATTGTTATTCAGTTATTGAAAACTTAAATTTTTGAAAAGATATTTTTTTTTGCTGGGTAATATGATAGTATGCAAATAAAAGATAATGTTATAAAAATTTCCATTCTTTCGAATTAAAAAAATCGCTTGTTCTTTTTTGTTATTAATTCTTTTTTTTTTTTTTTGCAAACTGTCTCTCACTTGAACTTTAAAGGTTTTTGTTTTTATTTCCGCTAGATTAAGCACGAGAGAACAATAAATTACTTTAATAAGCAAAGCAAATTTTATACAAATTATATGATTCGTCATGAGATAAAACTATTAAAACAAATTCTACTTCTGTACGGTAATTCCATTACCAGTTACAAGCAGTGTTGCCATATTTATTTTTCAAAAATCCACAAGTCGACCAAAATAAATCTTTTTTTCTCATTAAAAAAATTATTTTTTTTTTTGTGATTTTACTCAAAGTATATTCGTATACCTTACTGCCACCCTCACTATGTCGAAAGAAAAACCTGCGCAAGAAAACTAGTCGCTCGAATTCTAATACATTTTCATTCCACTATATCGTCAGTTTTCTTTCGTTTGTGCTTACAGTTGTCATTTTTTGTTTGTTTTACGTGTTTATAAATTAAAGTAGTGCCAATTTGTATATTCCAAGTATTTCTAAAATAAATACAACTATATTGAAGAACGAAAAAGAATTTAACAAAATAGTCGCACAGCAACAGCGTGTTATTACTGTTTTGCTTTACAACTACAATCGTTTTATTTAAAATGTGCGAGTACTTTTATAATGAACATAACACAATAACCAAAACAACAGTGTTCAATAATATTTTAATGAATATTTTATGACAAATAAAAAATAAATTGAAGAAATATGAATAATAAAAAAATAATAATGTGATAAAATCATTATTTTACAAAGTTTATTGAATTCTTTGCAAATAAATTTTACTACACGAAAGCAAAATAGGAAGTGTTTGATTTTGATTCTTGACGACTCATTCGAATTAGTGGTATGAAAATACTAACGTTTTCTTGCGACTTGCCGTTCGAGTCAATGTGAGATAGAGAAATGGAAATCAGTTTTCTTTGGGTTAGAATGCGAATGAAGACCTCCTTTCGAAATAGTGGAAGAGGCATTTAATTTTTTTCAAAATCAAATTGAGATAAATTTTTTTTTTATTTACAATGTGAAGCTGAAAAAAGTCAGCCAATGTAGCAATGGTAAAGTAAGAAAATAAAAAAACATGTAGATTATTGAGTTCTTGTTTCAACTTTGTTATTTCGTCGGTTTGTTTCTGCTTTGATGTACATATCTTTTCGAGAAAATCGATGAAGAATATTTAGTTCATTAGTTTTATAAAAATCCACGATAGAATTTTTTGTTTAATAATAAAAGTAATAGATACATATGTTTTTTATTCAAACTTAGAGTTGATAAACTTTTTACATCCAACTTGAAAAGTTATTTGGACTTAAAGAAAAAATGACAAAACTCTTTTTCAACGCATCCCACAATCATAAAAACAATATTGTTCACTTCTAAAGCTGGGGTCACACGATTGGCACAATCTACCAATTTTCGTCGGCTCACTGCGACAGAGCCATAAGTAATAAGCCAAAATTACATTATTACTTAATTAATTCTTGAATAAGTCTATATGGCTTTATTACTTATGCAGTGTGGTGCAGTTATGTTTCAATTATTTGAGAAATAAGGCAAATTTACTTAGTTACTTATGAATTGATTTCAGTGAGCCGACGAAAATTGGTACATTGTGCCAATCGTGTGACCCCAGCTTAACAAGTCTTGTTCAAGTAGGTTACATTATTGTATATATTTAAGTAGATAAAAAATTGAAAATTCATATAACATGACTTTTAGAGGAAAAACAAAGGAAGAAATAAAAGACGGTGAATAAATTTAATAAAAGAAATTGTATTAATAAAAAATTAAGATCAATTCATTTCATTCACAATAATTAAATTTTTGTACTTTGCTTTAATTCACGTTCTTTGAGTAGAAAATGCATTGATATGCATTATAACAGCTGCGAATAAAAATATTAATACTTTTACGTGGGAAATGTGCCACATATCAAAAAAAATGGTCCATTGCCGTAAAACAGACTTTGCAATATTTAACAATTGTGGAAATGACGCAAATTTCCACATCTCTATCTCCAGATATATTCAAGATGTCGGAAAACTGATAACGACTTATTATTCATATATAATCAATCAATAACTAAATTTTTTTAAAAATGTCCCATACATCAAAGCAGAAACAAACCGACGATTTGTTGTTGAGCTTCTCATTTGTTTAAATGAAAGTTTATAACATAATAACTCTAAACTTTGGGTAAAGGTTCCCTGATGATCTGCATTAGCAACAGTGAAATGCGCATAGGATCCAGCTAAGCCCCTCAATAATCAATTTCAATGTATTTTTAATTTAAAAAAAAAAGATATTTTACTTAATAAGTAAAATATTAATTTGGGATTATTAATGCGTTTAAAAAATTTTAAACTTAAATTGTAACAATTCCCATAAAAAACAACTAATTATAAAATTCATTTTGTTTCCAATTAACTAACAAACATAACTAACATAAAGCTAAATAACACAAAGGCCCTATGCTCCTTATTAGAGGGCTGCGTAAACAGTCTTGAAATGAAAATACGTCTTGTTTTTTTTATACTAAATTTATGTGTGCATGTGTGTGTTTGTATGTGCACAGAAAAATAAAATACATGCATGACGTTTGTATACGCGCCCATGCGTAGAAAGAAGCAATTATCACAAATTCTTTCGTCACGTATTATTTTCTTATTTACATTGTTTAGCGTTTGTTTCAAAAGATTTCGCTGTAGTAAAGTATTTGAATAATCGCTCACGTCTTTAAAGTTCTTGTTAGTGGTCTTGTGCAGAGGTCTACCCCTTATAAGGAGCCGGCGAAGTGCAGAGAATATGCAAAGATATATGCAAGGCAAATAAGAAAATATGTTCATAAGTAGTTAAGTAAAAAGAAACCCTCAATAATATACTAGAAGTACCAAATACCATATTCCTTAAAATCTTATTTTTATAAGACATTTTTAGATTTAATTGAACTGTAGTGAATTTTAATAAGAATTAATTTCTTACTCGGGCTTAAGTTCATTTATTTAAATTCTTATTGAATGAAATATTTTTATTAATTAATGTGAGTTTCTAAAGGAGAGAAGAAAAATTAAACTTAGACTTTATTAGCTGTTGCAAATGTCGATATTTTTCTGTGCAGCCACGCACTTCATCAGCACCTATATCTATCTACTGGGCTAGAGATTGTTATTAACATCAGCTATTTAACGTAAGTTTTCAATGAAATGGAATATGAGAATATGTTAATAACAGTATCTAGACCAATAGATAGACATGGGTGCTGATGAAGTGCGTGGCTGCACAGAAATATCGATAAGTTTAACTTTTCTTCTCTTCTGTAGAAATTCACAATAATTAATAAAAATATTTCATTTCAATAAGAATTGAAATTACTGAACTTTAGTCCGATTAAGAAATTATTTCTGATTAAAAATCTTCTTTTTAGCTAAGATATATTTTAGTCTTCTTAACATGTCTAAAAACTTCAAAAATAGGAAAAATCTTCACATATAGTAACACTGGTTTCAAGTAATATGGTCAATGATGCCAACTTGGTGCTTTTGGCACTATTTTAAGTGCTTTTTGAAGACACAAAATGTCAAATTTTGAGCGTTAGTGCCAAGCTAAAAATAAAGCACAAAGCAGAGCTTTTAAGAAATTTGTGTATTTTTTTAAATTACTTTAATTAGGATTGTTATCGCGTGATTTATAAAAAGAGGACAACAGAGTAGACTTGTGCCATTTAGTACATTTCAGTGACCGGTCATTTTAGTTCATTATTTGTAAATGAACTAGTTCGTTCATTTAGTTCAATCGCTCCCTTTAGTTCAATGAACTAGTTAGCAGTGATGCCAACTTTTTTGGCTCTAAAGGCGCATTAGAATTTTAAACAAGCAATAAAAAGGGTAATTTTGAAATCTAAAAAGCGTAAAAAGCACTAACGTGAAAAACGAGTGAAGTTTACTAATGTTTTCTAAGCTATTCTCTATTTCGGTAATATTATTAACATTGTTAATGAAATATATCAGACGAAAAAGGTATACTTTACACTAAACAAATAAATACACCAAGTTTTTATTAAAGTAATTTTAAGAAATACGCAAATTTCTTAAAAGCACTACTTAGTGCTTTTTCTTAGTTTGGCACTAACGCTAAAAATTTGGCGTTTTGAGTTTTCAAAAAGCACTAAAAATAGTGCCAAAAGCACCAAGTTGGCATCGCTGCTAGTTAGGTCTTTTTATTTCAATGAAACATCTACAATTCTATATGCATATCTATGAGTGTTGTTGTCTTTGACAATATTAAAAAGACAGATTCTATGATTAAAATGCTTTATGATAAATAAAATTAATTAGTTTATAAATAAATTTGCTCTATAAAGGGTTTATAAAACCCTCTCATAAATCCAAAATATTTTTTATGAATAGGGTAGTATCGGGTGTTTTTTTAGAGGTATAGAACTTCGAATTGAAATAAAACACAAGAAAATCGTTTTAATGTCCATCAATTTGGCTTTATTGGAAGGATAATTTTATGCCATTAATGTTTAAATATGATTTCGGGCATGTGGCCGCCGCGGCTGGCTCGAATAAAGCCAATTCTACAGGTCCAATTTTCAACCACTTTTTCGGGCATATGGGGCCGTATGTTGGCAATAACGCCACGAATGTTGGCTTCCAAGTCCCCTAACGTTTCTGGTTTGTTGGCGTAGACGAGCGACTTCACATATCCCCAAAGAAAATAACCCAATGGTGTCAAATCACACGATCTTGGTGGCCAATTGACAGGTCCATTCCGCGAAATTATGCGCTCATCGAATGTTTCCTTCAATAAATCGATTGTGACGTGCGCTGTGTGGCATGTAGCGCCGTCTTGTTGGAACCACAACTCATCCACATTCATGCCATCCAATTCGGGAACAAAATAGTCGGTTAGTCGGCTCCAATTGCTGTGCACGGTGGCGAATCGATTCATTCGGGTCCTCTTCAACACTTTGCTCTACAGCGGCAATTGTTTCTTCGGTGCGCACTGTTCGACGTCTCTGCGGATGCGTATTATCACATAGAGTAAACGTAGTGCGAAAACGATCCATGGTTAACCGAATTAATTGCTCTGATGGACGATTATGTCGACCATAAAATGGACGGAGCTTGCGGTAGACTTCGCGAACTGAACCATTATTTTCGAAATAAATTTGCACGATTTGCAAGCGTTGTTCTTTTGTCAACCTGTTCATGATGAAATGGCAAACCAAACTAAATATTAATCACTTGACAGCTGACAAAATGGCCGCCAGTTAAAAAAGTGATGCCAACTTAAAGTTCTGTACCTCAATAAAAAACACCCTTTATAAGTGTTTACTTGTTTATTGCATTTGTGGTAGTAGCAAGCCATAAACAAGAACTAAATATATATACATACACATACATATGGTTGAGTATAGAAGATAAGCACACAAACAGTGAAAAAGCAAAGCAAAACGTTGAAAACATTTAGTTCACAGCATCAGTGTTAGTTCATTTTGTGTCTTAGTTCTTAGTTCAAAAATTGAACTAGTGAGCGTAGAACAATTGAACCAGTTCACTTAGTTCAAAGTACTGAATCGTTCATTTGAACTAGTTCGTTCATGAACTACACAAGACTACAGCAGAGGGAAAAACCCGGACATTTGCTTAAAAAAGCAGGACTTAAAACTAAAACGAAATTGAGTTTTTCCAATAATATTACTACCAAAATCTTAAATACACTCAGAGAACAAACAGCTTAAAATCAATAAAAACCATATTGAAGTAATAAGAAACATTAACGAAAGTCCATTCATGTTGAAATTTTTTATTTCAGTATGGAAAAATATTAATTTACAATATTAATTTATTAATTTTATTTACTTTTAAATATCTCAACATACATTTTCTATTATATTGACAATTATTCAATTAATTTGACACGTTCTTATTTTTAAGTTGCAGCTTTTCCCTGAGTGTACATATCGATGGTATTGCGTGCACCATTTTACATAGAAAATTTGATCTTTTTACCCAACACCATTGGTATGTTTACATTAAAATCTATCTATGTATATACACATTTGAGAATATTTGCATACATAAATGCAGAGAAATAGCACTTCAAATATCATTTAAAATGTTGGAAACATTTTTTTGGACTTATAGTTTTGTCGAATATACTTATCAAAAAAGGTTTATAGCACAATAATTAATTAAAAAGTAGTTCTTTATCAACTGAGAACCCAAAGTTCAACCGATTACACACAAAATATGTCCAACGGTATGGCTAACGAGTTTAAATAAACTTTAATTTTTGGGTTAAAATGTCTTATTCTTATTCATGAAATAAAGACTTATATTGGCCCTTTCTTCGCATTTCCATCGATATTTTAAATACATCTTAATAACTCAACGTCTTAAAATAACATACCACGACACCTCGCTGGACATCCAATACCAATTATTTATAGGTATGTTTTGCTTGATTTTTAATAAATACCATTTTTCAAGCAAATGTAAAGCGAAAAAATTTCCTTAAAAAGTAGGACTTTCCGGGACGCAAATTTTTTCTGAGGACAAAGATCCCAAAAAGAGGACAGTGTCCGGGAAAAAGAGGACGGATAACAACCCTACTTTAATAAAAACTTGGTGTATTTATTTTTTCAGTGTTAAGAATACCTTTTTCGTCTGATATATTTCATTAAACAGAGAATAGCTTCGAAAATATTCGACATTATTAAACTTCACTAGTTTGGATCTTCACTCCTTTTTCACGTTAGTGCTTTTTACGCTTCTTAAATCTCAAAATTACGCTATTTGTGCTTATTTTAAATTATAATGTGCCAAAAAAGTTGGCATCACTGAACACGCTCTCTTTTGTTGTTGATGAATAAGCTCGCGTATGTAAATATTCTCTGATTAATCAGTTACGGTTATTTTTCAATCTGTTTTTTTCTTTTAATTACTGTTAAAATTTACAGCTCGTTTTTTATCACTAATTTACTTTGACTAATTTAAATAAATATTTTTTATATTACAAATTATTCATAAATGCTCTTTTTTAATTAATTAAAAGTAAATGTACATTAGTAGAATATATTTCGCTTAAAAAAATACAACAAAAAGTCGTTTTAAACATTTAAAAGTCATGCATATTTTATCTAGGTGGGAAGGGTTAGGAAGGGTTTCGTTTCAGTCTTTTTCTCAACTTGCCTTAATACCTTAACATTTGCTCGTTTGGTTACAAAATCAATTTTTTATCTTTTGAAACGCAGCTAGAAGAAACAAATACAAATATATATGTATTGTTATAGATCTTTGTGTTAATTAATGTTTATCCTACGTGAAAAGTAACACTTCTCTAAAGGCCATCATAATAAGATGAAGACAATGTCTACATTAATTTACATGCAAACATAAATCATTGCATGACATACTTACATACATACATACATATGTATGTACACAATTTAGTAAAATATGAGATGAGTGTTTTGTGAATTAATATCGCAGCCTTATTGAATACATTTAGTTATAAAAAAGTCTCTTTAAACACAACAGGCTTTACATTGTAAAACTACACGCAACATAGAGCTCAAGTTTATATAACAAGCAAAATACATTATTTCAGCATTTAAATTTATTTAAATTTGTTTTTTTTTTCTCTTCAAAACCTTTTATTTTACTTGCCATGTTAGGTAAGGTTAAAAAGAAGGGCAATAAATATTGAGCCAATCCATTGTTTACTTTTAATGTGTGCGGCGGTCACGTTCGACATCATGAAAAGGTCCCTTTACCTTTTAAGGTATAATTAATTTTTCTTTCTCGATATCAAATCAAAACTTGCGCAAGAAAACTTGACGTGTATACACTGCGAAAGTTCACTAATACGAATAAATCGCCGAAAATAGGAAAAAAACGCTTAAATGAAAAAAATCGTCAAAACTCAAAAAATCGATAAAAATAACAAATAGCCAAAACTAAAAAAATCGCCAAAAATAAAAAGGTAACTAAAAAACTAAAAAAATGCCAAAAATCGAAACAAATCGCCAATACGAATATAAATCGTCGAAAACGAAAAGATGTGACAAATCTCAAAAAATAGCTAAAATTAACAAACAACCAAACTAACAAATAGCCAAAACTAAAAAAAAATAGCCACAACTGAAAAACGCCAGAAACTGAAAAAAATCATTAAAGCAAAAAGGTCACTAAAAAAACTGAAAAAATTGCCAAAAACCGAAAAAAATAGTAAAAAACGAAAACAAATCGTGAAAACAAAAAGTAGCGCCAAAAATTAAAAAATCGCGAAAGCTAACAAACAACCAAACTAACAAATAGCCAAACTAACAAATAGTCAAAACAGAAAAAAATGCAAGGCTAATCAAAACGCCAGAAATCGAAAAAAAAATCACTAACTCCCAAAAAAAAAAACTAAGAAAAAAATGCCGAAAACCGAAAAAAATCGCCAAAACCAGAAAAAGCGCCAAAACTAAAAAAATCAGTCAAACTAACAAACAAATAGCCAAAGCGAAAAAAGTTTCAAAACTAAAAAAATCGTTTAAACTAAAAAAATCACCGAAACCGAAAAAAGTCGCCAAAGTAAAAATATCACAAAAACCGATAAAAGCTAACAAATAGCCAAAGCGAAAAAATCTTCAAAACTAAAAAGAATCGCTTTAACTAAAAAAGTCGCTAAAACCGAAATAAGTCGCCAAAAAAACTAAAAAAAAAATTGCGAAAAACCGAAAAAAAAATCGCGAAGGCCAGAAATATATCGCCAAACCGAAAAAGCGCCAAAATTAAAAAAAAATCGCTCAAACTAACAAATAGCGAAAAAAAGCTTCAAAACTACAAAAAAAAAACGCTTAAACTAAAAAATGTCGTCAGAGTAAAAAATGTCACCAAAATACTAAAAAAAATTCCAATAATTGAAAAAAAATCGCCAAGACCAGAAAAATATCGCCAAAACTAAAAAACGCTGAAACTAACAAATAGCCAAAGCGAAAAAAAGCTTCAAAACCAAAAAAAGTCGCCAAAAGCGAATAATGTCGCCAGAGTAAAAAATATCACCAAACAACTAAAAAAAAATTGCCAATAAGCGAAAAAAGTCGCCAAAACGAAAAATAATAAAAAAAATCGTCAAAACGAAAAAAATCTCAAAAATCAAAGTCACTAGAAATAACCAACAACCAAACTAACAAATAGCTAAAACAAGAAAAAACGCCTAAACCGAAAAAACGCTTAAACTTAAAAACGCAAAACAAACATTTTTTTTAACGTCTGCACCAGATAAGATATTTGACTCTGTATATAGGCTAAAGGTACGGTCACAATTGTCAAACATTTGCCCAAAAAAGCGTAACCAACAAACACCAATGAAAAATTATGTATTACCAATATTACCAGATTGCAATAAAAATAATTATCCCTGAAGATGTTGGAAAATCCCAACGAAACGTCGGATACATTAAAAATTAAATAAAAATACATACGTCTTTTATTTACATTTTAAAGAAATTGAATGACCTTGAAAGCCTGAATAGATACAATATCTATAAAAACACACTAATTCATATTAAAAATAAGGTCGAGTAATTAAATACAAATTTATATATATGAAAAAAGTTTTGATCCAGTCACTTGTTTATGAAATTAAACAGTTTCAAACACAACTAATATGCAATTTCATGAGTCCAACATTATTGCATACTCTTTCACTTGAAAGATTTTTCATTAGCATTTAGTGGTTACGCTTTTTTGGGCAAATGTTTGACAAGTGTGCCCGTAGCTTAAGCTTCATATAGTTCGGAACCCTTCATGTGCGAGTCAAAGTCGTCGCAGTTTACTGAATTCATTTGATTACTTTTTTTCCTGATTTATTATTAAACAATAACTTACATTTTGTGCAAAAGAGAAAATAAGTAAATAAAACAAATAAAACAAACAAACAAACAAAAATGTAAGATGTGATGAACTTGTTGCTGACAAACGTGTTTAACGTTTTTTTTTTTAAATAATAAAAAGTGGAAATAATATATGTACATATAAATTTTTGCAATTAAACAAATTTGTTTATTATGCAGAGGAGGAATTTATGAAGTTTGTTTAACAAAGCACTCAATATTTAAAGACCACAAGAGCGTTGATTAACTGATTAAGTTTGCTTGGCTGAGGCGTGTGTGTGTGTGTTTTCGTCATTTTATTTTTTAGGCGGAACCTACAAATGATTAATTTTTGTTTTTTATTTTTTTTTTAATTGCTGATTTAGCAATAAATATGAATTTTTCTTATCATTAATATTTTGAAATGAACTGAATGTATTTTATAGATGCACGGTCAAAGATAAAGTAATAAAAATTTGGGAAAACCAGTAACCTCAAAATATTATTGTTAATTTTTGTAGAAATTTTTCTTACTACTACTGTTTTTATGAAATTCGAGGTTTCATTATTTTAGACATGCAAGTAGTTCTTAAGCACACAGCTGATATCAAAATAGCATTAAATGTCTAAATTTGTTCTTTTAGGCTACGAAAAGACTCACACATTTGAGTTAAAAAATTATATAAATTATTTACTTCTATAAATAGGACATTTATACGTATTAGACCCCTGCAAAAGACCATTTAAAAGAATTTTTAAGACGTGAGCGATTTTTCAAATGCTTTATTGCAGCAAAGTCTTCTAAAACAAACGCAAAACAACACTGTTTACAAGGCATTTGTTTCAGTTATTGCAGATTGTGTGTATGCTCTTTTATTTTTCTGTGCGCATATAAGCGCACACATGCATTGACATTAGTTGTGTGCGCTTGCTTTAACCCTGCAAATAATATTGGAATAAGTGGTCCAATCTAGATGAAACAGACTAGTTACATCATGGTCCCATGTAATGCAGTCATGGATCATGTCGTTTTCATACAAGCATTCAATGCTGTACGATAAGTGTTCGTGTTTAAACGAATATGATCGTTCTTCTTAGGCACTCACAAATTGTATGCGAGTAGTCTATAACTACTCCATATGGAGTAGTTTTGGGGTTAGTCCGATGTGGTCCAACCCTAGGACATCGCAATGTTAAATCGACCAAATTTTTTTCATATATTTGGAGTAGTTTTGTGTTACCCCTCTCCTCTTTGGACTAGTCTTTACATGCATGTATGGACTAGTCGCATTATTTGCAGGGGAAAAAAACTTCCCTTAAACATAAACACTCATATACACGAACACCAATGCATCCATCGTACTTCGCTTATTAAACGACAGCATTTAGTATTGGTTTAGTATAATACATGCCACGAGAATGCATTTAAAAAAATGACTTATGTACATTTCAAGCCTGTTTACGCAGGCCTCTAATACAAATATACCTATACATATGTATGTATGTATATGATATAAATAAAAATAGCACAAAAACATATATATTCTATTCATTTTTAAAACAAAGAATTTAAAATTTTTCAAAAAAAAAGCCAAGTTATATGTTGAAAAAATATCGACTTCGCGTTTAATTGAAGATATACACATCGCTCATTTACTTCAATAGTGGCATAACTCAAAAAATGTGTTTTTTGAGTTAATAATGCAAAAAGATGCGGCATTTCGTATTTTATCTTGTGTTAAAATTTCATATAAATAGCTTGTACCATCACCTCCTGAGAGAAGAATTTTTTTTAATTTCTCAATTGAGTTGTATGCAAATTGAAAACTTAAAACGCGTTTTCTACAAAACTGGTTTTTTTTGAGTTGTGCCACTATTGAAGTAAATGCGCGATATATTAGAACTTGGCGTTAGTTAACCTGAGGTCACCGATAAGTTAAAGGCAAGTTTCTCCTGGTGGATTAAATTCAATTTGTTATAATGAAAAACTGTTTATACGTTCGATAAAATCCTACTTTTAACTAGCTTTAAGGTTTAAGGGGTTTAAGGGTTTCCTAAGCAAAGGTTTCAATTAAAAAGAAAGATAATGACCACCATGCGCGCTGTTGACTTCGGGGAACTTTCTAACGTTGCCAGAGTTGAACTGCAACGCGTTATACGGGATTTACACTATGACTTTTTACCGTGACTTTTGTAGAGTTTATTGACAAAAGGGGTACAAAGGTGATCAAAGGAGTAGCAACATAAAAGAGAATTCAAGAAACACGCAGGAGAAAAAGTCATCGTGTAAATGCCGTATTAGGAGCTTTATATTGATCTGTGAACTTAATTAAAGGAGGCCTGCGAAATTGAGATTTTAGTATTTTTTTTTAAGTGAATGTGCGCAGGGCTTGACTAAATTGTCAAAATTCAATATGGCGGCCAACAGACGCCATTTTGTATATACGAGGAGAAAGTAGAAAAACGGCGAACTATATCAAAATGGGTATCATGCGACAGGTATTTTAAAATCATCTTTGGTTTCTCTTATGATTTTTTCATTTTGAATGACCATTTAGGATATTTAACGGTTCAAAGTTGGTCTTCGTCAAATTTAGAATACCTCCTTTTTTCCCAGGAAGTTTTTTCCCGCCGAAATTTTAATTCATAATAGAAGGAATAGGAAAAGGTAAAAAACCCGGGGAATTGTTATTCATAATTGGGCTAAAGATGTGATTTCTGCGTGTCTTCTAATAGGCACTTTCTAACTGACAGGTAATAGCTGGCCCTAACTATGATTAAAGTTACATCTATTGAATTGGCTGTCATTTATTTATTCTGCTTTTTGACATTACCATGGACGTAGAAATGATAAAATTGTTTCTGTTTGTTCTGTTCGTGCAACGTTCCAATCGCTTTGCCTATTTTACGGTAGTACAGTATTACACTAGCACCTTGTTATCTTAGCACCGCATTACCATTTCAATATAACATTCTACGATTAGGCCGAGGCCACGTTCTAAGCGTCTAAGCGGTAAGCGGCTGAGCGGTGAGCGGAAAAAAATTAAAACATATGGAATACTACTGAAGCGGCCACGTTATGAGCGAAATTTCTGAGCGGCTAAGCGGAATTTCTGAGCGGCTAAGCGGCGCCGCTCAGGAATAGAATGTGTTCTAATTTTTAGTTGATTTCTGAGCGGCAAAGTATAAACATGGCAAAATTGAATGCGGAGCTTATAATTTCATCTGTACAAAGTCGACCGCTATTATGGCAAGATAGGTTACCAAATTTTAAAAATAAAAATATTACTGATAAATTATGGAGTGAAGTTGGTGAAATTTGTGGTTGCACAAGTAAGATTTTATTTAATTTATATTAATTTAATGCGTTTTATTATAATTATGTTATTTTTATTTCTAGGAGATTTGTATATAAATGGTTAAATTCGCCGTAATGTCGCCTTACTTGATTTATAGGATGAATGCCAAATCTTCTTTTTTTTCTTAAACGCATTAAATTCTTGTAAATATGAATACGATTTTCGCGTAAAAACATTAAACAAACCTCTCTTGACAAGGGCATTTTAACAATTAACTGCACTAACCGCTCAGAAATGACGCTCATTGCGTGGCCACTTGCCGCTCAAATTCGCCGCTCAGACGCTTACCGCTCAGCCGCTTACCGCTTAGACGCTTAGAACGTGGCCTCGGCCTTAGAAGGAAAAACGCTTAATGCCGAGTACACATCTGGCATTTCTTGTGCTGCCGTTTACATTATGCTTTTTATGTGGAAAGCAATGCCACACAACGAAAAATATTGGAAATGACAACCGTTGACACTAGCACACACTAATGCGATGTCACAAAATGCCATAGTATGTACCCACATTTTATTATTTTGTAAGGGAAAGAAGTAAAAAGTGATTAAGTAACGTTTTACTATTAGACAAAAAGGACTTTTAAGCTTTCAATTCGTTTTTCAGAAATTTATTTCATTGAAGGCACCCACACAATTGCAACATAATTGTGCAATAATTGATATTGTACAATAAAATTGCCTGTGCGTATATTGGCATATATGGCACAATATATTGGATAGAATAAAAAGTCTTGATTTATATAGCGCAACAAGAAATATTTTGTAATGTATTGACAACATTGCACAATAATTATTTCCAAGTACATGCATCACTAAACATTATTTTTCTATTTTTTTAATGACTTAATTAAAAATTATTTAGTTTTTTTTTGGTAATTGTTAACATTTAAGTTTACATTCAAAAGCTTTTGGAAAGTTATATTATTGATAGGAAGTTCGCTGTTATGGAAGGAGAGTTCACGAGTGTGCCCGAATCTATATCTGCTGGTGTGCCCCAGGGTAGTATTCTGGGTCCTGTCTTGTATTTAATATATACTTGTGATATGCCTGTGAGCAATAATATCCATATTTCTACTTTTGCCGATGATACAGCCTGTATGAGTGTGCACGAAAACCCTTATGAGGCATCCCGCAATCTCCAGGAACATATCACTCAGCTGGAAATATGGTTGAACTTATGGAGAATTAAAGTCAATGAACAAAAGTGTGTTCATATAACGTTCACCCTAAGAAGAGATACTTGCTCCCCCATTCGAATCAACAATCAAAATATTCCTCAACATTCCCAAGTGAAATACCTTGGTATACACCTTGATCGAAGACTTACATGGAAACATCATATTGACTCTAAGTTAACTCAGATGAAACTTAAGTTAACTCAAATATATTGGTTGATTGGCAGAAACTCAACACTCAGCTTAGACTGCAAACTTTTACTGTACAAGTCGCTTTTGAAGCCAATATGGTGCTACGGAATTCAGTTATGGGGCACTGCTTCAGCTTCCAATGTCGAGAGAATCCAACGAAGGCAAAACAAAATTTTACGGTTAATAACATCGGCTCCATGGTACATCCAAAATTCTATTATACATCGTGATTTAAATATGCCACTAGTGACTGAAGAAATTGCAAAATACGCAGGCAAATATTTAACAAAACTTGAATCACGTCCTAATCCGCTTGCTCGTAATATTTTGAACTTTACTGGACACATCCGCTTAAAAAAGAGGGACACACAGGCTCTTATACCTAACACTCCAGATGGGACTACTTGAAAATACTTTTTCCCCCTTTTTTGATTATCACTACTAATGTATTATTTATAACTACCACTAAGTTTATGTCCGACACTGGTCGGGCCTAATAATTTTTTTTATAGATTTAAGATTTGAATACTTATTGTTAGTTCATATATGAAGATCCAATAAATAAATACATGCATTAAAAAAAAAAAATTTAAGTTTGACATTTATTAATAATCCCAAATTAATATTTTACTTATTCAGTAAAATATTTTTTTATTAAAAATACATTGAGATTGTTTACTTAGGGGTTTAGCTGGATCTTATGCGCATTTCACTGTTGCTAATGCAGATCATCAGTGAACCTTTACCCAAAAATTTTCTTAGAACAACTATAGTTGTTGTGTTAAACTTTCATTTAAACAAATGACAATCTCAACAAATAACAAAATTGAAACAAGAACTTAATAATCATGTTTTTTTATTTTCTTACTTACCATGGCTGACTTTTTTCAGCTCAAATTGTAATTCTAAAAAGGATCACCCTTTTTCCACACGCAAAGTTTACTTTGAAAAGTTTTAACTCACTGTGTGTGGTGTCAGTTGATGAAGATTTCTGCTTCATATACTTAACCGTTACTGCAAATGGAATATGTGAATTGTTTTGACACCACACACAGTGGACAAAAAAACACAAAGAACGCTCATGATGAAGGTGTAGTGGCCTTCGAAAACAACTAGTTGTTCCGTTATGCTAAGTGTTTGTCAGAATATTTACAATGAACTTTGGTGTTATACAAAGTTATACGAACTTTAGACCAATGAAATCAGAAATATAGAAACAAATGAAGTTCGAACAATTATAATAAAATTTATTAACATAAATAATTTATAATAATTTTAAGCATTTGCTGAAGCATAAACTGCGTTATTAATAAAAAAAATAATAATTTTGTTTTATTAAAGGGTTACAAAACAAATTGTGTATGGAAAATTGTTTTAATGAATGGATGAGGTCTAAAATATATAATTTAAAATTATACATACATATGTATGTATGCTCATATGCGTCTGTACGAATACATAATTAGAAACTAATTCATCTTGTCGCCAATTAAATTTATAACCGAGTTGACAATTTATTTAATTTTTTTAAGGTCAACAGTGATATATGAATATAAAAATAAGCAACATATTTCACACGTGATTGGTTAATAACAATTTTTAATAATTCAAATTTATATTTGAATCATAAACTGTTTAAAATTTAAGGCGATAAACAAGTTTATTAGTTTCTTAATAGCCCGTTTTAACATAAAAATCATAAACAAATATATCGTTTATGAAATAAATTAATTTAAAAAAATAACTACACTCAGATAAAAAAAATGACGATCTAAATTTAAAACAAAATTCTTGAATTTAGATTGCAGAAATTTTAATAATTCAATCTTGAAATTTGGTCAGTAAGATCGACGTTCTCAAATTTAAGCATAAATTTTTAAATTTTAGAATGCATTCTTAAAATCAAGAACGTAATCTTAATTTTAAGATTATACTCTCAATTTTTTTGAGAATATGATCTTAATTTAAGATTTTTATTAAGAACAATATCTTTAATTCGATCTTGAAATGAAATTTTATTGAAGATTGCAGTTTTAAATGCGATCTTAAGAAAATCAAGATTTTGTTCTTGAATCAAGAATTTTTGCACTTAACAGACTATTAAGATTGAAATGATTTGATTTGGAGCGTAAAATCTTGATTTTAGCACGTTTTTTCTCTTAGTGTAAGGGTAGGATTTTCATGCATTTAAAATAGCGTTTTATGTACATAATCAGGTATGTGATGGAAATCGTTTTGGATTTAAAATCTATTGAAAAACCTGCAAAGTTGTGATGCACACATTTATTTCGATTTCATTCTGGTTTTGCTTTAAATCGAAATCGATTTCATTTCACATCTTGTTCTATGAAAATATTAGCAAAAAAAGATGTGATGGAAAGCGGAATTTGTGTTGTTTTTGCGTTTTTAAATCGAGTAAGCATGACTTGACGTTTAAGTAAAATGCTTTAAAATAATTAAAGACATATGATACCACAATAAAAGGTATTTTTATTTACATAAATTTATTTTTGTTTGAAATAATTTAATTGTATGTGTGTTGAAGCCGATTAGTTAAAATCTGCCGCCGACATGTACTGAAAACACTTAGCCGCCGTCGACATGGCCTTTTTTTGCAATACTTTTCTATGGTTTAAAAAATAAAAGATTTTCATTATAAAACTCGGTGTTTGAAATTAAGAAAAAATATGCCATTCCTTTCAACAATTGCTTCAGCAATCCGCGATCCAACGATATTCGTTTCGCCGTCGCCGTAAATATCTTTGGCAATCTGCACCCGACTTCAGCATTATTGGCTTCAATTTCAGTTAGCAGCAAAAAATATAAAAGAAATAATTGATTTTTTTGTAACCAACTGAAAATGAAACAAAGTTGGAATATGAAATCGATGGGTTTTCTGTCACACCAAAAACAATTTTCTACGTTTTGAGCTTGCGATTTCATTTAAAATCGAACCGATTTCCATCACATACCTGAATATATATATTAAAAATATATACAAAAATATGTATTTAAAACTAATCAAATATGCATTTGTTAAAGTATTTTTTTCAACATTTACGGTCCTTTTCACAATGTACAATTAAAAGCTAAGAGGGACTTTAACGGCAAGTTTTGTATGAAGAACTGTCAGTTAAATTTCACTTGTTCATTGTGAAAAGGGACGTTAATAATATTAAAAACTGCAAAAAATCAGGTTCGATGCGTTCTTAACAAATATTTTGTCGACTCATATCGAATACAAAAGGAAGAGGGTGTCTTAGGACACCCGGTTAGAGCTATGCTCCTTAGCTATATAAAACAAATTCCATGTGTTAAATAGCAATGCAATAAAATTATATTATATGACGACGACCAGCGACAGAAAATATGTATTTACATGAAAATCCTATCCCTACCAATAACCAATAATTATTATTGTCTGGCAATGCTGGCCTTTTTACACACATTAACAAATAAATTTAGTTGGGGTGTATGTATGATGCCTTAAACACATTCACCACAGCAAGCTACCGACTACCAAATGTCAAGGATAGAACACACATGTTTATATGAGAGTGATTCTTTTGAAGGGAGACAGGTTGTTGTCTATGCTGATTTTGTCGTTGTAGTCCAATTAAACTAATTTCTATTTCTTTGGCTACAATGAGAAAATTCAGTGTTGCCAGTATAATACAAAATGTTGAATGAATGATTTTGTGCAACTATTTCATATTATTGAACAGAAACAATATCCAAAAATTGATGTAAAGAATAAATTGATTCCTTTTTGTACTTTTACGTGAAATAAAGACATTTTAAAAGAGTAATTAATTTTTATAAATGCAAAATATATAAAAGTGCCAATACTGAACTATGTATTAGTACTGGAATATCAGTTCCAGATGGTGCTGCTGCCGTCTCCAAAATAATTAAGTAGCCAGCTACGAGGCGAAAAATGCTGCTAGCGGCATTTGAAGTGGTGTGTTCGTGTAGCCTGCTGTGGTAAATGTGTTTAAAGATGTTAATAATGCAAATTTATACATGAAATACTGAAGTATATTTATTTGAGATAATGTCTTTATTTAACAAGCCAATTTTTTGAAATGCAAATTTAGTTAGACTTTAATATTTGTGGCATTGACACCTTTCCAAAGAAAATATTGAATTACATAACGTTGAGCAGTTTTTCCATATTTACAAATTCACTGAGATCATTTACTTTTGATGGTTCCAAACATGGCACTTGAAACTTGAAACTTAAAACATGTTTTTTACCACTAAAGCGCCATCTAGTTTCGGGAACGGCTCTGGTAACTCGTTTTAATATGCGACTGCTACTGATTTCGTGCTAAAAGATGCGATTATCAGTAAAACTATTTTTCTGTGAAAAACAACGTGTCATTGCCAGCTGTTTTAGTTTCAGAAACAGCTGTCTTTTAAATGACATCTGACTAGGATTTTCCAATTCCCGGGAATCGAGAAAAAAATTTGTATTCCCGGGAATTTCAATTAATTAAATGGCCTCAATAAAAAATTTAATTTTATAAAAACAACATTTAAATTAAAAACAAAACAACTTCGTTCGTTAATTTCAAGAACAATAATATTTCAAAAATAAAACAAAAACAAATAAATGCATATGCTTTGAGTTATAGCATGGATGGAAATTCCAGCTACATTTCGCAATCTCGATACTATTTATTTCCTATAGAGTTTTTAAGTTGAAAATATTTCGTAACGCTTGAAGTTGTTGGAGTCACCGCGGGAACATCTATTTACATCTGCTTCCATGCTTATATTATGCATCGGTACAAACATTTATTTTTAAGTAATAAACCAAACGAACAGCAATGTAAAAAAGCCAAATTCCTAAAACGTAAATATTAAATTCCCGAAAATTCCCGTTAAAAATTTCCCGGGATTTGTAAAAAAAATAATTACCAGGAATTTCCGGGATTTTTTCCCGCGTAAAAAATCTATATCTGACTCATCTTTGTTATGAAATTGTTTGTGAAATTTTCTATTAACCGCAATACAATATTTTTTAAAATGATGAAAATCGTAAAAAAAATACTACGGATGTAGATAGGTATTAGAAACTGTATGACGCTATAGAGGGCCAGCTATATCAGATCTCTGCAGAAGCTTTGGATTGGCACTTTAAATTTATTTCTTTTTAACTTCTTTTAGCTTTGCATTATTTCATTATATAATATTTATTTTTACCAATTTTTCTGTTCTTTGTTAAATTGTTGCTTTTTTGATATATGTATGTATGTATGTATGTATAAATAAATTAATTAATCTGCTCTATATACGTTTTAACAAAATTTAAAAAAAATAGCAAAAAAAAAACTATTGCGAGAAAGAAATACATACATACACAATAAAAAGGCATACCATAAAGACTACATAGCAAAAAAAAATAAATTGTATTTTTTTTTAATTTAAAAAAAAAGAAATGAACAGAATATGTAAAATAAGAAATACAATTAAAAAAAAATAACTAAAATGAAATAAAACACTTGAGTACATGGATTCGCTGAATACACGAAGTATGAAGTACAAGGGTGACCGTTTGCTGGCTAAAGTGCAAATACCTACAAATAGCATAAAATATAGTTATAAACCACGGAGGAATATTGCTTGAAAATACAATTGGAACTTACATACGTCGAATTCGCTTTAGCGCAACACGCTTTTTGAAAAAAAATCGGATTACTGAAAGCGATACAAATCCCCGCACTGATTTTAAACGCAGCTAGTCTTATTCACTTCGCTTTAGCGAAACATCGCTTTACTGAAAATATCGTATTACTGAAAACCAAAAGCAAGCCCACAACTAAGTTTTGTATGAAACTTACTTCGCTTTAGTGAAAAAATAAACAATGACAAATTTTTTTATTAGAAATCGATTGCATAACTTAACCCCCCTTCTAGACTGGCAATAAATATGTTGGCAATATAGCAATAACGCCGGCAGAATAGCGAAACAATATTGCTTATTGCTTTACTTATGTTAAGGCTATGGGAAATCGTAGCCACAATATGCAAAAAGTCAACAGGGAAGGTGCAGAATAAAAATATAATTCACTTGTAAATATCTGGTTAATCGAACAATTTTTTATTTTTAAAAACTTATAATAATACAAATTACTTCACTACTCACGTTTTTAAGAGACTATTTTCTTTTTATTAATATGCATACACATGTATATTTTATAAATTTCAATAATATTATCGAAATGCCAAACACAATACAGAAAAGTCGAACATAAATTAACACCGAGTTTGACGTTTCACGTTCGCAATAATTGTCAACGAAAAACTGTTGACAATTATTGCCACAATTATTGCAAGTACTGGCAATGAGCTGTCTACATTGGCAATATCAATAATTTGACATTTGCTGCAATATATGTATGTTAATGATTTTATTGCCAGTCTAGACGGAATTGTGCATGTTTTTTCCGTTCAAAATTAAGTGGCAAAATGTATTTGCCCTTTTGGCTCTTACGTGCTTTATTGTATTTTTCTATTATATTGTCAATGCAAGTGGCTAGACATTTTCGATTTCAAGCAGTACGCTTAACTGTCACAAATTTCAGTAATCCAAAATACGTTTTAGAGAAAATATCGGTTAACTGAAAAAAATTGGGTTTTGGTTATTTCCAGTAAAGCGGAGTCGACTGTATATTATTTTCTAATAATTATTATTATAATTAGAATTGTTTTTTTTTAATTTCCTCAATCAAATCCGCACCAACCTCGTAGCATAGCAAAAAAAAATTTTTTTATAAATACCAGAAAGAATGCAGACACAGTCACAGCCACTACACAGAAAAAAATGATTTTGATATTTGAATACGAAAATCGTTGATTCAATAAAAAAAATCTTTCGAATTTTCTGTGATGACGATTTTAGAATTATTGATAAATAAAATTGTATGCACGTTTATTGAATATATTTTTTGTTCAGTCAATAAAGAAATTTAATGAATCAAAGAAAAAAGTTGTTGACTGAAATTTTATTTTCAGTGATAATTGTTATTGTGTTGTGTGTGTGGATGAATGTCACAATTTTCAACCCCTTTTTGTTTGCTTTTGCTTGGCTGCTATTAAAACTAAATGTGTTTGGGATGAGTCGAACCGGCAATCTCTTGACTACTAAACTAACGTACTTACCACTCAGCTAAAGAATAAATCGCTTTTGGATACGCAAATAATGAATACACGCAAAACATGATTTCTTTTGTTTCTTCTAATCTAAAAATAACTTTGTTTAGTAAAAAAAACAAGCCACGAAGTTTTTCGGCTTTTTGTCCGAATGCACACGTATACAACACCAACAATCAAAATAAACAACAACATCAGCACATGACCAGGTTTAGTCAATCAACAAGCAAGGAAAACACCAACACAAATAAATGACATTAAATGATATTTTAAAATGTGAGGAATTGATGAATACAATATTCAAGTTAATGACAAATATTATTGAAACTAAAATTTTATTCAATAACATGGTTTTATTGAAAATAATTCTTGTCTATTTTTTTCTGTGTAGTTATGGCAAGGAAAATCCAAAAGAAAACCATAAAGCAAAAAACACAAATACTTTTTGCAAAAGCCACCAGCAAATAAACTAAAATAATAATGATGACAGCAGTGTTGGTTAGTCTTTTGGTAGGGGTTTTTTTCCTCTTAGTTTTAACGATGTTTTCTTGTTGTTTATATTTAAAAAAAAATAAAAAATAAATCTCACAGAGTATTTTATAGTATATTTTTTATCACAATTCCCTAAGTGTGGAGTACTGAATTAATTCTGTTTCTTTTTAGTACTTTTGTTTTGCATTTTATTTTATTAAAACAAAGAATAACTAAAAATATTAAAAAAAAAAATATTAAAAAAAACAAAACAAAAACAAAGACAACTGTTTAAACTAGGTGGCCTAAATAGTTTAAATCAAGGCTTTTTATTGTTCTCAATTAATAAGGTTTTGTTTTTTAGATTATTGAATTAAAAAGAATTAATTTACATGGCAAAAACATACGCGTATACAAGGCGGCTTTAAGAGTAGAAGGGCTATTCTTAAGGTAGAGGTTCATAGCTCGCTTTTTGCGCGTTATGCTTTTTTTTTTGTTTTACAGCATTAATAAAATTTTCTTCAATATTTATTGTTTAAAAATATGTAATGCACACAAAGTAAATAATGCAGATTTAGCGGAGATGACACTCAGTACGTAAAAGTAATCGATAACTAATATGCAAAATTTGTTACTGAGAAAAGTGTGGTGAAAAGTTAATTAAAATACATCGCATTAATGAAAATATTCACATATTTTATTAAACAAGTTTTTTATTACTAACCCCCTGTTTGTGTAAAACGTTTGAGTTAAAAGTCTTGACGTTTTTGTAATAGACTAAAGGAAACTTGTACAACTTTTCTTTAATCTATTACAGAAACGCCAAAATTTCTAACTCAAACGTCTTACACAAACAGGGGGTAAGAAATTTTTTTTATTGAAAACAAAAAAGAAAAAAATTATCCACGGCAAAATAATATTTATCAATAACGTAAGAAATAAAGTATTATTTAACATCTTAAGCTTTCAAGAACAGCTGACTTTCTTTCATGGTGCTTGTAACGCGTACAAGAGTAGAAAGTAGACCTACTTTATACTTTGAACGCGCCTACGCGTTCTGCGCTTTTTGCAATGTAACTTGTCACATACTATTACATTGATTCTACTTTTTGACAGATGCATAGAAAGCGTAACGCACAAAAAGCGAGCTATGGACCTCTACCTTTAGGTTGGCAACACAGCAAATCAAAAAATAAATAAACATTAAAGAGTTCTATGTTGGAGTATACACATACAAATTTGTGAATGAAAAATGGTTTATGGGAATTTTTCGACTGAACAATTTTGATTCAAAGATTTTATTCTCGATATGTATTCTGACAATTACTAACAGAACAGAACAACATGCTGTTTTCGAAAGCCGAGGCTACACCGTCGTCATCATCAGAGTACTTGTGTATTAAAGTCCTGCACAATACCCCTTACAAGAACTTTTAAGACATGAGGGATCTTTCAAATGCTTTACTACAGCGAAATCTTCTAAAACGAATGCTAAACAACACTGTTTGCAAAAAATTTGTTTCAGTTATTGCAGGTATAGGAGTAAAGAAGAAAATACTTCGAGACGGAAGAATTTGTGATGTTTTCTTTTTCATACGCATTGGCGCGTATACAAACGTCATACATGTACATATATATGTACATACATACACACACAAGTTGTGTGTATTCTCACACACAAACGCACACATGCATTGACATTAGTTGTGTACACTGGCTTTAAGAAAAACCTCCCTTAAACACATAATAGCTTACCATCTACATCTTACACACACACTCAAACATACAATATGCAACATAACAAGCATACACGCATCAACACTACTTCTTCTGAGTGTTTTTTACTAACAAGAAGTCTTCATGACGTCGCTTGTTAACTCTCATATACAAGAACATCAATGCATCCATCCAGCTTCGCTTATTAAACGACAGCATTTATTATACCCCTTTTTCCACACTCAAAGTGTACTTTGCAAAGCCTTAATTCAGCTGTGCAAATGACAGAGGTAGTAATACAGTCTCTTTCTGTCTTTCTCCCAGCTGAATTAGGACTTTGCAAAGTAAACTTTGCGTGTGGGGCCTTATTGGTTTAGTATAATACATGCCACGATTATACATTTAAAAAACAAGACGTATTTACATTTCAAGACTGTTTACGCAGGTCTCTAATGTGTATGATCTGTGGTGTGTGCTGCCAGTGGGGGATTTTGTTTAAAAAAATGGAAATAATTCTATAGCTTCTATACCGGCAGTCCCATTGTTATAATTCATACAGCATTTGAGAAGGTGTCACAGAGCATAATTCTGGAATTTTGACTATGTGTATTTAAGGAGGCCGGAACACCAAAGCGGCCAACCTCGGATTAATAAAAAGTTCAAACCGATGCCAAGCTGATACTTTGGATCTGATAAAAATAAAAAAAGATTTTTTAAACGTGGATTTTTCGAGAAAAAAATTAAAAATTTTAGCTTTTTTACCAACCTTGGCCCACTGTTCTGCTAATGGATAAGTCAAATCTTAATCGATTTGGAAAAGAAAACAAAATTTTTAATATCTAAAAAACAATTAGTACATACAAACAAAAACAAAAGTTATACGCAATTTAAATTTAAATTTTGAAAAAAATTAAATTTTTTGTCATTTTAGAAAATAGATGGTTAATTATAGAAGAAATTTTGCAAAACTACCACCCTCATAATTTTACTTATTTAAAAGGTAATCGTGTCTGTCATGACTTTCACATCCGTGTGAAAGTAAATCTTTTCCGCATATTTTGGTGCCCTGACATTCACTTCCGGATAATTTTTTCGTTTTACTTTCGATTGCACTAAGCAATGTGAAAGTAAATAGAATCGCCTTTTTTCCACAATAAAATGAATTTAATTTAAACGAAATCTTTTTTAAAATTAGGCTTGATATCTCATCTACCTAATTCGGAAATTTAAACCAATATTTATTTGGTTTTAATATATAGAAAAGGGGATATAAAAAACATTCCCACATTAGCAACCAATTTTGCAAAAATATTCGGAAGTATGCAGACACCAAATCTTCTTTTTTGCGATTCGGAAATTTTCATTCTAATTGAAAACGTTCGAAAGTCGTGACAGACACGAATAAGGGGTGATTTTTTAAGAGGTTTCGTATTTGATTTAAAAATACCACATAAAATTTAGAGAAATGTATGAAATATTTGTTTGAGTCGGTAAAATGATCTATATAACCCCAGCAAAAAATTTCGAAAAAGGTAATCGAGTTTGGAATTAAGCATTTTTGGTGGAAGCACTTCCCTACTGGATTACCAACTTAATGATTTTAACAAGGCGTGACACTAAAATAATCGATTCTTGAGAAGTACTTACATTTTATTTATTTGTCAACATTTCACGTAATCTATTTCGTCTAAAAAATCATTCTCTTCATTTAGCAACTTGCACGTCATTTTTTTAAATTTTAGGTAATGTGATTTGTAAGTGAGTAATGCAAATTGGCAATCAGAAAAGTAAGTCATTATATGGCAAGTAAATCTATCTCAATGATTAAAGATGATTTCAAGTAAATGTTGACGCGGATACGTCTGAAATGTTTAATACGCTGGGTCCAATTTTGGCATACTCTCTCCAACATATCGCCAGGTATCTCTCACATAAATTATTCTATATTGTCTTCCAGTGCGCTAACCGTTGCGGACTTGTCCCTATAGACATGAGCATTAACATGGCCCCCACAAAAAATTGTCTAAGGGCATTAAATCGCACGATTTAGATGGCCAATTGACTGGACCCAGACGTGAAATAAACTGTTCACCGAACTCGCCTCTCAATAGGCCATTGTTTCGCGTGCTTTGTGACATGTGGCACCGTCTTGCTGAAACCACATGTCAGCCAAGTCCAGCTCTTCCATTTTGGCTAAGAACAAAAATAACAGAAGCCCAATTGCTACGAATGGCGCCGAATCAATAATTCACAGTCATCAACAACATTGGCGAATGCAGCTGCGATATTATTCTTTGTCCGCACTCTACGTATGCGTATTGTTCAATTATGTTATTTTGGTGCGAAATTTAATCACAAGATTTCGAATAGCCGCCCCAGAAGGTCACCCAAACTGGCTATAAAATGGAAGAAGATCTTAACCTAACATGGAATTTGATAATAAATTTTAATAATCTGCAAGCTTTGTTCATTTGTAAGTCGATTCATGGTTAAATTATAGACCAAACTGATCATGTTTAACAGTGACATGATACACGAAAACAGCTGAGTTGCCAAAAAACAGTATTGCCCAAAAGAAAGTTGCTAAAAGATCACTTTTAGTAAAAGATATATTACAAAGAAATTTTTTGTTAAAAATTTTGAAATAACTAGAACTATTTTCTTTATTTATGTATATATCAAATTTAAGACATTTTTTCTCAAATTCCAAAGCTGAAAGCAAAAAAATTAAATATTTCCAAATATATTATCTAATACTTGCGAAAAAAAATAAGAATTAAGTAAAAATACTGACAAATTCCCATTTTTGAGATTTTGCAAATTTTTCTTGGGAATTCCCGGGAACCATTAAAGCAAATTTTATTTGTTTTTAAATTAAGTGCATCATTTTCCACCAAAAAAAAGAAAGAATTTTCAGCCGAAAATATTGATAAATGCGAATTTTTTAGCATTCCTTTGTGTAAGACCTTCTTCTCGGAAAACTCAGCATATATTGTAAGCAGATGCAGGTAATTATAAATTAATTCAGTAAAGTGCGACTACGACTCGCGCACATAGGGTTCCGTACGAACACTAGATATGTAATTTAATACAAACTTCATCCTATATAATATATAGTTTTGGCATTTTTTCGTTTTTGGGGTCTTTTCGGTTTTTTTGTTTTGTCGTTTTTGCGTTTTTTTCGGTTTTGGCGATTTTTTTAAGTTTTGGCTCTTTTTTAGTTTAGACACTTTATTTTCTTGTTTTGGGAATTTTTTCAGTTTTTTGGCGTTTTTTCATTTTGGCGTTTTTTTTAATTTTTGGCGATTTTTTTTAATTTTTGCGATTTTTTGTTTATTTAAATTTTTTTTAGTTTTGGCGACATTTTCGCGTTTTGGCGATTTTTTCAATTTTTTGGGTTTTTTTTTCATTTTGGCGTTTTTTTCATTTAGGCGATTTTTTCGAATTTGGCGATTTATTTTAGTGTTAGATTTTTTTCTTAATTTTGGCGATTTTTTTCGTTTTGGCGATTTTTTTTAATTTTTGGCGATTTTTTTTTTTTGGTTTGGCGATTTTATAATTTTCGGTTTTTTTAGTTTTACGGTTTTTGAAAATTTCAAGTGTTTGCCTCTTACGGTTTCCAAGATATAGCAAATTGTCAAAATTACATAGTCAAAATTGCATTAACTGATGGACCACCCTTTAATTTAAATTTTTTTAAATTTTAGTGTTAATTGTTGTAGTCTGTATAAAAATACACTAATTTTACAAATTTCAAGTTTCAATATACATATGTTCATACAATTGTATGTATATTACATGGGATTTTAACATATTTCATTGCTCGTTTTGGAACAACCTTTAATTTTTAATTCTCATGTATTTGTTGTTGTAGCGGCCAAGGTTCTACATACTGTGTCCAAATTTCAGGTCCGTAGCTCTTACGGTTCGTGAGAAAAAACCGTGTGACGGACAGACGGACAGCGTAGCGAAAACAATAGGGTTCCTTTTCACCTTTGGTGTACGGAACCCTAAAAATGAATACATATTAGCCCACTAAGAATTTTTAAGTGGTGAGTATCAATATACTATACCATTTTGCACATGCAACGATGCAAGACCATTTGCACAAGATTGTGAATTGGGCTATTATTTATATTCACCCATATTCTGCGTTCCTATTCGAATCGAAAGTATCTCCGTTTGGCAACTTTGGCATGTATTCTGCGTTCCGTTCTTCGATTTCTCTTTCGATTCCATGTATTTTGCATTTCGATCGTAACTTCGTTTTTGTAAGTTGTTATTTTAGTGCGTTTTCAATTTTTGTTTGTTTAGCTTCAAAAAGTGATTAATTCAAAACTTAATGCAAGTATTAAATGAAAAAGAAGGTTTAATTAACGAACACAGTTTGTTTTATTTTTCTGTACTGAAATGCGATTTTTATTTAATTTATTGCAGGTGGAACAGTATAAAAAGTTGACATACCTATGTATTTAATGGCAACGAAAAACCATATTGTCCACGGATTTCATTAAAATCAAACAAATAAACTTTATTTTTCTGTTACAACTATGTGTAAAAAATTAAAATATCACCTCCGGCGCGACAGGATTCTTTACACTGGATAAGTTTGGCCACAAATACCTCTTGCTTATCCCGTTTTTTTTAACTCTCTGTACTTAAATTTGCAAGAATTTATTTAATAAAAATTTTCACAATATTTAATTAATATTTGTTTTAATGTTAAATCACTGTTTTTTGCACTAAATTTAACTTTTTGCTTAATTTTTCCTGTTCCTATTTCACCCGTTTCATAGCAGAGCAGCAGGTTTAAACGCAAGAATGATAAAATAAAGATTACGCCAGCGCGCAAGAATAAAAAAACATTTCTGCGCATGATGGAATTCTGACGTCACTCAGCCTGTGTTCTCATTGTCTAGTAAAATTCAACTGTAGAACTATCAAGAATGATAAAATAAAGATTATGCCTTGAGCATGATTTACCGTTTGATGACGTAGTAGTCCCCTCGCAAAGGTTACCAAGTCTGTATCACATGTGAAATTTATAATTTCTTGCAAAAAATTTATGTATTTTGTTGTAGTTGGCAGCCCTGTGATTAATTTACTCAGAAAGATCTCCAAGAAAAAAATTACAAGTTGTTGTTTAAAACTAACTCATGTTTTAGACTCGGCAGTTTTTCTTGAAGCAAGTCTGAGTTTATGGGAGAGAGAGTAAAGAAGAAAGAAGAGGGGTACTGACTTGCTTGTACAGAAAAGTTACTTCAATTCTCTTTTGTTATTTCGTTCGCAGCATTAAACTAATAGCAAAATTGAACAAGAAACCGTCTGAGTGTAAACAAACGAGCAGTTTTAAAAGAGAATTGAAGATAACTGCTTCAAGAAAAACTGCCAAGTCTAAAACAAGACTTAGAAAAATAAATAACAAAATAAAAATAAAGAGATAAGAAAAAGAGCAAATATTAAATGTGAGTTTGTGTGCGTGTAATAGTTCTTCAGTTGAATTTTGCTAGCCACTGAGAACACACGCTGAGTGACGTCAGAATTCCATCATGCACAGAAATGTTTTTTTATTCTTGCGCCCTGGTGTAATCCTTATTTCATCATTCTTGAGAACTATTACACGCACACAAACTCACATTTCATATTTGCTCTTTTCCTTATCTCTTTATTTTTATTTTGTTTTTTATTTTTCTTAGTTTTGCACAGCGTGACCATTTGACCGACTAAAGTAGCAATTTGCCACTTTTTCGACTGCCTTGCCACTTTTTGATCCCCTTCATTTAGGGTGAGTTATATGAAAATACATTAAAAATAAAACGTTTAGTGCAGTTTTCCTGTTTTTTTTAATGTTGTTCCTTTTTTTTGATAAATCCCCTATTTGGTGCCACTTTTTGAAAAATATCACCGGTCACCCTGGTTTTGCAGCCTTTAAACAACAACATGTAATTTTTTTCTTGGAGATCTCTCTGAGTAAATCAATCACAGGGCTGCAAACTACAGCAAAATACATACATTTTTTGCAAAAAATTATAAATTTCACATGTGATACAGACTTGGTAACAGTGTGCACACTTAATTTTTTTTTTAAATTCGATAGAATCGACAAAAAAATCGGTAGATTTGAATGAAATTCGGTAGAAAATTTTTTTTATTCGGAGAAACATAAAAAAATAACAAAATATATATACTTATGTATATATAAAGGGTAAGTGCAAGGAGTATCAAACTAAACAGGTTCCAAAAGCGCATTTAAAACTTCACATGTGATTTGAAATAAAATAAAAAAAGTGTCATCTCCAGTTATTTACTTTTACCCTTTATATAGATATGCTATGCACATATAAAATAATATTCATAAATAACAGGAATTCAGTTTTTTTATATAGGTTTTATGAAGCTACTAAAATAACTTTTATTTGACAAACATTTGTAACTACAAAGATTATATTTAAAATCCATTTATGAATTTAAACTTTTGTGTAAAAATTATAAAATCATTGGTAGGAATCTAGGCGCACGGTAGTGCGCCAGGCCATTGGTAGGAATAAATATTTCATCCCCAAGGCACAATTCTTTGGCAAATATAAGGTTACTTATAGTTTCAGTTTTAACCTATTTCTTTGTTCTGTTTTAGTAATTTTCATGACAGACCGCACTGCTATGTGGCAAAATAGGCAATTTACACATAAAGGGTGTTTTTTATTGAGGTATAGAACTTTAAGTTGGCATCACTTTTTTAACTGGCGGCCATTTTGTCAGCTGTCAAGTGATTAATATTTAGTTTGGTTTGCCATTTCATCATGAACAGGTTGACAAAAGAACAACGCTTGCAAATCGTGCAAATTTATTTCGAAAATAATGGTTCAGTTCGCGAAGTTTACCGCAAGCTCCGTCCATTTTATGGTCGACATAATTCCATCAGAGCAATTAATTCGGTTAACCATGGATCGTTTTCGCACTACGTTTACTCTATGTGATAATACGCATCCGCAGAGACGTCGAACAGTGCGCACCGAAGAAACAATTGCCGCTGTAGAGCAAAGTGTTGGAGAGGACCCGAATGAATCGATTCGCCACCGTGCACAGCAATTGGAGCCGACTAACCGACTATTTTGTTCCCGAATTGGATGGCATGAATGTGGATGAGTTGTGGTTCCAACAAGACGGCGCTACATGCCACACAGCGCACGTCACAATCGATTTATTGAAGGAAACATTCGATGAGCGCATAATTTCGCGGAATGGACCTGTCAATTGGCCACCAAGATCGTGTGATTTGACACTATTGGATTATTTTCTTTGGGGATATGTGAAGTCGCTCGTCTACGCCAACAAACCAGAAACGTTAGGGGACTTGGAAGCCAACATTCGTGGCGTTATTGCCAACATACGGCCCCATATGCTCGAAAAAGTGGTTGAAAATTGGACCTGTAGAATTAGCTTTATTCGAGCCAGCCGCGGCGGCCACATGCCCGAAATCATATTTAAACATTAATGGCATAAAATTATCCTTCCAATAAAGCCAAATTGATGGACATTAAAACGATTTTCTTGTGTTTTATTTCAATTCGAAGTTCTATACCCCTCAAAAAAACACCCTATATATCGACTTAAATTACTAAATAACAATATTCGGTAGATTTCAGGCCTTGTTCGGTAGAATTGGTAGATTGTTAAATTCACAAACATATTCGGTAGAATCTACCGAATATCGGTAGAAGTGTGCACACTGCTTGGTAACCTTTGCGAGGGGACTACTACGTCATCAAACGGTAAATCATGCGCAAGGCGTAATCTTTATTTTATCATTCTTGTTTAAACGTACTCTTCTCTTCTTCTTTTTCTTTCGATTCAATTTTTTGGCAGAATACCTCTTTTCGATGTGAGCGTAACTGAATGCGGGAACGTAATCGAAACGCAGAATAGGGATGATTTCAGTTTTCCAATAGTCCAATCAAATATCTTGCAACTCACACTTATCTTGCAGCACTTTTCTCCGAACAACGAATTGCAACTAAAAGAGGTCATGTTCATGTTACTGATAAGATATTATTATAATTATTAATTAATAATTTATATAGACAATTGAAAATAGATAAATTGATGAATGGAACATGTATTCTTTAAAATTGAAAAAATAATAATAAATTAACCCGCTGTTTGTGTAAGACGTTTGAGTTAAAAATCTTGACGTTTTTGTAATAGATTAAAGGAAACTTGTACAACTTTTTTTTAATCTATTACAGAAACGCCAAGATTTCTAACTCAAACGTCTTAAACAAACAGGGGGTAAAACACATTTGTCTTTAGTCAATAAGTGGAATCAGAGTGACCGTTTGACCGACTAAAGTGGCAAATTGCCACTTTTTTAACTGCCTTTCCCCTTTTTCAACTGCCTTGCCACTTTTTGTCCCCTGTGAGTTATATGAAAATACATTAAAAATAAAAAGTTTAGTGTAGTTTTCGCGTTTTTTTAATTTTGCCCCTTTTTTTTTGATAAATCCCCTATTTGGTGCCACTTTTTGAAAAATGTCATCGGTCACCCTGAGTGTATTCGATAGATTTAATTGTGCAGTGACGCAAATGTAGAAAGAGCGTTTTAATTCCTTTTCATATTAATTACTTGATGAGAATAATGTACATTAATTAGCATATTTAGACGTCACAAGTGTCGAATAACTAACAAAAAAAAAAAAAACAATAAAAACAGAAGAGAAACCCAGCAAAAAATTTCAAAAAAGGTAATCGAGTTTAGAATTAAGCATTTTTGGTGGAAGCACTTCCCTACTGGATTGCCAAATTAATGATTTTAACAAGGCGTGAGACTAAAATAATCGATTCTTGAGAAGTACTTACATTTTTTTTATTTGTCAACATTTCACGTAATCTATTTCGTCTAAAAAAAATCATTCTCTTCATTTAGCAACTTGCACGTAATTTTTTGTAATTTTAGGTAATGTGATTTGTAAGCGAGTAATGAAAATTGGCAATTAGAAAAGTAAGTCATTACATATATGGCAAGTAGTTCTAATGGTAATGTGTAATGTTTTGCTGGGAATGATTTAGTATAAACGTATACATATGTATAATCATAGTTTAAAAAGCTGAACTTTTTGGTAAACATCTGCTGATTGCTCACAAAAATTTCAAATGCTGTACATAAAACCACAATTTTCATGTTCATGATATTGCGCACGGTTTCGAAAATGAATCATGTATTTTTCGGAGCTTTTTAATTAATAATATTTTGTTTTAACTTTGTCCACAATAACAAGTTTTCAACAACTGATAAAAAATATATTTAAGTTATACCGCCCCTCCGCCATCCCACCCTCTTTCAAAAAAAAAAGTGTAAAAGAACACATTTATGTTTAAAAAACAATTAATTCCTTTTTGAAACTGTAAAAGGGGAAACATTTAGTTTAGCCTGCCACACAAGACAATTTTTTTTACATCTGGCATGTCAACTTTTCAACCCATATGTAATTCTGCATGTTTGTCAAAATCTTGGTTTCACATTGTCTCCGATTTCCTTCAACAGCTGCTGTGTGTAGACCAAAGTCGTTCCCGATTTCAAAATGGCATGCTGCCGCCACAAAAATTTTTATGTGCGCCGTAAAAGAATTCAGGCCTTTTTTATATTTTTTAGTATATATTAATATTGCAGCGCTATTTACATTGTGTGTTAGACTTGTGCCATTTAGTTCATTTCAGTGACCGGTCATTTTAGTTCATTATTTGTAAATGAACTAGTTCGTTCATTTAGTTCAATCGCTCTTTTTAGTTCAATGAACTAGTTAGGTCTTTTAAGTTCAATGATTTTACATCTACAATTCTACATGCCTATGTATGTATGAGTGTTGTGGTCTTTGACAATATCAAAAACACAAATTCTGTGATTAAAATACTTTATGAAAACTAAAATTACTTAATTAATAAATAAATTTGATTTATAAAAAAATCTCATAAATCCAAAATATTTTTTATGAATAGGGTAGTATATAAACCCCCTTATACAAAAAAATATTTTACTTTAGCTTTAAAGTTCATAGTAGTTGATAAGCACTTTAAGGCTAACATAGCTTTATTAAAAAATCATATGCAAAAGACAACTTTAAATATTTTGTGATTTAATAATAAATACTGGTAACACCACCGTGTTCAACAACCACTTCACAGCTTATGATGTACAAAATTGAATACAATTTCATTCGGGTATTCAAATATTTTTTTTATTTTATTAAATAAATTTTTATTATCTTGAAGTAAGGCAACCTAATTTAAAAAAAATGAGCTTCTGACTTAATAGGAAAACAGATAAACACAACCATGAAGTAAAAGTAAAAAAATGTGAAAAATTATCACATTCTAGCTTCATTTTCAGATGTAACATGAAACAGTATGTGCTATATTAGTAAAAATATTTGAGGTACAAAATACACATTTTGGAAATATCAACTTAAAGTAGTCTTAACAAACGTGGGTGCCTACTTTAGAATTTGTATACAATAATTTTTTTAGAATACAACTTTACTTAACATTGCTTGGCAAAGCTTTATTAAGTTTTTTTGCATAAGACCCTTAGTTCACAGCCTCTGTGTTAGTTCATTTTGTGTATTAGTTCTTAGTTCAAAAAATGAACTAGTTCAAAAATTTAACTAGAGACCGTAAAACAACTGAACTAGTTCACTTAGTTCAAAGTACTGAATCGTTCATTTGAACTAGTTCGTTCATGAACTACACAAGACTAGTTCAAAGTTCAATAATTTTAGTTATTTTTGCGCGCATTGATTAAAAGAGAAAAATTTTGTTATTTCAAGTGATTATAGTTTTTGTTAAGACTTCTATAAGTTAAAGTTTTATAATGGAACCGTCAACTTCAGATATATGAGCATTTAAAAAATTATTTTTTGTTTAGATAAATGTTTTAGAAATATTAAAAAAAAAAATAAATTGCCTTAAAAATGTGGTGGTATTTTTGATATATATATACATTCAGTTTCGACAACTTTGCGGATTAGTGCAGGGAAAAATGCTTTTATGCTCTTAAAATATAGGATTTTAGCTAATAAATCCTAGAATACCTATTTGCGCATTTGTGCGATTTTTGAGGTATGAAGGTTTTTGTGAGAGAATTCCTAAATTGCTAAAAAATCAATGTGAAAAATACATATTAAATATTTTTTTGTTTAAACAAAAAAAAAGGAACATAAAATATGCTCTAATTTAAAATTAAATTTACTAATTTATCTTTTTTCATTACAAAATTGCAGCAAAAATGTTCAAATAAGACCATTTTCTCTAATATGCAAAAAAGTCCATAAAAGGTTAAAATTTTTTTTCAAAAAAAAAATTTTTTAAATGCTGGTTTTTTATGTATTTATTAAAATTACGACTTATATGAATTAATAGTCACTTTCTCTACCATTCACCCCACTGTGCGCCGCTGTCTGTTTCCTGGCGGCATAGATTTTTGACGACATATTTTTTTGTCACAGCTGATGTCAGAAGGTTTGTCAGAAGAAAATAGAGGTACGATTTAATTGAAATTTAGACAGACGGCTTTGCGTCTTACTTTTACAGCAGCAATGGGCGCTGGAAAATAAAGCCCAAATAAGAAATGTAATAAACCTTAATGAAATAAAACCACAAAAAAATTTAAATAAGGCCCAATAAAGCCCAATTAAAAAAGCCCAAATGAAAGCAAACTCAAGATGAAATAAAGCAAAAAAAAAAAATAAAAAATTAAATAAAACCCAATTAAAAATTCTTTAATTTTATTGGGCTTTATTTCGTTATCTTATTTGGGCGTTATTTCTTTTTGGGCCTTGATTCATAGCGCCGAAGCAATGTTTTAAAGGTAACAAAAGTCATCCAGTAGAATATCTGACAGGTCAGATGTAAAAAACATGTCGTGTACGGCAGTTTAGAAGTAGAAAAATTTATTATTGGCGAATTTATTGTACACAATACAACCCTGCATTATAATTATAAGACTATGGGCCTAATTGTGTAAAACGCAACGCCAAGCGTTGTTAAATTTTATATGGACAAAAATTTAAATTACAAAAACAAAATACATACAAAATTTATCAACGCCAAGCGTTGACTGTTGACCTGTTGACCCTTTTTCGTGCCAATGACACTTTTTATGACCCTTTTTTTAATTTATCCCTTTGTATCATTTTAACAAAATGTATGCCGTAGGGCAATCATATGCTCAAAAATTGGACGAAGCACAGTCTACCATATCAGTAATTGATAAAAGTGCTGTTCGTCCATCATTTTACTGTTTTAGTCGATACAAAAGCCAATAAATGGTGAAAATATTGCAAAATATATGAAAATCAAATCCCTGATTCCAAATGCAAATTATTTCTGGGAGTATCACAATTAAAAAATATGTATTTTAACTTACTTTCATCTTTTTATGCATAAAATTTAAATGTGATTTTTCATTAATTGCAAATCGGCAAGGCGGTTTTCACTATTCTTTACCTGGTGTTCGTTCCTAATGTTTTTTTCACCTGTAAGTTAAAACTTACGGTTCTTTTGGCTATATCCACTTTAAAAAAAATATTACCTTCATCCGATCATTTTTACGATCTGGCCAGTTAGAGGTCTAAAATTGATTTATAATTAAATTATGTATGTATGTTAATTAATTTTATTTTAGTCTAATGTATTTAATTAATTGTTAAAAATCGTTTCTTTTTTTTTAATTGAAATAAATGTCATTTTTTTCTTCCAAAAAAAACTTGACCCTATTTTACTATGAAATACCCTTTTATTGACCCTTTTTTTCTTAAATACACTTTTTCAAAATTTTCAACGGCAACCCTGCCGCACTGTTTAATGTCAAAAGTTTGTTAATGCAAGCAAGTAATTTACTTTCTGATGCAATAAGTTGTAGAAGGCAGTAGTGGACCAAACAGTTGAAAATATTTCGATAGGAGTATATAAATTTTTGGTTAATACCTATTGTTTTTTTTTTTAATAGTTACAATTTAAGTTTAACATTTCTTAGCGCACTAATAATCCCTAAATATTTTTTTACTTATACCTGATTTACATTAAGCATTTTTTTCATGAAATTACTTGCATGAAAATTTTTTATTTGTTAATAGGAGGCCTGGAGGAGCAACTTAAATCAAAAAAGTTGTCAAAAATACATCAGTGATTCATTCTACGCCATTTTTTATATAACATTCTTTTTTATAGCGCTGCAATTAGCAAATAGAAAAAGTTGCGTGCAACAAAATTTATGAAATTTCATGAAAAAATGCTTAATGTAAATCAGGTATTATTTAGTAAAGTATTTTTCTTTTATTAAAAATACATTAAAATTGATTATTGAGGGGTTTAGCTGGATCCTATGCGCATTTCACTGTTGCTTATGCGGATCATCAGGGAACCTTTACCCTTTATTATGTTATAAACTTTCATTTAAACAAATGAGAAGCTCAAAAAAATAACAAAGTTGAAACAAGAACTCAATTTTTTTATTCTCTTACTTTACTACACTGCCTGTTTTTTTTTGCAGCTCGAATTGTAGTTGTAAGAAGTATGTAAAGAAAATAAGTGTAAAAAACCCCATAACAGCTATTCATTGATTTCGCAAGAATGGAGTCTTGCCACTCAAGTATTTTACTATAATTAAAAAAATTAATTCTCACTTTTATCAAGATTTAAAAAAAAATTATTGACACCTTTAAAATTATTTGCAGTGGGTTAAAAAAGTTCCACTGCGCACAGTTGTTGAGCACTTGCAAAGCATGTGCAATAGCTGATTACGGTTACGCAGTAAAATTGCATAAATAAATAAATTTGCTACACATAAACAAATTTTTTAAATCGGTCTGCATATGACGGAGTTACACAAGTTAAACAAGCTTTTATTATTTGTTAATAAAATTAACTAAAAAGTTAAATATCCAAAAAAAAAAAAATATCCGATTTATACGTGCATCAAAATTTCAGCTCAATCGGAAACCGGGAAGTGGATCAAATTTAATTTGCAAGATTATAGACAGACAACGGGACAGGTGAAACTAAATAAAAAAAATACAAACCAATCGAGAACTTCCTAAAAATTTTTTTTTTAAATATTTAAATATTAATTAAGGTTCAATCAATCATATTTGCTTCGCCTATTAGTGCTGCCATAACCATAAACAATTGCTTAGGTTCTCATTTTTTCTTTACTAATTTTAAAAGTGCAACAACAAATATGTCAAAGCAGCAAACAGCGCAAAATTCAATTGGTTTGACCCCTTTTAAATAAACGAAGTTTAATTTGCAAAGTCTTAATACAGCTGGGTTAAAGGCTGAAGCATTAAACACATTCACCACAGCAGGCTACACGAACACACGACTTCAAATGCCGCTAGCAGCATTTGTCGCCTCGTAGCCGGCTACTTAATTATTTTGGAGACGGCAGCAGCACCATCTGCAGTTGATGTTCAAGTACAAATACATAGTTCAGTATTGCCACTTTTATATATTTTGCATTTATAAAAATTAATTGCTCTTTTAAAATATACTTGTTTCACGTAAAAGTACAAAAATTAATCAATTTGTGCTTTACATCAATTTTTGGATATAGTTTCTGTTAAATAATATAAAATAATTGTACAAAATCATTCATTCAACATTTTGTATTGTACTGGCAATACTGAATTTTCTCATTGTAGCCGAAGAAATATAAATTAGTTTAATTGGACTACAACGGCAAAATCAGCATAGACATCAACCTGTCGCCATGTTGCCTTGCAGTCTTCAAAAGAATCATTCTCATATAAACATGTGTATTCTATCCTTGACATTTGGTAGTCGGTAGCTTGCTGTGGTGAATGTGTTTAATGCTAGAGGGAGGAATACTTTCTCTTTCTGTCGTTCTCCCAGCTGAATTACAACTTTGCAAAGTAAACTTTCTGTGTGTAAAATGGGTGTTTCTATAGTTATGGCTTTATGGCAAGGCTGTCCAAACTGGTACCAGAGTGCCGAACATTAATCGGCTTCTAATACACATACGCGGAAACATTACTTTCGGTGTTCTCTTAGTGGCAAGCTCTTTGGCTTTATGGCGAGTGACCTATAATCAAATTCAGTGTTGCCCATAAGTTTGTTTCGAACAGCTGTTTTGTATGGTTATGGAACATTTAATAACCTTTAAAAATCCTGTTAAATATTTCATGACAGTTGCGATTGCATCTATAATACTAGTATCTACCCTTTTAATTGTAAAGTGTACAAAACACAATTTTCTAGACCAGGGCTGCCAGAAAAACTTTGCCTCTTGTCCCCAATTTAAATCATCATGTCCCCAAAAAATCTCCATTTCAAAAGATAAATCCTAATTTTTATCCCCAAAAATATTTTGTCAATATTGTTGTTTGATATTATTTTTAAATGATGCTGTAACTCAATCCATTGCTTTAAAACTCTTTGGACAGCTTTTATTATGATAGCCATCTAGTGTTTGATAATAGTACAAGTTTGTGAAATTTATTTGAGTCCTCACCTAAATTGATTAAATCGAATACAGTCAAATCCCGATGATTCGCAATCGCAAGCAAGGGACCTGCCATTTCTTACGAATTGTAGGGGGTTAAAATAAAATAAAGACGAATTAACAGGGTTTTTCAAATTATTTACTAAAACGATAAAAAAAAAACATAAAAAACTATTGCTTAAAATAAAATACAAAATAAAAATTTTGTTGATTTTGTAACACCGACAGTTTTATGCGTGCGCTTTGACGTCTTTCTTTATTAATTAAAAAACTGATCTTAAGAAAATAAACACAAACAAGCAAAACTAAAAACCCACGCAAAAAATAGCGGTAAACAAAAAATCATTTTCTTCCATATTTCTGTTGTTTCTATATGTCTGGAAAATTTACGAATTAACGAAATTTTTTCAATGGACAGTTTATTACGAATTATCGGGAATAACGATTTATCGAGGTACGAATTATCGGGATTTGACTGTATTTATTTGTACTTAAGCGTTCGCAACGGAGAGTGCGAGAAATAATAAGATATTCTACAGAAGTGGCAATTGATTTTGCCACTTGTGAGCTGCAAAAGTTCAGTGAATAGCAAACACATTTAACCATTTTGATGGAATTATTTTAATTTTTTAACAAAGTATAAGTTGTCATTAGAACTTATACATTAAACACATAGACCACAGCAGGCTACACGACTGCACGACAAGCGCCACTGGCAAAAAGTGTTGCGTGGTAGCCAGCTACTTAATTATTTTAAAAACGGCAGTAGCACCATAAGATCCTG